>VZTE01004351.1:0-71274 GCA_013397775.1 Eulacestoma nigropectus | reverse complement strand
AAAAAAAAAAAAAAAAAAAAGAGGTAGTGGGGAAGGAATCTGGACCAAATGGGAGATTTAGTGGTAGTGGGCCTGTAAATGTGCACACATTCATGAAAGATGAACCTAGGAATTGGTATAGCAGGAAGAAGAGATATGGACCTGGGAAGGAGTCAGGAAAGGAGAAATGAGTTGCTTGTAGAAGAAATGGGCTAACAGAGCTGATGAGGGCAAAATACTGAGTTTGGAGAACAAGCTGGGAAACAAGAGTCAGACTATGGTAGGTAAATGTGGGAACCAGTCTGTGTAAGAAAAGGAAAGGCCAGAAGCAGGGGAAGAAACTAGGATTCTGCTGAAAAGCTGAATAAAAGACTGTGGAAAAAAGGCCTATGCCTAGGCAGTGATTGGTTTGGTTGTCCTAGGATGTCCTCTCTGGTCTCCAGCACCAGAAGGGCATATATTTCACACGGACTTTAGGTGATACCCATGAGTCCTTCAGTTTACTGCACTGGAAATGGGAAAGTGGTACTAGATGTCTGGTTTTGGGGGCAACTGAATCTCTCTGGTTTGTCCCTCTCTAGAGCTTTGAATCCTCTAGTCTCACTTTTTGGTATCACAATTTTTTCAGAATACCTGAAGACAGGCTTTGGAGGTACTTTTATGGTTCTTACCACAATTATATGTGTGCCTCATAGCATTAGAAAATAGAATGTCTCTATGAGATAGAAGGTTGACATATTCTCGACAGAATAGTTAAAAGGCAGCTGGGACCTTATTTCTCAGAGCAGACCTCCCATGGATTTTGGTTGCACCAGTTCTGGAAATGAGGTCTCAGAAGGAGCCCTACTGAGAGCCTGCTCATCTATGAAAGGTTTTAAGCATTGTGCCTGGCATCACGGAAGAAATCTGTGCCAGAAGCAGGGATAGTCCCCAGCTCTTCTGGACAGCTTTCATCATCTTAATACTCAGAAGATAATCCTTTTTCTCCAACAATGTTGTACCTCCATGATTTTTCTCCCTGAAAATTAACTGGGTCCCAGCCCTGTGGCTGCCATATAGTCTCATCTAAAAAAGTCTGAGTTTTGATCCAGGATTGTCACCAAAAGCTTCTTCAACAGGTGAAACAGGATTCTTATCATCCTGATCTTTCTGGACAGCAGCTGCTGTCTCCTGCACCTGATAAGGCAGGATCCTGTTTACCAATTAGCATGTAAGCATGCAATGCAGAACAAAGGGACGTAAATCAAGTGGCACAGACAGCTCTTTTTTTGGCACAGCCTCTTCAGTACTGGATTTTCCAACCATGATATTGTTCTTAAAACATTTTCAGGTACACGTGTCATTAAAAATAGGCAAGTTTAAAGAGAATTTCCATAATCTTTAGAAGTATAGTTGTGCCCCAAATTGGCCTGAAACACACTGCTGATCATTTTATCTGACCATAGATGTGCTCATTTTTTGATTATATAGATCATTTTGCAAAACACAAAATAAAAGCTTATAATAAAAGTTATTTAGTTAATGTTTCTAATCACAGCATTTCTCTTTGGAACATGTTAGTTACTTGCAGTGGTGGAGCTGTGGTGAAGAACTACTTAAATATTTTGTTTGGAGCACTATGGGGAGAGGCTGTGTATTGTGCTTGGAAACCCATGGATATGATGGGCAAGAAAAACATGCATCCATTTGCTGGGCCATGGGCAATGTCTGGCAAGAAATGCACATCTGGGAATTCATTGATATTCACATGGTGGGAAACAAAGAAAAAACAGACGGGGAAGAGGTGAATGCATGGTTGGAGAAGAGTTATCGAGAGAGGAATTACACCAAAGAAGTCTATGAGGAGGGAATGGGGTAGTAGGAAGTTACATGTTAACGAATAAATAGCAATAAAGGTGTCAGACAATGGATGATAACTTTTGATGACAGTTGAGAGAACTGGGAAAAGTTGTTGAGCATATGAGGACAGGCTCACACAGACATAGGCAAACTTCCATGAGAGGGGTGTCCCTGCTCAGACACAACTGCCTTCTGCCAGCCCCTCTGAACAGTGTCTCCCATCCAAACCTCTTAAAATGCAGCTCTACCTCAGATGTTTTTTCCCCTGGTTCACAGAGGGGTCTAAGCTGCCATGAGTTTTTTCATATCTGGAGCTATATGTAAGGGTTCATGAACTGCTCTACCTTTCCGGGGCTTTCCTCCCATTTTTCTGTGGTATCACTCACTGGCTACCATGTTCACCCAGTGCCTATCAACAACTTAAAATTTCACTCTCACCCCACTTAAATAGCTACATATAACTGTTACAATCTTTTAACAAAACAGATACAGATATGAACAAACAACAGACTAGTTTAATTTGGCCTAGATCCTGGGTCTTGAAGAGAAGGAAGGCAAGTCATGGTAGACTTGAGGCTTTTCCAGCTTATGTCCAAGGATATGTGGATATCCATAGCAGAAGCTGAAAAAGCAGAAGGTCTCCACTCTGCTCCCTGCTTTCCAGAATTCAGTGTGAGCTAAAGCTGGGGTAATGATGAAGGCCAAGCAGGACTTTTTGTGCCATTTCACTGATGATTGAGATAACCTATGCATGTTTTAGGCTTGATTACAGCTTAACTGCTGGTAGACAACATCTTAAGGCATGCGTCAGTCTGGATCGATTTTTCCCTTGTCCTAGGTTGTCTGGAGTTGGCTGCAAACAGTTGCTGGTGTGTTTGCTCAGGACAGCAGGATGTTGGCCTTTAAGCAGCCCCAGCAGCCCCACGGTGCAGCCTGGTGTGTGTGAGTGTAGCCCTGTTGCTGTGGCAACCCACAGCCTCGCCAGTGGTGAGCATTTGCTGTCTATCACAAAGCATTAACTTTTACATTATGTCTTATTTTATTATAGTTTCTGCACATTTTGGCTTTCTTTCCCCTGGGACCCAGCTGCACTGGTGAAATGTTCCTTCTTGGGGAGTAGGAAATGGCATTTCTTTCAATTTCTGTGGTGTTAACAACCGTGGGAGAGGCACAGCAAAGGACTGGCTAGAATTACTGTTACTGATGTTGCTGAAACTGCTCTTGCCATCACTCTTTCAGTCAGAAGTGGTCCAGTTTAGGCCTACTGTAAAAATTAGAGAGTAGCGTAGATTTATGAATCTTAGCTCTTGAATTTAGTCCTAGTGTTGGTGGTGATAGTGGAAGGGGAGTCTTGTGGGGCACCCATAAGGGCAGAGCTGGGAAGCACAGTGTGGCCATTCTGGAGCCACATTCCCAGAAGGCTGCAGGACTTGGTATCTCAAAGCACTGGGGGATGGTGTGCGATCATCAGAAAAAAGCCACATATTCCAAAGTCTACCCTGAATCAAGGTGCTTGGCTGCAAATGACAGAAGTCCACTTCAGTAGACAGAGAGGGGGCAGGTGGGAGAGTGGTGGTCAGGCAAGGAGCGTGGCTGTTGTGAGAGGTAAAGGATGTAAGGAAAGTGGAAAGTACCTGGGCTGTATGTGGAAGCAAAGACTGAAAGGAAGAAAAGATCCCACTAGCCTTGAAAAGAAAGAAGAGCTGCATAAAGGGGTTAAGTAGCAGAAGACTGGACTTCATAATCCAGCGTAGGTTCACCTACATAAAAGCGGGATGAACAGTGGCTGTTGAAGGGGAGAGCAGGTGGGAGTACAGATGAAGCTGATGAAGTAAGTACAGGGAAAGTGGGAACACAGTTATTAAGATCCATGGTGAGGAAGGAGAGATCTTAAGGCACCATGACACATGACTCAGCAAAGACCTGCTTCATCTTCCTTCCCTCAGCCTCTCCAACTTGGAGGAGTTGCAGAATGACTGAAACACACTGTCTAAAAATCACTTTATGGACCAGTTGGAAGCTAAGCTTCCAGTCCCTGCTCTCTAAGGAATGCTTCCTCTTGAAGCCCAGTAAGCTCTGTTACAATGCCAAGGGCATTCTGCAAGGCCCAGTGCTGCACCTGGGGCTTTTCTGAGCAAGTCATCTCACTGCCAGCAGCAGCCACCCAGCGCAGTGCTCTGCCTGACTAGCATAGCCTGCTTGTCAGTGCTGCTAATTAACCCAGACAGAGCTTTCAGGTGCCTTGCTGTGTCGTGCTGTTCAGAGACACCACCAGAGACTCTCCCTGAAGTGACAGAATCTTGCTGCTCTTGCTGCGGCAGCTGTTTGCCAGAGGGTCAGGAGATTAAACACAAAAGGTGCTGTGAAATACCATGCTGCAGGCTATATGCTGTACATCTTCAAAGATAGCTGTGCAGCTAAGGCTGCTGTCTAGACATGTTTTTCATGTAATAAAAGCTTAGTTAATATATGTCTCCTAGACTGAAATTCATGTGGAGAAGGACTTCTATTTCTCTGGACCAGCCTAGTCTAAGGTAAGTACATAAACTCTTCTGCCAACAAGATGCATTTTAGGTTTTCTTTCCAGAGCCCCAAGAATCATGTAGATAGCTAAAACTTCACTACCATAAACATTCAGTCATCTGTATAAGGATTATATGATGCTCAGTATAACTTTGATGTTGCTCTCAAAAATTGTACCTGCCAGTGGTGAAGTCCCTTCTTTGCCTTTAATAAGGTAAAATTACTGCAGTCAGGATGTGACTTACAATGTTTGCAGGTGATTTTTTCACAGTGAAGAATGACTAAAAATATTTTACCTCACACCAGAAAAAAAAATATGCTTTAAGTAGATTAAAATTCTAATTAATTAAATACATGTTACATTTATTTCCAAATATTTCTTCCTAAGAGGCTAAGCAACAGACCAGTGAGGATGTAGCAAGAGGACCTTCTGATCTCCGGTAAGTCAGAAGGTGGCCAGTTACTTTACCCTAGTGACAAGCCAATTAGGATGCTGCACAGTGTTTCTGCTTGCTTCTAATTTTAGAACTATACAACAGGGAGGCAAAAGTAGGCGATATTAACTTCTCTGGCATTGATCTGCTAGAATCATAGTCCTCCTGCAATCTAATATATTTTCATGTAAAGCAGGAAAATTACCTCTCTTCTAGTGTAGGTACTAGGGACTATGCAGACCTTTCTAACACACAGGGCCTGATCAATACTTGGATAGAGAAATCTGCAGGGGAAGCTTGGGAGCTGCAGTGTGTGATTTTGATGCTGCGCAAGATGATATCCTAGCATAAAGTGAGCATTCACTCTGGCATTACACAACACAGCACAACTGAGTCTGCTGTTTCCAGGAGGATTTATGGTAAAATGTTTAAATGAACCTAAGTGCTGTGCCAGTAAATCAGCATCTTGACCTGGAGCAGACTGGGGAACGTGATTAAATGGAGAAAGTGTGGAATTCCTCTCTTCGAGAGACTCTCTGTGGCATAATGCAGTGCCATTCAGGGATATCAAAGTTACCCCAAGCAGTATGGTCACATTAGCAAGATGTTAATGTGATTAATTAGCCCTGATGACAAGCAGGTTATACTAACCTAGGCACAGCTTAAGTACTTAACTGCTTAGGTCTCCAGAGTGCTTGCAGCTCACTTAGGTTAATATAATCTAGTGACTTAATAAGCATATAACCTATTTCACTGTTCAAGCCATTAATAACAGTATTGAGTAACACCAAACCCAAGGCAGACTTGTGTGGAACTGCTAAAGATCCACACATTCAATATATCAGTGAGCTGCAAGCAGCTGCTCTTTTAAAGTGTTCCTTGCCACCTACCTATGCGTTCACCTCCCAGGAGCTTCACCTAAAAACCTTTTTTCATCTGGCTGTGAAAATATTACTTAAGAGGGCATCAAAAGCCTTAAAGGAGGCAAGATAGAGGATACCTGTATCTTTGGCTTTATCTACAAGTTTTCCTGCAATAGAACAGAAGAAATTAAATCTTACAAGATCATTCCTTGATAAATCTGTATTAGGTGTTCCTCAACCCTGTTTTATCTTCCATGTATCCATAAAAAACATTGTTCGTTTCTATATTACTCTAGGAATTAAAGCTTATCTATCTGTTATTTCTTCTGTTGTATGCTCCATGTTCATACCCCTTCATCATCCCTTTCTAAATACATACACTATGTTTGTCTTTTCTAATCTTCCTAATATTCTAAAACCTGTCATCCCCCATGTGTGCTGTAATGTTGTCTCAGCCTCTTGTCTGTAAGATTTACAATTCCCTCAGTAATTTCTGCAGGCTCCCCTAATAAGCAAACTCATCTACATGGTCTTTAACCTATTCTCATTCCACACCTGAAATTTCATCTCTTTATAATAAAGATAATGGCACTAATCATATGAACAAATTTAGCACTCAGGAGGAAGCAAAAAAAAAAAAAAATCCCACCAAATTTCAGTCCTTGTGTCATCGGTTATAAATTTTCCCTTTCCACTGAGAAATAGAACAACACTTTATGTAGACTTTTGGTCCTTCTCCTGATGCAAATGGACTTCTGGAATGTCTCGCTTTTTTTAAGCCCCAAGCAGTCATTGGAATAAACTTTTACTTCACATGTACTGCTGAAATTATAGTTGGCCCAAAAATGTCTCTAAACTAATTTTTCATCTTAATAGTGGTACCAAGGTAAAGAGCTGTTAAGTAAAGCCAACACTTTAATAGCGCTGAAGAAAAGTATCAAGACTTTTACCGTGGGAAAAAGACGCTATTACTACACTGCATAAAAAAAGTGTACAATGATGGGAAAAATAGATGGAGATGGCCACCAACATGAAGAGGCTAATGAAACCAAATAGAATTAAACACTGGGAGTTTACACAGCATATGTTTTATCCAACATAGTTCTTGCCAGTTAAATGGCAATAGGAGGGAAATGGGATAGCATTCTGATTTTATTGGAGAACATGATACTGCATTTTATAGTATCTTGTCCAAAATTTTTGAAGTTACTTGGATAGGCTCTTTACAATTTGTACTGAAAACCTTTTGAAAGACAATGAAAATAATCAAAGCCAATGTTGGAGCAGTATTTAGTCACATACCCAGTGGATCCTTGTTAGATACAATTATAATTAATAAATAGCTTCATTATCCAAAGGAGGCAATAAACATTATGTTAATGAAACTTACAGTAGAGGCTAACTCATTGTAATCACAACTAACAGCAGAAAAATTTAAAGGCAACTTATGTAAATTAAAATGTCAGAAGTCATCATCTGGGGAAAACCACAAGTTAATATAACTGGTAAAAGTAAGAGTCTCCATAATAGAGGAGAAAACTGTGGAGAGCAATATGTTGGAAGAGACTCTTACTTATACTGAATAGAGTTGTGAGAATATTTGATTTTCCTGTTTGGTGGCCAAACGGAAAATAAATTAGGGAAAACTAATATCCAGTCAGACACATTACTCGCTTTTCACATATTTTTACTATTTATTAACACTAAACATAGATCAATTTTAGAACAAAACAGTATTAGATAACAAAGCCAAGACCATTTCATTTTGAAAATATTGCAACAGAGCACTTCTGGCTTGTTTTTTTTCCCCTGGTACTATTACTCAAAATGAATATCTCAACATGTGAATTGATTTTTGATTCATAATGTGTCTTTTTGAGAAATGACTACAATAGGCCTATTTGCAAAACACAGATTGTAACAATTCACCCAGAGTGCTGTGTCTCTGCACCAAAGACGTGTGCTTGGTCTTTAGGATACGTATTTAGGAAAACAATTCACAGTTTGGGAGCTTTCCTTGTCAAACTACAAATCCCATTTGGTCTTGTTGAAGTCCTGTAGAAGTCACCATGGGCTGGAGTCTTCAAGTGACAACACTGCTTGGTCCTTTCCAGCCACCAGGGATGGAGAAGGTGGGACAAAGGGCCATCAGCATCATGCAGCTCTTCCCTGATGTACCATGGAAATTTTTAGCACAGGGCCATGCAGGATGTCTCTCTGCATAAGCCCACAGTGGGCAGAGGCCAGAAGAGGTGCTTGCTTTCAGCCTGCGGGACCTCTGTCCCTCCCTCACCGTGGGAATGCCATGGCCAAGGAGATGGAAAGACCTGGTGTGCCTGGGCTGGGGAGACCTGGCAGAGGGAAGCTGCTTCAGGCTTTGGCTGTCAAATGTTACAGCTTATAAACAAAACCAAATCTAACTAAAAAATAGTGTGGTTGTTTCCTTTGTAGTGCTCCTTTCTCTGCCTGTCCTAGGGGAAGCCAGAACTAAGGACAGTAACTTGTGAGAAGCTAAATGTGGGTCTTGAAATCAAGATGCTACACTGGAATATTAGGTCTGTTTTGCAGATTTACTTCTTCAGAAAAGTGCCTAGTGACAGCCTGTGACAAGACCCCACAGAAGATTTAGGATGTAATAGAACGATAATTACCTGTCTAGATTCAGCTTCCAGGGATTAGATTTTGTTGTACCTTTCTCTAATAGATGTGAGAACTGCAATGTATCAGATGGTGTCTTCTTCCCACGTAAAGACCTTGATCAAGTTGCTTCTTACTCTTTGAAAAAGCCAAGCTGCCAGAGATGACAAAGATACAGATCACTGTAATATGCACTTCCCAGATGTTGGATTACTCGCCTGTCTCACTTTTGAACCTCTGCCAATTTATAAATAGTACTTTGACTTTTGAGGTGGAAGAAACATCTAGGCTGGCTCACAGCATCATCAACTAGGAAGTAATGACAGAAAACATGAAGCATCTAGCCTAGCACCACTCAGCTGTTTGGTAACATGGTGGGTGCTCCAAGACTTGCTCAGGCCAGGAACTCCATTCCAGTGAGGCTAAAATGTCCTTGCTTCCCAGTGCAGCCCTGCAGCAGCAATCTGATCATCAGTGCTTTTGTTCAGCTGATTGATCTGTCATGACCTATGAATATTTTCAACCCTATCTATCCCAATGCAATGCCCCAGTGTTCACAGGCAGAACTGCAATTCCTGTTTACAAATATGATAACCTTTGTCTGGCTCTGTTAAAACAAGTCGTGTAAAACCCCATCTCCTTCAAAGGCAACAAGAATCTTGGCTGCAGTAGGGTTTGTTTGTTGGTTGGTTTGTTTTTTTGTTTATTCTCCTGGCGATATGTGTTCAGTTTATAGACTGCTCCAGAAGTTCTTATCATGATTTGCTATTCTGATAGTGTGTGAATTTTTCCAAACTCTATTAAAACACGACAGCAACAAAAATAGACCAGTACTGGGCCAGGCACTCATCACTACAGAACTTTTCAGAGACACCTTCTTTTCTTAAGCATTTTTCTTAATACCCAATAAAACATATCATAACTTAGTACCTGCAATATTGATACTGGATAGTGTTAATTTTTGAATCAAAATGTCACACAGTAGGAGGTTAAATGCTCTATGGAACTCTCACTCTGACACACTAATTTGAAAAAGCCCCATTTCCCATTCTCTTGCTAGGAATGAGTGTAACAGTGACCGACCCATGATTTGCTGACCATTCATTTAACATGATTAAAAAATGCCACAGCAGTTTTGAACAGCATTTCTGCTTTTCCAGGGTCTATAAAGTTTGCAGAAAATACTGCTTTAAGTATGGGCTTAGTAATCTCAAGAAATAGAGAAAGCTTGGGAAAGCTTTGCAAGAAGTATAATTAAATCCCATCTACTCTATAAAACAGACAGACTTGGAATTATAGTCCTCACTACAAAACACTTCCAATTATTTATAGACAGCCTCTTTTGTCCAGAACTTGCTTAGATTTTTTTCTTCTTCAGTGTGCTCCCAGGAATGCTGGATGCATGACAAAGTAAAAGGAACTGTGAAGTCCCACAGTACAATTTTCTCCTGACCTTACTACATTCTGTTTATGCTTTGTGTTGTACAGTTGTGGATGCAGAGTGCAGCCCACCACCTTCAAGGTCAGAATTGGTGATGGGATTGATTTTTATGGCCAGGGATAACAAAAATGAAAAATTTGAAATCACAGAATAATTCAGTTCATAAATGCTGATATGACCTTTTTTGAACTGCCTCATCTGCACAAAATGAAGTAAGAAAAATAGTAAACATGCACTATAAACATCTATGTATATCAACAACAAAGATAATTTTAAGAAATTAAACATAAGGAAGATTCCATATCAGTCTTGAATTTTTATGATTTTTTCTTTCAAATGTAATTGAAATTGATGACATCTTTCAACACATTTCAGCATAACTGCCTTTCTGGAGAAAACAGATTCTAACATTTTATTCTTTTCCTGTACATTCTGCAAAATTGTAAACATACTATGTTGTTGTTAAAAGGAAGACACATGGCAGTGTCTGGGTTCCCAATGTTTTCTGCAGGAGTTTGAATGCAACCATTTGCCCACTTTTCTCGTAGGAGTTTAAAAAAAGGTTGTTTACTAACCTGTCAGTTACAAATTCTTTGCAAACCACATCAGCTACAAAAAATATTGAATAAGATGTGCCTTCCTTTCTCATGAGACGCTTATGAATAAATTATTTTGCCTAAACTGGATGAAGATGTTTATCTAATGCATCCTGGTACCTCTGAGTTGGTTCAAAGGGCAGCAGTACTGTGTGCTGCTGTGCTCTCAGCTCTGTCCCTACCTTGGGGACTGATGAACTGGCTGTCAGCAGCAGTCTTGCCCTCCAGAGCTGCCAACCAGGGATGGCCATTGCTGCAGGCAGACTCTTGGACCTGCTGCAGAGATGCAGCCACCTTCCTAAGCAGCTACGGATGTTTTGTTGCCCTGGGTAACACCTTGTCCCTTCTGTACGGCAAACCTGACCCAGCTGACAGCTTCACTGCTGGTCCCTCTTCTGCATTCAGTGGTGTGCACTGCAGGGGAGCCAGATGTCAGTCTGAGTGGTTTGGGGTTTTTTTGGTTTTGTTTTTTAAAACTTTTTTTCTGTTTGGTTGGTTGGGGTTTTTTTGGTTGGTTGGTTGGTTGGTTTTGGTTTTGTTTTTTAATTTTGGAGGTTTTTTGGGGAGTATATTAAGTATTTTGTTGTTGTTTTGCTCTTGTTGTTTTGGGGTGTGGTTTTGTTGGGGGGGATTTTGGCTGGTTGGTGGGTTCGGTTTTTCAGGTTGCTATCCTTCTCGGTACTTTTGCTTTTCCTAATTCTCAGATATTTTTGTTCTTTTCCAGGGCTGCACTTTCTGTATCCTTTTCCTGCTAGCAAACTTCCTCGCAGCCATCTGGATGCTCAGGAAAGTCATTTCCTGAAGAGTGGGTGTCCTCATCTTGGGACACAGTAGTTCTCAAACAAGCACCTTGGTGCCTTTACACCCTGAGCCATAGTGGCACATACCGTGCTGCCTCTGTGGCAGCCAGTAAGTGGCAGTGGCACTATCCTGGGAAAGAGCAGCTGGCAAGCTGGGGGAGGACAGGGAGGCTGCAGGCTTCTCATAATAAGCAGAACTTGAGCTATCCCCTAGGTCTGCAGGAGAGGGAGTAAGCTGTGCCTCAGAAGCTGAGACTGCTCAATAATTACACGTCACGTTTTCTTTGCCACCTGGAGAACAGGCTGATTCCCTCCTCACTGCCACATATTTCTCCTGTGGCTCTCAAATTGCTGCATGCAGGGGAATCCACACTTGTTGCTTCCTGCGCAGGGTGAATGAAGCACACTCCTGCGAGGGTTTTCTTAGTAGTGCTGCAGCAGAACAGCTACCACGTTCCAGCAGAGCTGTGCATTGAGCCCCAGCCTTTCCCAGCTTGCAGGCCCATAAACATTTCCCAGGGAATGCACAGAGCTCATGTAGCAAGTTTTCAGTTTTCTCTGTCACATTTTGCAGACACCTCAGAAACAGTCCATGGTCTGGCAGTTATCATCAGACCACTGTCCAGCCTCATCAGGCTGTGACTTATCTAGCAGTTACCCTTCAGGAGAAAGCAGAAATCCTGAACCTCCACTGGTGGATCCCAGTCTTCACCATGATAAACATCTTGCTTACGCCTCCTAAGACACAGCTGTTCACATCAAATGTGGGCCATTTGTCTTACCCAAAAGCCCAAATGTGGCATATGGGTGGCTCATGACTGCAGAGCTATGGTGGCTGCAGGACTGAGCAGCTCACATGCTGTCAGCTTCAGGACCATGACACAGCTACACAGGACAGAAAAAGGACTGCAGAAAGAAGTTGCTTACCAGATTTAATGCTGTCCACAGAAACTGTGTTTAGGAGCAAGCTGAGCTGCCTTTCTGCCTTTTGGCAGCTCTTTCATTAATTCAAGAAAAATTTAGATGAGCAAAAACTTTTCTCTCCACTCTTGTTTTTTTCTTCCCCTGTGGGTATTTTTTTCCCAGTTGTCCAGAGGAGTAGAGCAAGAATGATCACATAGAAATCTGCCTGCAGGGAGATTGCCTTCAAGTCTTTTTATCAACTGCCTCTTCCTTGCTCTTTTACATGGACAATGTATGGTATTATTTGGCCCTCAAGCAGAGATTTAAATGTTTCCTACAGCGATTTAGTGGATAGATCCTCTTTTCTCAGTGTGAAGCATGTCCCTGTTCCTTGAATGATATGATGTTTAAATATTTCCTCTTGCATGAGAAGGTTACTGAAATTCCTCTAGTTACTCCTTACCTTTGTTTTGTGCAGTGTGACTCCTGAAACAAAATTGTTGCAGATTTTTTATCTTATTTTAATACATATCTATATCAAAGCAAGGTAAAACCCTAAAAACTCCTCCTTTGTAAGAGTACAAAAGAAGAGAAAATTCCTGCTGCAACTGTTCAAAGACAGACAAGTCACCAAAAAAAGAGACTGTTCTTAAGTTCCTACATATCACATGAAAGCAAAACATAATAATATTTGTTAGTCAGAAATAAATTTAAGTGCATAGAAAGTCTACACTGAAAAAGTCTTTTTTTTTTTCCTAAGAAGTTACTCATTTCTTTGTGGTTGGAAAGAAGACAATGCCAGAATGACTGTGGACATTAGACTAGGTTCCCAATGCCACTCAGGTACAATTCCAGCATGGTCACAGCAACTGCCCTGGACTTTGAAGTGTTTGATGAAACCCAGCTGGAAGTTTTAAGAGACTTGTTGATAGAAAAGCGGGCAGCAGCTCCCAGGCAGGACATCAGCTCTTTCTTGGCAGTCTTCTTAAATGTGCATCCCTGAGTGAATTTTCCCTCCTTTTCCAGAGTCCTCATGCATGGGAAGTGGGTGTACTTCTGTTTCAGTGAGTGGCTGTCTAGATGCCTCTGTCGACCCTGCAAACATTATTAGTCTGTGAGGCTGCAGGTAAATTGAGATGATTGTGGGGTGGTTAGCACCTCACCAAAAGTTGTTATCCGCCCAGGACAGGGGCATAGGACCTGCCCTCACTACCACAAGCAGAATAACCTCTCCTTACCAAAGGACTTGCACATTCAATCTTTTTGCTTGCTTTTCTCAATCTCAACATGATACTGTATCACTGAACAGGCTAATAGTGGTTTAGCCTAATAATTACACGTCTCTTAAATACTACTGAAAGTGTCCAACAGACACCTTTTTACATGTGGGATCAGTCTTTAAACATTTCACCTTTTTGCATGGCCAATCTACACACAAGCATCAATATTTTAATTTTGCATTTTGAATGGGATCAATTTTATAAGTAGTTTCAACCATAAGGGCTCTAAACTATCTGAGCATTTGATTCCTTATCTATTCTTGTCATCTGCCTTGGCACCAGAGACAAAACTGTAAATATGTGGTATCTCCCTTCCATGTACGCCATAAAATTTTGTATCTGTCCTGACAAATAAGAAATAATATCATCCCAAGATAAAATTGAATAAAAACCTTGACAGCACTAAAATATGGAAGATGATGGGTGATGTCACTACATTTTATTTGTAGGACTACCAGCATTAACTGCATTATGCCAACAAAAGAAACAGGAATCCTCCATAAAGCCATTTTCCTAGGATCACTTCCAGAGATGAGTTTTACAGAGACTGTGGTCTTTGAAAGTACCACTCAGAGAATTATACACTATAATAATGTAGTAGTTAGATGTTCTTGAGAGAGACAAAGCATTAAGTCCTTATAACAATTTCTAATGGAAGCTGGAACAACCTTCGACACACATCTGAAAAATAAAAAAGAGAACTTGTAGCTGCATTTTTCCTTTTAAAGGAATAGTAATGCTGTTTACTCAATCTTACTTAATCTCTATACATTAATTAAGTACTACATTTAATTTTACAAACTGAAGTTATAAATCAACATCACATATGAGTGATGGGAAACATCTCTATAGATGGGATTTTGGGATGCACATGCAGAAGAAAAACAAATGAGAGCATGTGGCAGTCATTTCACACTGTCGTGTGTAATTCAGGTTCCTCAGTTAATGGAGGATATTAATTAATTACAAATGGTTCACATAAAAAGCAGAACAGCAGTGAAAAGAGAAGACATGCTTTAACCTGGAAGACCCCACACCTCAAATCTGTGTGGTTAGCACACATGAGGCTACAAGAGGACTCAATCAATCCGTACTTATATTTACAAAAGAAACTTGGTAATAGAGATCTTCTTACCATTAGACAAATGGAGATGATGATTCACTGGCTCAAAATTGAACTCAGATGAATTCTAGCTACATTTAGGCTCTTAAAAGCAGTGGCAGGATTTGAGAGTTGCTGTTATGATTCCTGCATGCAAGAACCCTGCAGGTAATGGACAGAGGTCTTTCTAGACAAATGTTTTCTCAAATGCAGTTCATTTAAGGAGATTTTTTTAGCCTGAACTATGCAGATCAGGTGACTCTCACCCTGCTTTATAGCAGATTGGAGTTCATGTATTCTTGCCCAAAGAATGCAGCTGCCTGCAAACCTATTTTAATTTTCAATGCCCACTTTAAATTGGGTCAAATATTTGAAACAATATTGTCACATTTATTTGTATTAAATAATTTTCAGTGCCACAGTGTTGTGGTTCCCCCCCAGATTCCTTTCTGGTAACACCCTGCCAGTGGCAATTCTCACCTTGTGGCACATGCTGCTGCAAGCCCCCAAACCCAAATTTTCCAGATGGTGAGCAAAACATCCAGTTTTCTGAATTTCCAGACCTGCTCCCCTTCAGTGAATGCCTGCAAGCTACACTCTCCCTGAATTCATCGCCTCTGAAGCAACACACATGCACAGCTTTACAAGATTCACCTCAACTTCAGAAGCTCGGCAAGTTTAATTACGAAACAAGCTATGTATAAAAGAGAAGGTTAAATTCCTGATTACAAATCAAGTTCTGAAAGGGAAACAATAAACAACAAAAGCAACTTCCAGTGTACTTGTCATTGTGAGATTTCTCTGGGGCACAGCAACTGAGGAAACAAATCAGCAGTGCTCTGCTCCTTCAGTGTTATCTTAAGGAATCAGCACCTCTCCTGCGTTTCTGTCCCCCCTCTGACAGTGACAGTTGTTGGGTTGCCTCTTGAGTGCAAATGAAGTATCAAATAATTTCCTGGGGACTTCAGTTCCCCTTCCTCCTTATCTTCTAATTTAGGGGAACTAAACCGTGTCACAGCTTTGATTAGCTCTTCTCCTCTGTGAGAATGCAAAGGGTTTCAGGCTCGTCTGGGACCAAGATGCGTTTTCTCTGTAGACCCTCTATGCAACATTGATTTCTTATCTGTGCTTTACCTTCTCAGGCAGTTGAATGTGCAATGGTTATTTTTTCCTTCCCTTTAAAAGATCTTATAAATCACAGCTTCTAAAAAAATATTAATTGTGCAATGCCCTGGATGGGCTGGCAGTATGTGATGCTTCACTGGCTTTTTGCAAAAATAACACCCAACATATTCATTGTAGAGGTAACAAAGTCACCATTCAGAACACCTTCTCCCCATCCCTGTGCCCTTCTTTGCCATAGTTCACCATTTTTAGGGGATTTTACCACCACAGGTAGTCTCTGCAAAGTAACTCCACATAATGCTAGGGAAGGATTTGGTACATACCCTGAAGCTCCATTTAGGACTCACCCTGGCTGTTGTGGAGTTTTTAATATCACCTGGAGAATAGAGTTGCACCTTTCACTGCCATCTCAGAAGGGTCTCCAAAGGGTCTTGACTAGTGTTTGCTCTCATATTTCTGACACTGTAGGGTATTTTAGAACCTATTTGTGGGAAACCAAATACAGAGCCCTTAATGTTCATTGCTGCAGAAGAAAACAAAGTAGGTGTCTCTTTCTGAAGATACGTGGAAATCAAGGTACCTTTCTAAAGAAAAACATTCCAGTGTCTAACACCAACCCTGCAGAAACTTTATTGCTGTAGATTTGTATTCTGAAGACATGTTATGAATTCTTTCAGTAGCTTCTATACCTGAGGAGACAAATGTTCAGCTTGTAAGAAAAAGTATCTTTTGTATTCAATTGATTTTTCTAATTCAGTCAGGAGTCTGATGGTCAATGTGTTCCCTGGACCTGCCTCCACAGAAGGAGTAGTTGGGATGAGCAGCTGTGTTAGACCCTAAATCTAAGCTTAAATATCAGTTGTTGCTGAAACTCCAGCTTATTTCTGTTTACTGTAGAGATGTATGCCTTTAAGCAGAAAAAAAGTGACATTCTGATCCTGAACAATTATTTACTGCCTCACTGGTTTTACAGCTGGAATAGCTCTGAGTCAGTTTAACGGCCCTGATTCATAAATTCAATGATTTTACATCAAAATTATCAAAAAAGTATTTGAAAATAAGGTCTTGATCTTGACAGCACTTCATTGCATTACCCTGGAAGATAGTATAAAATTGCCATCAAGTCAGTCTTGGTAGGAGAAATCATTGGTAGCATATAGGCACGAAGTGGGCTTTTGGGTTATCCTCCCTCCTCTGGCACCATGTAGAGCATAGCTATGTAACACCAGCCCCCACAATTTTGTTGAATCCATGTATTTAAGTAATTGTAGCTGGAGGGATCAACGGTGCCTGCTCTCAATTCAGGCAGTTTTCAGGCTACTCTGAGTTATGCTAGGAGATGATACCAATACCCTGGGAGGTAACCTTATCTACCATCTGCTTAAACCTGCACTGTCACTGCCCTCATCAGTAGCCAAGTGCTGGAGCCAAGTCCTCAGTCTACAAAGCGAGTGATGGTAAAGCCAGAAGCAGAGCAAACAATGAGGAATAATGCAATCTGCTTCCAGAGGACATGGATCATTAGCTGGATTACACCAGCAGACAGTAATGGAAATTCAGTGTAGAATTCTGTAAAATAATTAGCCCAAGATCGAGGAAACGGCCCAAGAAATAGGTGCTAAATGGAACAATCAAATAATACCGGCAGTCTGTATGAAAACAATAATTGGAATTTTCATGCCAACAAATGCCTCAGAAAGAAAAATACACCTAATGTTGTATCAATAAAAGGCAAGCGACAAAAAACCCCATGTTTTTTGTGTATGAGCCACTTGACAAGCACTCTTTCAAATACTGAGCGCTATATCCGTCCCTGCACACATCAGTAGGTTATTATTACCTTGGAGTGGGTACAGGCCAGGTCAACAAAGCTTACACTAGCTCTGCAAAATAGGCTATAAAGAAAAGCTAAAGGAGCTGTGTTGCTTTTTATTAAAGAGTCTTCAAGGGGACATAGTAGAAGTTTTTTCAAGTTAAGAACTACATCAATAAAGTCAATGAAGATAGTGTTTCAAACCACTATGGGGTTAAGACTTTTTCAGTAGGAATGAAAAGGTAATGCACAAAATGATTTATGGGAGAGGCCAGTTGGTATCTGAATTCTAACATCACCACATCCAAACAAAATGGAATTAATTGTCTGGTTTTGTAAATAATAGCTTATGAAAAACCGGCCAGGACTGGACATTTCTCTTCTCAGTATATGCAAAACTCCACCTTATAGTTAATGCTCTTGTTAAATGATAATGACTTTTACCCTGATGAATCTGAACTCCATAGGCTTGGAGCAGACCCCAGGGATCAGAGTTACTGGGACCATGTTCCTGACTTGCCCAGACTGATTGGCTTTGCAACACCGAACATAAAGCAATACAACTTCTTTGGCTGAATCTGCTTTGCAAAGCGCTCCAAGATAACTAAATAAAAGGCACTAAAAGGCTGTAACTGTTATTTTTTTGTGTTGAGTCTCTTAATAGTGAAAGACTAGTGAAGAACTACCTGGTTTCACTGCTAAATCCTTGAACACCCCCACATACTGTTCACAGGCGCTTGTTTCTGCCTGTAATAACGGAAACCATTCAAATTATATTCCCACTACTGTCACCATCTTTACTGAATATCACCTCAAAGTGGCTAAATCACACAAAGAGTTCATAGGTGATGACATTTTCCCAAGCCACAGAGTAACACCTGTGACTTACTTTTTAATAAGGAAACACAACATTTTAATGTTTTTTCTTTTTTTACCACCAGTTCAAATAGGACTGGTCTGTAATGCCTTTACACCCCATCAGCACTCCAAGGGTGCATGTCAGCACTTCCCCAAGCGCTGCCATAGACAATCACCTTTTTCATTTGCCTATTAAAATTTGCATTCTGAAGCTTCAGATCTCCTGCCTCTTCTGTATCGCTGGAGATTGGATGTATTAAGAAGTGATGGCCTATATATAAATAATTTCATTGTCAAGTTCCCAATTCAAACCCTAGCTAGGGCCAAATATGGCCCATGCAAGTATGGTCGGGAGGACAAGGACTGTACGAGACCAAGAGCCACGAAAGATTTGGGACGTAAGTTAACAGAAGTAGAAGCAGTGCTTGATAGGATCTGGTCTAGAACAGATTCTGGTTTGAACAGTACCATTGAGAGACTCAGATGTCTAGAACAAATATATGGTGCATACTTTGTGCTCATCTGATGCTCAGCAGATGTATAAAAAAAGTGTTTCCTGGAAGGATAGAATAATGCTGTGTCAATGGAAATCCAGGAGGAGGATGTGCTTAATAAAGTTGACCCTTTGCATCTTCACAGCAATGACCTGGAGCATCCTGGACCATGAATTCATGCTTGGCAGAGGTAGACTGCAACTGTAGGCAGCTGTGAGCAAGAGAGGGTGGAAAGGGAAAATTTCTTGCAAATTACTCTCCACTGATCACAGTCTTGTCCTCATTTTGCAAAACTGGACTCCTGTTAAGGTGGTTGGAAGCTTTGCAGTGCCATTCAGGCAGGATACTTTTCAAAATATTCTTAACTGAAACAAGATCTGGGCAATTACAAACAGGGCACAGCTGGGTCTCTGATCCTGTGGGCTGAGCTGCCCTGGCTTTGCCTTGATTAAAAATATCATGATGTAATTTATTCAAGTGGAGACAGATTGACAGGAACAGGATTTAATTAAACCAAGTTTAAATCCATTTTGTATTCCCAACTTGCACCTACATGGCACAAAGGCACCTATTCAGGAGGTGCTCAACAACTGTGGACATACCCCAGTAATATTTCAGAGGAGTGCCCATCTTTCCCATCTGATTTGTACTTATTTTTGACAATATCCTTTACTTGGAAACCAGGTTATGCACATAAGTGGATCATCAAGGTTGCTTCTTCTCCCTCAAATTGTTGGTTGTCTGTCTCAATTTGCAGGTTAACGTAAAGTAGGCTTACCCACTTTGTTCTTTAAGTAGCTTTTGCCATCCTCAATTCCTTTTGGAATTAACTTTGAAGTTATGGAAAATAATTTAATAAAAGCAGTATAACCAAAAATTAAATTAAGAACTTGAGGTCTGTTGAGAGGAAAAGCCTTTCCATTTCTGCAGCATTTTTAATATTATCTGCACACTCTTACTTGTGTTATTTGCAGCAGGCTTATCACTGAGGACTGGGGAGGTTTAAGTAAAGAAACAACCTGCTTAAAGAAATAAATCACTTTACCCACACTTCTTACAAAAAATTGTGAAAACTTGTGGTAGCAGAGTTAGAATTTCTCCTGTTCAATTTTTGCTTCTGTTGTGGGCTCCATGACTGTGAGATTTCATCCTTTAAGACTTTTATGCGATTTTGTTTTGCATAAGCATTTTTCACTTTATATTTTGTGAACCAAATTCAGGCTTGGTGAGCTATGTGCCGTTTCTTTTGAAGTAACTGGGCTATTAACTCTCATGGAAATGAGTAGTAAAACTAGATTTTTGTCTTTATCTCTCAGAATGTGATCTCTGCATTGAAGAAGATAAATAATGAAGTCCAGGCAGAAATAATAATGAAATCCCGTAAGCAGTTCAAATACTTTGATTTATTCTTTGGACATTAAAAGAGCCTAAACTCTGATTTTGGTGGTTCAGGTTTTCATAGTATTTTGCATCAGTCTCATTAGTAAAGCTTTGTGTACTTGCAGCAGAATTTGCATCTTAAAGGTTCTGAACAGAAATGCAGATAGCAATTTTTCCAACTACTTGTGAGAAGAGTCTTATGATCCCCAGAAGTCAATTTTTGTTTCCCTTTATACAGAGGATCTAACAAGAAAAATATCCTCTGGTATTAAACCATCTCCTGTATTTTATGCAGATTTAGGAATGCTAATCAGAAGAAAAAGACATGAAATAATGTTACAGGCTATAACCTTCAGAATTGTCCATCCTGAAGAACTTCTTTCACTGCTTCAGTCCTGCTCCAGGTTAGGAAGCCTCCTTAAAACTGGTTGTAGTCCCCAGAAGCGAGCAGCCACCCAGCACAGTAACAGTGTGCTCTCCTGCAGCCTCCAGCAGCTGCCTGGTCTGGTCACCCAGAAACCCAAGGACATGTCCTCTCCTCTGCTCCTCAGCCTGAGGTACTGAGTGCCCCACAAAGCAAAGGGAATGAGGGGAGAAAAGGAAGAGAGGACTTCACTTCCAGATCCTCAAATCCACACAGATGATCCCACACCTTTAGGGTATGGTGGAATGATTCCGTCACACCTTTTCACGTTGAACAACATTTCCAGTACCAATGGATTGATCTCCCACTTTTAATTTCCAAAATTCTGAAGTCCACCCAAAATGTGTCACTGGAGAAGGTGGACAGAAATGTAGAATTAATAGAAATATTATATCTAATATTATTTAGCATAATTAAGTAATACAAGGAATCATTCCTATTCATACTGAGTAAAACCCAAACCTTTTAATTCACCTGAAGATATTGGAATTTGTTTTTGTCTCAGAGCTCATAATTTTTCTACCTCAAAGTCCAGTCTAGCTTTGGTGTGCTACAGACTCTCTAAAGCCACAGTGGGAGAGAATAAAAGATGAAGGAATATTCCAATCGGCCGTGCATCATAACTACTTTAAGTACTGCCATCTTCTGTAATTAATACAAACTGCAAATGAAGTTGTGCACAATTCCTGCTGTGAGAGAGGAGAGCAGAAACTGATGTAATACCTCCTGGAAAGATTACATTATGAGGAACTGTTGTGAAAAGATGCAATAAATGATATCTTTTTTGAGAAATAAAATGCTGTAAGATTTAGAGTAAAAATTTGTGTAGATTTGGCCATTATCTTCATACTCCCCTGCATTCTTATGTAACTGCCTTTTTACACTTTTTGAGGACATCACTGTAAAAGCAGAGTTTCTTTGGGTTGAGACATAGAGAGCAGAGGGGTTAGAGGTGTGAGTGTGCCATTGCTGTTTTTCTGGTTCCTAAGAAAAAAAGAGCAGTACCCTTAGGCACTTCTTCTTTAACAATACCAAGTTGTCTGTTGTGATTCACTGAGGAAAAACTGCTTTGGGACGTTTCAAAACTGGTTTTTAAGTGAAGGATGCAAAATTGCTTCTTTCCAGAGATGCAATGAATCTAGCTGACACTTTAATATGTTTATTAAAATGCACATGAGGCAGATGAAGCAGTAATAAATATCCATGCAGAGAAAGATCATGCATATCTGTGGGATGCTATCCAGTTAAAAGCATCTTTGAAAAATAAGTGAAGATTCATTGGTTTCTCCAAAGTTTTATTTCTGATTTATTACTGAGACATTTTTGAAAATTACTATATTTCATAAAGTGACACAAACTGAAGGGAAATACATACAAACCAATTTTATTTCTAACTTTAAACTCCAAATGTCCAGAGTACTGCTTGAAGAAATATTTTGTTCTCTCTGCCTTTCAGCAAAGTGTAATCTGTTTTAGGTTTGAGGTGTTTTGACCTAGTGCTGATGCCTCCTCAACAGCTCTCTCCTCAAACAAATGAATTACTTTCCCCTATGGGTAGAAAACAGTAAAAAGAGCAGAGGTTCGATTTATTTTTATAAGACATTATGCATACAAAATGCTAGGAATCACAATAATTGCAGCAAGGGAAAACAGTGGAAAGTGTAGTGGTATAAAATCAGAGGAGATATGGAACCATAAACCAGGGAATGCTTTGGTAGGAGTAAGGCAGGCGTGGGGTACAGCCTGGAAGACTGTAAGCAAAATAGACTGGACCACTCAGAAGCTGCAATTTTGACAGAGACAAGGTGTTAATAGGGGAGGTGTATAATAGCATGAAGACCAATCATGTTTGTATCTGGAGTGACAGCAGCAGTGAACCCTGTGATGGGAAAGAAAATCCTGGATTTCAGTTCTGGCTGGTCTAAGGTCTGGGAGCCACAGCACAGAGGTCAGAGGGAGGGGCTGCAGCACTGTGCCCAGATACCAACAGCAGCCCCAGAAGGGGACTTTGGGATGATTAGTGTGGGTTTGTAGGTGGTAGGAAACCAAGAGAGGTCTTTCAGGAGAGGAATATAGACCTGAAACTGTACTGATAGGGCTTGCAATAGTCCCAGCAGAAGGTAAAAGCAGGTGCAGATGCCCTACTAGGAACAGGCAGAAATGGTTTATTAGGAGGTAGATGAATGGAGAATCATGCAAAATGCAGGAACAAGCAGGGTAAAGACCATTTTCCAGGTGAGGGTGACTCCAGAAGGGTAGGTTTTTCTTAAGATGTGGGAGGAAATGATTTAAAAAGGTGATGGATGAGGGTGTAACAGTGGGGATGCACTGTTCCTGTAATTACCAAATGTACCATTCCTTTCTGGGCGCTGAACTCAGGGAAATGAACCCATCTCAGCTCACAGTGAGCTTAGTGAGGGAAAGGGAATAGACTTATCTGAATGAGATTTCAAATTGGCTAGTGTCAGCAAGTGGTAATGAAAAGTGGAGGTGATAATAGATACCATGATAAGCAATCTGTCCAGGTAGAAGGAGATTTAAAAAAAGACAGTAGGACACAGACTAAATTTTCTGATTTACTGCAGCCACTTTGTACCATGCTATGCGAATGAAATGGAGAATTAAACCTCCACTGTATGAAGCAGTCATTTTCAGAAAAGACAAAAATTTCCTGAGGGACAAAAGGAGATCTGAGTTTGGCAGTAGAGCCCTCAGTATGGACATCAGAGTAATAAGAAACCAACCATACTACTGTATAAATGAAGACAAATGGTGCGCTTCTGTCTGGAGCCATTACATAGTGCCAGGAACACCTGGTCACTGGTGGAAATGCCTGTTGACCTGCCTGAGAGCAGACTTACAGTGAAGTTCTCATACCCAGAATAGGATGTGTTGGGATGTGGTGCTACATCAGGAAGCTGGAAGGATGTAAGATTTCCCCTGCTGTCCTGCAGGTGCAGGATAGTTTAGTTGGGATGCAGTGGTAACTTGAATGCACTGGTAAGGTGGCCTGCTTGGAGGGTGTGTTTTCACAGATCACCTCCTGCTGCTCTGCTGTGCTTGACAGCAGCCAAAAATAGGTAAAGGCAGGTGAACTGGTCCTTCATGCCTTGATACAGGCGAGACAGGGTACACAGGCAAATTGCAGTGTGATCCACTAAAGGCCAACATGCTCTGCAGATAAAGCTGACTTTCCAGCTGCAGCTCCTCTATCAGCTGATAGCACCTGACCTACCAGTGCCAGAAATCTTTGGCAGCATTCATTGAACTTATTCAGTTAAGCTTTTCCATCCTCTGCTAGTTGAACCATTTTGCTCACCTTTCTCAATTCCATTCCATCTCTTGCTTCGAAGAAGACTGCAAGTAGCCATACCAAAAACCTTCTGAACACTGAAACAAGTGACTATAAACTATGTTTGAGCTGCAGTTGGCAGGCTTAGGTACTCCACACTGCAGCTGTAACTGCTGCAAGGAGCTGCCAATGCTTTATGAAGTTAGCAGCCACTGCAAAATGGGACGATCTGGTGATGTGTTCTGCTTCTGTGGACCCTGATTTTTATTCTGCATTCACATGGCCTTTCGTATACAACATGCACATTTGCCAGATGTCATGGCAATTTCAAAATCAGATTTTCTTCTCAGTTAAGGAGGCGTATGTGCACTATCTTAAGTGAGTGAAAGCTGGTGGGAATTCAAAGATACGCTCGCTCATCCCTGGGGATTCCCTTTAAACATTTCTCTTGGTGACCCTGGCTGTAGCAGCCGTTATCCAGGGAAGCAGCCCTCCAGATGGATTACCTCTGCAGACATCAGCAGTACAGTTGGATTAGGTAAGCTGTCTCCACACCTGCTCATTCCACTAACCAGCTCCTGGAATTAAAGGACCTGGACATGTTCTAAAATGTTTATCTTCACCCTTAGACTCAGGTGCCAACTTGTGTTTCCAGGTGGAGGGCAGTGTGACCTGCAGCCCCCAGTGTGGAGGTCAGCAGAGGTGTGGGAGGACTCATCTGACAATCTGAGCAGAGCAGGGAGGACTCATCTGGCACAATCCCTGGCATTCAAAAGCAACATGCATAGACTATCAGTCAAGAATGGCATCCAAAATATTTAACATCCCTTTTCACAAGGTGGATGAATAACCTTCCTG
Organism: Eulacestoma nigropectus; assembly: GCA_013397775.1. Classification (NCBI taxonomy): domain Eukaryota; kingdom Metazoa; phylum Chordata; class Aves; order Passeriformes; genus Eulacestoma; species Eulacestoma nigropectus. The sequence goes on along the minus strand of VZTE01004351.1, from coordinate 46,633 downwards.
TGAGTAATTAACTGGAAGGATGTTTTACTTAAGACAAACAGGCCAGTACTCCTTGTGATTCTGTAGTTCTTCTCTTTCATCCATAGTGTTTCTAAAAATGCTTAGATTACAGAAAATCTACAGTTCTCCTTTAACAGAAACTGCATCTCTAACACAGGTGGTACTCCTGGTTACGGGGTTGTTCTTTTCTCCCACAAACCATTCTTCCCCCCCGCTTCCCTTTTTTTGTATCAGATTTTCTGCAAGCTTTTTGCTTTCTCTCTTTCTGGGGGACATATCTTTCTTCCTCTAAAAGGAAGATGTATCAGGGTCCCTAATTTATCTTTTGTTCTTCCACACACTCTCTTTACCCACTTTTGCTACTCTCTTTCTCTTCCTGACCTCCATTTCTTCATGAATTCTTCCATCAACACTTGATTTCATCTCTCTTTCAAACTAGCAAACAGACTCTCATTTTTGATTTCTTACTGTCTCATATCTTCTCCTTCATGCTTTTTCCTCTGTTGCCATCTCCCTTCATTAGACAGTAAGAGGAGGTCTGGAAATATGGGGAAGACCATTATGTCCTTTTTAAAGTGCAAAGTAGTGCCTGTATATTCATAGTGAGGAAAACCACTGTGGAATATGAGATAATCATGGTGCTGGGGTCAAAGAGATATGAAAAAAGTCATTAACTACATTGATTGCTTTGTAATATTAGTAATAAAATTGGATGTTAAAAGTTGGAAGACAATGTACAGACTTACTCTCAGTATGCATGGATTAATCCACTTACAGCCAGACCCATTGTATCTGGCAGCTGATGAAAGATGTGGACATTAACTGTGTTCAGCAGGAGTATTTGGATCAAGCAGGCAGACATCAAGAGGTATTGGCATCCTCTCAGAACTATCTCCCTGACTGGTAAGAAGCCCATATAGATCTGGGAAAGGACTTTCTCCAGACTGACATTAGCAGAGTGATTGAGCCAGAATGAGGAGAGATCGCAAAAGATCTTTGCACATGGACAAAGTAGACAGAAAGTTAGTGGAAAAGGGCATAGATGGAATCTGCAAGGAAGTGCATGTGATGCTTGAACTGGGATGAGGAGATGGAAGATGAGTCCATAGCTTATCACATGTCCTACTGAAATCACATATATTTATGATATTTTTTCTGGACCATAAATATGAAATTACACTGGGCTGCTGCTAATACTATAGTAAATGCATACAGTCTTGAAAGCAAATATAAAATCTGAATACATTTTGCAATGAAAGGAAATCTAATGGCGATATGAGACAGCAAATTGTGACTGCAGTAGGGTTACTTGATGGATTTGTGGCTATTTTTGATAGCCTTAGTTAGAAAAAGAAAGGTATCACATAAATGGCTGAAAAATACTGCAAATGCTTGGCAAAAGACAAAACCATGGTATTTTTAGACACAAAATTACTTTGCTGGCTGCGTTTGGCATTAAATAGGGCAATATTAGCTGGACATCATCATATCATGGTTCTTTCACAAACGAACATAGAAATAATTCCAATCCAAGCTTCCACCTGGAAACCTGAGGCTTTACCTTATCCAAGTGCTGATTTTAAGATGATTTTAAACAAAGAGAACTTAAAGACAGAAATTTTTTCAGTACTGTTTCCCGTTTGATTTCCTTTTACAAACACATGTGTACCCTGACATCGTACATAATTACTACAATCCCAGCTGTCTGAGCACTGATTTTTCTGTCTCTGAACTTGTGAACCATATTAAAAATTCAGGATTTATTGCAGTTGTTTCAAGAACTCCTGACAGACAGATGAGGATGATTTCAGAGGAAAAAACTCCTCTGTAGTTACCCTGTCCTGTATTCTCCTTGGCACTCCCTAGGCTTGAGAACATTAAAAGCTAAAGAAAAATGGCTCACGGTTAAAGCAGATTAATGAGACTGCATGTCTTTTTTTCAATGCATGGAAACCACATGCAATTGAATACCAGTACCTTCTCATTAGTGCTAAGCAAATCTATTTTGAGATTATTCCTCTTGGAGGAGCTGTGTGAATTACTCCTGTAACACCACAAATAGCCTCTTAAATACTAAATCATTATGGATTGCCTCTGAAGAGTGTGGCAACGGTGTGTGCCCATATCAAAAGGTGAACTCAGCGTGTGACTGTTGTATTGCAGACAGCTCAGCTGGGGAAGGTGACTGACACTTCACCAAGTGACTGTGATGAAGGTGTCCTTCAGCAGGTAAGGGAGGACCATTTTCTTTCCCCAGTTGGCCTGCTCCTCTGGGACTGTTTTCCCTGGTCTCATAGAGATGATCAAGATTACATCTCAGGGTGGAAGGAGAAGCATCCCATTCCCGAGCTGTATTCCCCCTTTTCCAGATGATCAGTGAGAAGGTATAAGAGCTCAAGTCCCACCAGGGCACTGAAAAAGCCCATATAAGCACCCAGGAGATGTGTTCAGGAAATTTTGGGTGCTGGCTTGAGGTCTTGGGCTGGTCCTTTGAGAGATCCACCTGTAAGAATGCTGCACATGAGCCTCCTATGTAGAGTCAGTCAATAACATACCAAATGTGCCAGAGTGCACATCCTTGCTCTGCCTTGTGGTAATTTGCTGAGATTATGGTTTTTCTCAGGGAATGATCACACAATTTTAGGGCAATTCAAAATTAATAGTTCTGCGCCTTCTCTCTCACAGTGATGACTAAGGAATGAGCTCTTTTCTTTGAGTATTTTCTACTGATGAGTCTAAATTAATCCTCTCTGAGCCCTGTGTGGCTTCCACAGGACTGGCAGAGCTGGCTCCAAGACTGGATCAAGCTTGATTTGGTTGAGAGGAGAAGGAAGGAGAAGTGAACTGCACAATTACACTGCGCTATGTGATACCTCACCTGACTGTGCTCTATTAATGGTGTCCCATCAACTGCACAGTCTCCTCTATCCCTGCAAGTTCAGAGCTAATGTGAACATTTCTGTTCCATATAATCACCTCAGTGACTGCAGCAGAGGCATTCCCTAGGTCTGACTGTGCCAATGAAATGATATTTAAATACAAGGTTAGGTGGGGTCTCTGTGGTACAGGAATTGCCAAGGGAATGCTCTTCAGTTTTGTCAACAAAAAAATTGGAGTTTACTGAAATGAAATTTTAAAATGTCACAAATAACCATTTTGATCAGGAACATCATCATCAATCAAAGCTATGTCTAATTTCTGCATGTGGTTTGTATTAAGTGCTTGAAAAATGATTGCTTTTTGGCTGGAAATTAATACAAGGCATGTGATAGATTTGAAATGTTGATTAATACAAAGGTAGGAGGTGCCTCTTTGCCCTTGCTGTACACTGCTCTTAACTGCAATGGTTCAGGCTTTCTACAGACTGAATTAACACTGTCTTACCCCACAGAGGCAGGATTTTTTGAAGAAAGAAGTGTGGAGAGCAGAAGCCATCATGTGTTGTTCATAGTGGGGGTGGACACAGTCTCCTGTGGCAGGGGTGAGTACAGACAGTACAGCAGATCTGGGGCTCTATTTTTTTACGAAGAAAAAAGGGTGTTTTAACTGTCCTTCACTGTGCTGTCCCACTCCACGTTAATTATTGTAACTGCTGACAGGTAAATGGCGAAAAACAAGGGTGAGTTTGCGTCTTCACTTTCTGGCATCATTCAGTGCTATCAGTTAAACTTCTTTTGTCTGACGATTACAGCTGCAGATGCCTTAACAGTTTCCATTTCCATTTACCTTTAATGGGTATCTTGTCTGACAGGGGTCCCACTAGCTGTGAATAACATATTTGAGCTTTTTGTATTAAAAAGGATCAAAGACAAAAAACAAACAGCAGGGACATGGATCTAGGACAGGGCAAAGGTGACACCAGCAACTGTATTAGGCCAAGCTGTAAGGAGACATAAGAGGAGAAAGTCAGTCCTTGGACATAGCAATCACTGAGGAGTCAAATAAGGTTCATGTCGAAGACATTTGCTGAATGTGACTGCCATCCTGGGATTCACCTCATCTTGCCCTTTTAAATCCATCTCCCAGAGTTAAGCTTTGGTATTGTTGTCAGACTGATCAACAGATATGTGTGCATTGTAGACCCTCTTTGTGCTGCCTATGAAATAACAGCAGGTTGTGTTCCTTCCTAGGAGGGGAGGATTTTGAATTGGTTTCACTTCTCAGGGCTGGATTATTGTGATTCTTTGTTTGCAGGAGTTACCAACTGTGGTATCTCTCGAATGCAGCTGATACAGGATGCAGCAGCTCACAGTCTTCTGGGCACTTGGTTGTTTCAACATAATGTTCCATTTTTAAAATATCTCTGCTGGCTTCTGGTGAAATTTTGTGTCAAGATCAAAGTCCTGGTACTAGTACAGGTTATGTTGGATGTTACAGTGGTTGCCTTTGCTGGTAGCATGTTCCTCACTGCTCAGTAAGATCATAATTATTATTGTAAAGGCATGCAGAAGGAGAGAGCATCTGCTTCATGAAGAGTGTTTTGCCAAGGACCTTCCTTATGTAAAAGGGGATCACAAAAAACCAGAGAAAACCACAAGCAAGAAGGCACAAGGATGCAAACCTAAACAACAGCTGATATACAAGGCAGTGATGAGAGTCAGTCACACTGATTGATAAGGATATTGGATATTATAAGGTTAATTTTGGTAAGATTGTTTGACCCAGGACCTTGTCAATGGGATGATAAGGAAAAGAGAGAAGTCATAAACCAAACAAAGGCTTAAACCTGGCAGACAACTGCAATGGAGAAAAAGACAAGAAACTAACCTTGATGTGAGCAGCCAGCAGGACAGCCTGCTTAGAAAGGGAAAATTGCTAAACAGAAGAAATTGTCTGCTGAAAAATTACTAACAGAAAAGGCCTGCCAGTCTGAAGCCATGAGTCTGGGAACGAGAAACAGCCTTGATAAGAGCTGCTGGCCTCTTGCAAGTGCAGCCAGAGTACCTTCAAACTGGAGACATCCCTCCAGCCACTTCAGACCCTCACACTCCCTCCTCCCACCTGTGTGAGGCACTTATGCTCCCAGTATGTCACATCCATTTCTCATGTTTGGTACTGAGCTGACATCTAAAACTGCAACAGCTTAAGTACTGTGAGGATATTCATCCATTTCTATCCCAAAACACCTCAGGATGTCTCAGCTTGTAAATTTCTGTATTTTCTATTCTTCTTTTGTTTTGTCACTCTTCTGCCACTTCAATGATATCAAAAGTTATAAATAGGTAACTCTGAAAGACATTTAGAAGGGAAAGGTCAAAATTACTCTCCTGTCTTCCCCATCTCTATCAGCAATTAATTCAACTTTTACAGCCTGCTGCCTGGTTTTGCCACAGCTCCTTCATTTGTGTCCTTGGTACCCAATGTTTACGAGTAATGACATAGGCCTGTGATATTTAACTGCTGAAATCAGCCCAAATTGAATGCATTCAGCCAAGTGCAACAGAGGCTGAGACCCCATGGAAAGCTCGGAATGAAGTGCTCAGAGCAGTCGTTCAGACTTTGTCATGAAATACCCCTTTAACAAAGAGACCTCCATTGCCCTCCCCAAATCCTACCAAAGCACCTGCAAATATTGAAGTAAAAGGCAGGTGACCTCTGCACTCTGCAGAAATGATCCTTCCTCACCTTCAGTACCACATAACTGATGACATGGAAGCTGAGCCTTTTCTTTCTAAATTACATTATTTTTTTCTAAATTACTTCCTTCTCTTTGTGGGGGCAAGCATGAAAGTAATTTTGCACATTTACAAATATTCTAAGCAACATGGGGCTAACGCTCCTTAAAGTGTCAAGGCCTGAAAGCTTGAGCTATCATTACCAGAGAAAGAGCAGGAAAAAGTACACTAGGACTGTGTCTTAACACATGGGCACAGTGTCTTGCTGATAAACAGGCTATCAAATTCTGAGAAAGATGTTGCCCTTTTGTGAACTCAGTTCTTCAAATTACTATAGAAACACAACTCATCTTTTCAGAGTCCTGATCTGAAAGCAGAAAGAGAGAAGGGAAAAAACACTGATGTATGGGAAGGAAGAAATAGCTGAATACTGCATATTGCCTTAAAAACTGGTCTGCATATTTATTGTTTCAAAGTTATCTTAAGATGATTCTTAATGCCTAGCAAGTTACCATCTCCCACTCATAGAAAGATAGTTACTGACTGCTTTGCTGCAGTTGTCTGAAATAGATTGACCATAGATGATTATTTATTATATTTCAAAGTAATTTGGATTTATATCCTACCCAGAACAGAAACCAGTATTCTACATCTGCATGTGTATTGCTTGTATAAGAGATACTAAGATTACATGCAGAAAGGTGCAAAATTGTGTCAATAGCCTGAGACAGAGGAGTAGCTTATACACTCGACTGGACTAAAACCAAAACAAACCAGTGGTGGCATTGCCTTTCTTTTGTGTGTTTGTTTTAAAACTGCCTGCTATAACATAGAAAATTTGTTAATTTTTCCTAAATCTAATGGAAATGAAAATTCAGCCCTGCACTGCAGAGTTGGGCTGTCACTCTTCCCCCCAATCCTTTCACCTCTCTCACAAAACCATTCAGCCTCTCCAGTCCCATTGTCAGTCCCAGTCAGTTCTTTCCAGAAACCCCCTCCTAATTTGTGTTACCAAAGAAATGAACTTAAATCCCTGTGAATTATAGAGCATGGGCCAGGGCTGGATGCCTTGCAAGAAGATTGATTTTTTTGCAAGACAGGGTTTTGTGAAACTAAGTCCAAAGCTGGTAAACTTCTATGGGTCAGTTCTAGAGAAGACAAGACTAGACTCTGTCCTCTCCCTACTCCGGATTTTCTTCCTCTTTGCCCTTGCACTCCCTAATCTTTTAAATTAATTTGTATTATTTCAAATAAATATCTTACTCTAAGAAACTTGACCCACTTGCCAGGTATCCTCTTTCTATTCTCTGCTGTTGCTTTACCATCTCTTCCTTCTTCCATTAGGATCTAAGGAGGAACTAAAAATAAAGACTTTGGATTGTTTTCATCTGACTTTTAGTTTTATATTTATGCTTTTGCTAGATACAATGACTTAGCTCAGAAATTAGTGTTCTCCTTTGCATTTAGGGGAATTGCACTGTACCACGTGATCATGTATGCCTTGGGGATGATTTGCCAAATAAATCTAGATGACATAATTACAAACACACACTATTACCCAATCCAGCTACCATTATAACTTTATTCATTCTTTATTTTATTCTCCCTTTATGGAAGCATATGCCATTATCTCTGCGTGTAAGGGCTGTAGGCAATCCAGAATTGATGCCCTCAGAGCAGCAGCAGTCTTTAGTCAGGTACAGAAATCAGAATCAAGAACAGAGAGCAATGAGAAGCCAGTGTGACCTCCAAACTAAACTTGTATCTATTTCTTAAGTCTTCCTAAAACTGGAATTCATAACATAACAATGTTACCCACACTGACTTAGGTACAGCAGCACCGTCCTCTTCTTGTGGAGACTGTTTTCAGTATCATCAGGGAAATAACGATTCTGGCAGAATAGGCACCCATATATCCAGAATATGCATCAATAGTAGGTTTCTAGTGATAGAACTTCATATGTTTAAAAAAAAAAAATCACACTGGTCCAGTCCTAAGTCTCTGATGTAATTGCTTTGGGAACTGAAAGCAATGACAGACAATATATTTTAAATATATTCTGACAAGAAAGGTTTCTAATCATGCAGGAGAAGAGATAGGCATCACCATCTCAGCTTATGCAATACATAACAACAACACAACAGGGAAGAGAAGTCATTTCCCTGGGAAAGGCACCTGGGCATCTTTTCATTGTTTAGCATGTACTACTGCATTTCCAGATTCATCTGGCAAAGAGTGATAATGAGTTCCCTGGACTACTTGTACCCTACTACCCTGACAAGAGTTGAGTTTTTTCAGTAGTAAATAATGTGGTATATAAATGAATAATTTCCATAGGATCACCCCAAAGAAGATCACAATTTAACTGCCAATGTTATTATAAGATTCTGGATGCAAAAATTTCTGTTACCTAAAATGTAAAATGACCATGCAGATAGTGAGAGAAGATCTGGAAGCACAGACACCTCTTTGTGTGCTTTTGTGCAGGCAGATGCAAACATATTTCTGGTCTGAGCCTGGAGCCAGCCCTGTGCTGTGCCAGCATGGCACTGACCCAGAGCAGGTGCAACTCTTTTAGCAGGATGTGCGGGGGGGTGAGCCTTATCTGAACTGTAGCTGCGCAGCTTCTTGTTGGACACACATCAGCCTGACCCCTATGTACATGGTAAAACTGCTGAGGGGCAGACGAGGAACAGAGACGGATTTCCTGACCTGTGATCCACATTCCGACTGATAAATCACATTGCCTCTTTTATGAGGACTTTGGTCATGCTGTGAAAAAATAAAAAAATACCTGGGTTTTATTGTATTGGTTGTGGAAGGACAGTTTGCTTTAAAACTGGGGTATATTATTCTATTGCGAGGCAACCTGAGTATGGAGAAATGTGTTATTATTTAAATCATTCCAAGACACTTGGACTCAGACAGTGAGAAGAGTTTTGAGAAGAAAATCAAGTTACAAATCATAGCAATTCCACATCAGAGCAGGTGAGGAGAAATGATATTTCTTACTGCTAGAGACAAGCCTTGTGTGGAGAGGTTACCACTCCATTTGACTGCCTGATGCAGCTGGAAACAGAAAGCAGAGCTTTCAGGCAAAAGCCCTCTGCGTAGAATGAAAAAACACACTCCTTTTATCCAATTTTCTGCTGGTTTAATAGCATTTTACCATGCTGTCAAAGGCCCACCTTGCTTATACTCTCAAATCATCACATACATGACACCTATTTAAACAATACTTTTCTTGAACATTTTACATCAAAGTCTATTGAATGTTAGTGAGGCTTTCTTAAGCCTCAGACAATGGAGTCTCAACTTCTCAGCAGTTTTTCCTCTACAGACCAGCAAAAAACCAGTAAATGTTACATCTTAATATTCCAGCCTGGATTACAGGGAAATTTTCATATTTCATACTCTGGCCTACCAGCAAAAAACGAAACAAAAGGTCCAAACAGTTCTTCTTTAACATCAGGACTTTGAAGATTATTGTCCCTTCCTGGCTGCTGACTGTGCCCTGTGAGTGTGAACCAAAGCTCTATATGAATCTGACCTACTAAGAGCCGTGCAAACTGGGGTGTGAGGACTTATACTGGACTGACAGTTCAGTAAAGTGAAATAAAATCAGGGAAATACTGAGTTTCTTGCACGTCCTTCAGTGGAAAATTAAGTTGAGGCTCAAAACATCCAATTCCAGAGTTCCTGGATCAACAGCTGTAGGTTAAAATGCTATTGCATTGGTGCACAAATGAACCAGCCTGCTACCTTCCCTGCTACTAGTGGAGAATTTAACTTGCTTAAAAGTTGTTTGATATTTTCTGAAGGTTTTTTCAGATTTTTTAGACTTTTTAAAAATCTGAGTGTGTTGAGGCCCCTCCAGCAGTATTTGATGATGTAATGATGGTGAAACACAAACTCTGTAGCATGGATTCTGTAAATTCAAGTACAGAGATTGGATTAAGGAGAACTTAAAATAACCATTAAAATGTCCTTAGTATACTCATCTGTTTCAGTCTCTGTTCACGTTCTCTGTCTGTGGTGCTAACAATGTATTCAAAAGACCAGGTTACTGCTGATTTGTGGCTGTTGCAGAGATCAGTGAATTACATACTGCTGAGAATTGCAGGATTTTTTGTGAGGGTTCTTTTTGCTAAGAATAGAGTGAAAAGTAGTCATGGTTTTTGTTACGGAGATGATCTGGATAAGATGGTCTCTGTAAAAAATTGCTGAAGATATACCTTATCCCTGTGGTGACAAGAGAGCATATCTGCTGTCAGGTTCACTTGCTTTTTTGGGCACTCAGAGAGAGCTTCCTGCAATTGCAGAGACACGTGGGTGAGGATAGTTTCATTTTGGCTAAGTTGCCATAGGGATTCTGCAGCTGGAGCTGCAGGAGAGCAGGTTGTCACTTGCCATTAGCTTTGTTTTGATCCTGGGGCCAGTGTGCATCTCAGATACTGCCTGGTTAACTCTTCTGCTGCTGATGTGGGGAGAACAGTACTCAGTTCCTGCCACTGCTGGAGCTCACCTGGTCATTTGTGCCTTATCAAAGATTCAAAGTAAGAAATGTTAGAGCTGTAATAAGCATTAGTCAGTCAGTGTACTTGAAATTAGGAATCTGTTGCAGCCAGGCCTATAGCATCCCATGGCCAGGACTCACTTTCATTTAAGGCCATGCAGTGCACTGGAATAACATGCTATTACAAAGATACCAGGCCATGATTGAAGTACTGTACTTGCTGTCCACAGGCTGTAAGAAATGCTAGTATTTCTTTATATTTTTTATTATTTTAATAACTGCCCATTCTTAAGGTAGACTTGAAAAATGTTGCTTCTGGGTATGCTCCAAGGTATGTTTCCTCCTTCTATGATGGGTGAGAAGTATGCCCACATAATCTAGGACACAGACTTACAAGCTGCTGAAAGAAACAGCTGTGAAATTAAATGACAATGGCTGGGCTTGCTTTTTACTTTACTCAGTTTATTTTAATAGTGGCTGACACTCAGTGCTTTGTGTTTTTCTCCAGAGACTGGGATGGATGTACCGGACATAATATAGACAACAAAAGCTGGGACTGAAGAATTGCCTGTGTCACAGAGAAATCCAAAAGAAGAAGGATGAAATTGCAAGTATTTTTTCATCAAACTAATGATTTGTTAATTACTCTACTTGGATGGACTGTGACCAGTCCAAGTCTATGTGGACAGACTAGTAAACCCAGAGAATGGCATGGGATTTTGGCATGCAGTGCACTGTTCTGAATGATATAAACAGCACAATTTAAAGAGATCCTTCTTGTAGTAATACTTGTGAAACAACTCTTCTTCTGAGCCATTGTAAAAGGAGGTAAAGCAAACATCGGGCAGGAGCCCTGAGCAGCCTCCAGCCTAAATGCAGGAGATCCAATGCAGGCTTTTGGCTGAATGGAAAAAGAGAAGGTGGCACTGATGCTAATTAATGTTTTTAGTTTCTTGCAGAGTATATACTAAAAACCCGAAGAGGACAGCCATTTCTCTTTAAAGACAGTTAACACTTAATGGAAACAGTAACACAAGCTCCAGTGAATTCAGGGATTCAGAAAGACAGTGTGAAGCAGCCCCCCTTAGTCTGCTCCAGAACAGAGTGCCCCCACCACACACCTCCCATTTAAATTCTAATGAAGACTTGAATTTGCAAGGGTGCTAGGCAGGAGTCCAGACTTAAGGCTCCTATTTTTTTCTGTCAGTAAGGTGTTATAGGCTTCTTTCAGAGCCCTTACCTTTGGAGGAATGGCTGATATTAATTATAGCATGAGTGATACAGGAGAAATGTGAACATTAGTCTTTCTCATGCTACACATACTTCCTGCTGGTTTCCTTCATGTGAGGTTTAGCAACTGATACAGTACATTAAAAAATCAGACGGTTCCCCCTAGGGCTATCGCATGCAGTAATTAAATCAAACACACACAAGAGTTACACAGGGGATTTGACAATGCATTTGAAACCACTGTGCATCAAATACAGGCTGATGCACATCAGTTCAGGCTGATCACTTTTTTTTCCTGTAAAAGTTTGTTCCAGGCATCCTGTTGGCATTTAAGCATATGCTTTACATTAAGCATGTGGGGTTCTGCTACAGGAACACCAAGCAGATGGGGCCCTCTATACACAAATAGAGACAGCCTCATGCTCAGAAGTCCTTGCCCGCATGAAGGATTTCAACCACTCCCACAGCTGTTGGACAGACAATATAGCAGGGCTGTGCTCCATTTGCTAGTCTGTAGCCAGCTTACTTGGATGAAGCCCTAAGAGAAGGAGAAAGGAACAAGAAGAAACTTTTATGGCCCCTGAACAGGCTAAGCAGCATTCAAAACAGAGGCAGATTTTTACCCTCTCCACCCAGCTAGATCCTGGGTCAGGAGCAGGGCTCTGGTCACCCCTAAGTGGTGTGGCATGTGGCCTCCTATCCTGTCTGGGTTCGTTAGGGGGGACTACAGCACAAACCACAAAATACCGAATAGTTGCCAAGTGAGCTATCAAGAACCTGACTGCAATGTAAATGACACAATAAAAACATTGGAGAGATTCTTTCCTCACCCCACATAAATGCAACTCAAGTGAAATATTAGAGTTTTAAAAACTGACTTGCAAATATCTTTCCGCTTCAATATAATGCTTTAGAAGTGAAACACAGCTTTGGGGTAACAGTGGGAGCTCCCAAACAAATTTAATACCAAAGCAATATATCTGAATTTTGTTTTAGAGATACACTAGAAAGCAAATGTGCTTTCTTGAATGAAAATCTAGTTATGTGATAAAATTCATCTTCACTTAGGAGAACACTCTAATAAAGCTGAGCAAAGTTCCCACACGTTTTCTGAGCTGGAGCTGTAGATACAGGTTCTTTGTGCTAGTGGTTAGACAGGATGGCATCACTATCCCGCACGTCCTGGAAGTTATGACTTGTTCTTAAGGACATAGTGTGTGCTCATTTCCAAAAGGCTTTTAAGCCTCTGAGGCTATTAAGGAAGGCAAAAAGCCCAAACCAACAGCCTCCACCACAGAAGAATGGGAGAAGAGGTTACAGACATGAGGAAACTTTATTTTCCTGATCTGTCACTGGTGGTTCTGCTGGCTCTGTGTAATGTGTGTCTGTGGGTGCTGAAATGAAGCTTTGCTGGGGGTGATGCACAGTGATGTTAGGATGCTCTTTAAACCTGTTTTGAATAATGCCATTTCCATTCTCCACCAACACATTTTTGGCAGCTTGTAGACACTGCCAAGCCCTGCAAAGCAGTGAAGTAGGGGTCAGTAGCAGGAGACTTATCTTTACCCTAAGCATACAGATTCCGTAATTATTTCTGCCTGCTCCCCCATGGCTTCCTCAATGCTTCTGGAGTTTCAGAATAGAACTACTAGTAAGAAATGGACTCTGCCTGGATCAGCTGCTGGCTACAGATGTCAATCCTACCTTGTGATCCATATTAATGAATATTTTGGCTAGCAGCAGCAGGCACAAAGCAGAGTATTTTTTATTTTTAACCATCTTGCATCTTCTGGGAATATGCAGCTATTTATATTCCTGACAGATGTTCCAAGCAAGGCTTTCTTGCAGCATGTATTCATCCTCTATCAATAACTTTGCATGCAGAGTGTGGATCATCCCTGCAATCTGTACCAAGTTTCCTTACTTCTTGATTTATGTCTTACTGTCATGGATTGAAATGTGTCCTTTTAAGCCAGTCCTGCTCATGCAGTGGCTGTGAGGAGCAGAAGGCTCAGGATCCTCCATGCAGTAGCCCATGGTGCCAAGAGACTAAATAGCTTCATTTTCACCACTACAGCACCAGTCCAGCTCCACACAATGCTACAAGTAGAAACTTCCCCTTCCCCTAACAGCATCACATTCTCAGGAAGGAAGGCAGTGTCCTCTGGAGTGTTCTGTGAACATGTGACAACCCACCAGGACATACAGGAGGTCTGCAGCACTGGGCTTTTCTTCCATGCCTGGATTCAAGGATCACTGATGCTATTGGGTTTTATCTGCTGGGGCAGTCTCGGTAACAATGACAATTTAAAAATTAACAACTTTGACATACCAGTTTCTTCATTAGTCTAGGCTGAAGAAGAGGCTCTCTTTTGAGCCATAGCTGTATTTTAATCATGACACCTCCAACATCATGACTTGATTAATAAATAATTGATGTGGCTGTTACAATTTTGCCTTTGATCTTTTCAGAATGTACATAATTCAAGACACAGTGTCTTGAGACATGTAAACAAATAAAACTGAGGTATCAGCAAATACATACTGACAGAAAGGTGAAGTTTGGCAGAATCACTAGTTTTGCAGAGGAAACAATTACTGTAGTCTGGAAGTTTGAAATTGTCAGTTGAAATGTCCTCAAATGAAAGCTCTTTTTACTCATAGTTGAAAGAATTCTTCTTGATAAAGCATCAGCAGACACTTTTTTTCTTTTAAATCGTCTCATCTTCTCTACTGAAAACAGATTTAGCTCCTACCTCTATTCTAGCTCAGCAATAACTCTTTCTTTTTAAGTCAGTCCTCTTTTGTACAAAAGCAAAAATCACAGCCTCTCTTTCTCACATCAGTCCTCTGAGTCATGCTGAGTTTAAAGGGTCTAATCCAGAGTTCTTAACCTGCCTGAATACTCTTTCTTGATTTCCTGTGGGCAACATCTCCATCCTCCTGGTCACTTGTAACCCAATCACCATTATGGATCTCTACTCTGAAATGATGTCTCATTCAAAACAGGGCTTTTGCATATATAACCCATCACCACACATCATCTCCTCACTCTTTAACAGGAAATGTTGCCTGCATCTCTGATCAGCTCATGATGTCAACTAACATTGTCCTTCCAATCAACACCATCTACAGTTAAAAAGATTTTTACACATTTAAATCCCAGCAGAGCTCTCTCTTTCCAGTTCCTCCTTTAACATTGCCCTTTTCTATGACACATACCAAGGAAAATAATTAAAAACCAATAATTAGGCTTCTGCTATACTGTGATTATGGTTTACTCTGGTGATCAAACTGATCTGTCTCCAGTCTACGTGTTTCCAGTTTTTGAACTGCAACCTCACACTTCGGAACAGAATATACAGGTCATAATTATGAAGCATGTGATCATATCTCAGAATGAAATAATATTATGCAAAGATCGTAGGAGATGGTGAGGGAGACTCTTAGTAGTTGGGCAAAGTCTATTTTGCATTAAGGGATGCTGACAGACTGAATCACCCACACTTATAACTTACCCATTTTGACACAGGTGGATGGGCCATCTTCACTTAACTCAGAAAGGGGACATTTACTTGTCATCTATATATACTTCTCACCTATATGGTCCAATAAACAGCCTGTTGATTGTGAACTTCTCACACAAAGAGGCAAATTAAGGGACCAACAATCACTGGACCTCCAGATGGAGATACCAAACAGAAGCCTGAAGGTGGAACATGATGCTCAGAGTGTGGTATCAGTGAAATACTGCATGTGGTTTCCATGCTGATTTTAAATACTCAGTTTTGACTACTAAAAGAAAAACAAGCAAAAATACTCTTTGCATATCGCAAGCAGAGGGTATACCTGACTATTAGACCATACTAGTAAGTAAAGAGCTGAAAAAACCATTTCTAAGTGCAGAAGATGTCAAAGGCAGCACAGGTTTTTCTAGATAAAAGCTGAGTATAGGTGGTGTAAGTTAAGTGCAAGAATGCTTTGAGAAAAACTACAGCTGTTATAAATATTGACAAAGTAGATGAAAGACATGAAGAAGAAAGAGGTCGGTCCTACATGGTCATTTATTGCTACCCAAAGGGTACTGAAAGAAAAAATACGTGTATCTACCAAGGTTTGTACTTCTTTTCTCTCCAAATCATGTATTATTTATCGTAGTTGAAAGAAACCACAACATACTGGTGATAAATGCAATAAAAGATCTACCACCTGAAACTACCTTGCTTTTCTTTGCTTATCACTTAACAAACAGACACTTTTTGATTGATATAGTGAATTAGAAATGGGAGAATAATACATTATCACTGTTAGTCTTAGTGGTTAATTGCATTCATTTTACAAGTAAATTAATTCAGCTCACTGCAAACAGCAAATCAATTTTTTTGCTGTCATTAGCACTAATTAATAATTAATTAGGATTATTAAAAATTGTTAGCATGGAATTTTTTTCCAATGCAGTTATCTAAATGCCAAATTTATTTTGCTGAGAGTCTGGCATAAGACCGAGACAGTTACATGGTCATAGAAAATAAACTGAAGGAAAGTTCAAGCTGAGAAGTGGATAGGATTTCTTACTAGCCTCAGTAAGTAGTCTATCTGACCATGGTGAAATTTAGCTGCTTTTTTACTTTTCTAGATTAAAAATGTGATATTAAAGTTAAGTCCAAAAATGTGATGACTCAGTTGCTGCGTTCTCCTGCAGACTCAATATTTCGTTGATTTTCTTTTTAAATATTAAATTAATTGACAAAAAAATGTTGCTGTATCTCTCATAGTTTATTGGAAGCTAGCAAAAAAAAATCCCATGGAAATGATATTGCTGTGAGTACAAAACAACAATCAACTCAACCACTTTCAAAATAATACCAGCCTCACATGAAAGAAAACCATTTCACAATGGATGTATCAACAGTTATATGTCCAATTTAAGGAAAGCAAAACCCTCCCAACAGATTATGCTCCCTGGGAATGTGAATCCTGCATCACAGATGATGTCATGAGAGATAAAAAAACACTTTAAAATTGCTAGGATGTCATGTCCCAGTGCTGGAGACTCTGTAACTGGAGTAAAGCTGCAAGCCAAGGCTGTCAGGCTCTGTTCAGGGGACCTCAGCACATGCACAAAGATAAATGTAGTGTGAGTTACTTTTTGGCACTATGAGGAGTTTAATATAGATGAAAACAAGTTCAGTTTTATTTCAGTTCACACTGGGATCTACAAACAATTGCCAGTTATGCAAATTAATTGAGTCCAAACTCACATGCCTAAACAATTCAGTCTATGTTCAGGCATTTAGGCAAGTAAGCCAAGAATTTCCGTAACTTGAGCTAGAAATGGCATCACTTTGGCATGACTTTTATAATCTGAATATATAATGATAAGTAACAGGTTTTGGTTACATACCTATAATGACATTCACCTTCCTTGGCCTTCTGATTTATAAAGAATATAAAATAACTTATCAAAACTCTGCAGTTTTGTATTCAAAAATTATGCACTTCCAGTAAATGTCCTCTGTGAGGAGTACGTACATTCCTGCAATCTTCTGTGTACCTCCTTAGAGAAATAAGCATACAGGTTAATACATTGATTTAACTGAGGATGTTGGTGGTAGAATATCATTTCCCCAGAAAAATAATTTGGGAAACAAACATGCCTAGAATTAATGGAAATGTAACAAAAAAATTAAGATATCTCCAGCATGAATTGACTTTGTTTATTGGCAGCTTGAGGAAAGGTATTTATTTTCTTTCCTTCACCTTTAACAGATTGCTTCCCTTGAGGCCTAAATTCTAAGTCAACTGTTATGATACTGTGCAACAGATTTGTCTGAGCAACCAGCTGAAATTTAGCAGTAATTGCCTATGGTGATATTTTTGTCAGATCTCATTTGGAGATCTCAAACTCTAGATCGTTCCTCATATATTTCTGTCTGCAAAATCCTCTGCATTAGATACTGTGGGAGTATTTAATCCATAGAATTACTATTTTTCATATTAATGAGTTATAAATGAGAGCTTAATTACTACTAATTCCTTGAAAATCCACTGGTGGTGATTATAATCACTAACAATTAGATTGTTAAACATTCATCATTGTCTATCTTTAGCAAACTTAGTAAGAAATTATGGATCAAATCTCAGTTTCTGATTCTGCTGCCAAGTGCTGGTGGAAGAGAACCCCTGCTGGCTGTGAGCAGTGCCAGGTCACCACTGGCGTTACCCCTTTGCACTGACACGGGCTGACTGGGAGACAGCAAAAGATGTGAAAGGAATATACTGTGCTCCTGCCATCCACAGCCCACAGAACTGTCTCCAGGGACTGTTTCTCCTGATGTAACTCAGAGTCCTTTCATCCAAATCTGCTTTTACAAAGACTAACTACCCCTAAACTTTCTTGTTTCATTATCCGGACAATGAGGAGAGAAGTCACTTGAGATCTTTTCATCCATTTCGAAGAAAAATCACCCCGTATATATTTTAGATAATCTTTACCTGGGAATTTAAGTTAAGTGGATGACTTGTGTAGAGGTAGATAATGACACTATCCTTGCTCTGTTGAAAGAGCTGTATCATCCAACAAGGCAAGAAATGTGGTGGCAGTCATTTCTTAAACGACTTCAATGGTGCTTTCAAGTGAACATCTTTCCAAAGTAGTAATTTCTTCCTGCTCTTTGTCAAAGCCTTTTTCTGCACCTTTGTCAGCTGCAATTGACTCTCTGGAATAGGAAAAGACTCCTAAAAAATAATCTGGATACAGTCTCAATAGCATCCTATACAATGGCATCTCTGGTAAAATGTATCTTAGAAAGAAAGAGAGAAATAAAAAAATTACTGCACATATTCTATGTACATAATTCCCTCTGTATAGCTCTACATACATACAGAACCTAAATAAATATGTATGTGTTCTATACATGGTTCTATTTAGATACATAGAAAGACATATATAAAGAACATATTCCTGTCATTCACTTAAATACATAAGTTTAAGAAATGAGGAATCCCAGTGATTTGAACAAAATGAGTGTATACAGTATATTTAAAGTTTGCTGCTGAACTGGAACTGTGGATGCAAAAACTTTAATGAAAATTAATCACTACCTGTACTGGAAATAAGTTTCATAAAGAAAAAAGTGTTAATATAAAATATCAGACCACAAACACAGTGAGAAAGGACTATCTCCTGCTCTGTTACATGCAAGTTTCAAGCCTCAGTTTACTGTTTGCCTTCTCATTTTGAATATTTTTGGTATCTAAGCAACTCATAGTCAGAATAAGATAATAAGACGTGATAGCTTAGTATAAATTAAATCATTTAAAGCTCTTCAGAAATGCATATTGAGTGACATCAGTGAAAACTGCGGTTGATGATAGATCTAAACTGAAATTTATTATGCTACACATAACCAGCTATACTTAGGCATAAATTCTACCTCTAGCAACTGCTACTAAACAGTTTTGGCCTCTTGAACAAAAATAAAAGTCACACTTACTAAATTTAAGCAGTTTTACTGGGAAGTAGAGACTTTCTGTAGGAATATATGGACACTGATATGCCCAAGTAATTAGCAGAACTGTTCAGTGGTCTTCTGTGGTAGTTTTTCATTTGCAGATTTAAGAGTTCAGGATGCTGTGTTAGTTACTTCAGGTCAGTCCTGCAAAAACATAGCATTATAGTCCCACAATTTCAATCAATAACAATATTCTTAATAGTTTTAAATTATTTAAGCTATACAGGAAAAAAAATTACCTCATGATAATAATGGTGGCACTTTGGATTAATAAAAAGAATTGTTACTGGGTATTTTGTTTGAGCTGCAGACTAGAAGCTAAATGAGACAGGAGTGGCGGTCCCACTCAGTTAATAAGTGGGCTTTTGGAAGTGAAGCAGCAATCACTGAAGTATCTTTTGGTTTGATTTAAGCTGGACTGGTTCCCTCAACAAGCTCTCTTTATAAATCACCCAAATCCTAGGACCAGAAAATGAGTGGAAGTGAGGACACAACAGGGAGAGGGAGACTCTCCTCTGTGAAGTAATATGGATTTACGTTGTGTTGAAGTGACCTTGTAAGGGACTGCAGTCTGAACCATTGAATCTCCAACAGTACCACTGAATTGAAAACTACATGTTTAAAAACTGACCTCTCATTTTAGGATTCTTGCTCAACTCCAAACTTCAAATCCATAGAAGATGCAAGTTCTAAACATCACTAAGAACTGCTTCCAAAGTATTTCATTTCAACTCCCACATACTCTATACAAATGTGGACTTACTGAGCCTTCTTTCATTTATTATATTCAGGATTTTTTTCTGAAACATGGTCCATCTGTATGCAGAGCAATCTGTCCCAACAGATTCCATGGTTTCAAAAGCTAGAAAAAAAGGTATTTCACTCTGTTGGGAAGCATATGCCTTGATATGACACTTTAAAACATACCTATTGTTCTAAATTAAGATTTTTTTCACAAGTCAAGAAGTTGACTGAATTAGAAATACTACAGCTCTTGTCCACATATATGCAAATTCAATCACAGTAAAAATAATTTCACCCCATTATTATGCTTTGTCAAAACTGTGATAAATAGCAGGCCATATAAAAAAAACAAGACTACACAAATTTGTATGGATAACCAAAAATCAGTTGTATTTGGTTTTTGCTTCTATTTATCTAATTTCATTCAGGTTGGTTTTGGTCCATTAATTTACAATGTACATCTAAAGATCTAAAATACTGTTCAGGTCAAGCTATGATGATTGTGCATGTACACATATATGCACAAAAAAACCTGACTGCTAAAAGTAAACCATGCTTGATTCACACAAGTGCTATTTACTTATTTAACATTCCACCCAGCTCCGACTACGGAAGGAGTTTATCACTTTAGCTTTCATAACACAGCATGCAGTTGTCACATTTATCCCTCTAATACAGTGTGCACTGCTTATGCATAATATAACTTCAGCTGTAATTTGAACCTATGGTTATGGATTTTGAGAGCTTGAATGGAGCAGAGGCTCCATAGACCTGGCTTTAAGCGGTTTTGTGTATGAATACATGTAAGTTATGTGCACTTTAAATGTGTAAGTTAGGCTCTAC
This sequence comes from Eulacestoma nigropectus, assembly GCA_013397775.1. Classification (NCBI taxonomy): domain Eukaryota; kingdom Metazoa; phylum Chordata; class Aves; order Passeriformes; genus Eulacestoma; species Eulacestoma nigropectus. The sequence continues at coordinate 26,170 of VZTE01004351.1, read as the reverse complement.
TTGTTCACAAAAATCAGATTCGTTACCTGGCGTGCAACAAGCCAATAATTATACACTCAAGAGAGACAATGATTATTTCTTTCTGAGTTGCACAAGCCTGGGCACTTGGGGGCATTCCAGAAATCAAGCACCCCAACTATCAAAACTTTTTACTATTTATACATTTTAGCAAACTAAGGAGTTAGTGTTCATTTCCTACAAGTTATAGAGTTCTTTTGCTAATTAGTATTCCCCCTTCTGTGAACTAATGATGCTCTCGCTTCTCATGCTAATTAGTCCGCATGCTCAATCTTTCTCTTCTTTTGGGTATGGGGGTTTCTTGGGTCCGTGGTCACGATCTGCCCCTGCCGGAATTACCTTTTACCCAGTCGCAGCTGATTCAGCACAGTTGGCTTTTTCAGTTTTCTCTTTATCTCGGGAGTTCTGCCAACTGTCCTTGTGGCCCATAAATCCTGCATCCTTTGTGTCCACTAGCAGTGGTACATCCTTCTTCCCAAGCCTTGTTAACCTCCCCCGAGGTCTGAGATCATGGAAACATGTCCAGCCCTAGACCTTAACACGGCCATTCTACCAAGTAATTTGCCTTTGTAACACCAGGACACCACTTAGAGCTTGCTAGCCTCTCTCTGTTTCACGGATTAATTTTTCCTTCTTGTTGACTGCATTTCAAAGCATACAAAGATCAAAGAACATCCTTTCTCAAGGAAAAGTTTACATGTTCCGCATTTTGCAGCACCCTCACGCCTGTCCCTGTGGGATAAATGCCTCAGCCCTGGAGCTCCCACAGCGGCAGAGTACCCTGCGATTCTCCCGGTGGGATAACACAGGACATCCCGCGGGACATCGCTGCTCCGGTAAGCACCGGATTCCCCTCACGGCCGCCCCGCCCCAGGCCGCCCCGCCGTCCACACGGCGCATGCGCGCGGGCCGGGGAGGCGGGGCGGCGGCGCGCGCGCGGCGGTGGCGGCGGCGGGAGCGAGTGAGGAGCTGGTGAGAGGAGTCGGGGCGGGCGGGAAGGAGCGCGCTGAGGAGCAGAAGGGGCAGAGTTGCTTCTGCTCCGCTTTCCCGGTGGGAATCGGTGCGGGAGCGAAACCAGCCGCGGGCTGAGCCGCCCGCTGGGCCGGGAGCACCCTCAGCCTCACACACGCGTGGCGGAAGGAGCCCTTAAGCCGCACTCTGTGGAGGCCGGGGGTCGTCATTCCCCCTCAGCCAAGGCACGCCTGTGCCCACCAGGGGGACTGTAGGGCCTGAGGGGACGCAGAACCGTGCTAATCTCTTAAGTGCGGTAATTTCTTTTATGTCATCTTTTATGCGAGAGTGTGAAAAGGCTGCCAAGTGTAGGTATTTTAGGACCAGTGAGTTGAGAGAAGTCCCTCCATGGAGTTTGACTTGTGCTCCTAGCAGCCTTACTTGGTCTCAGCTACAAAGTAAGTGCTTTTTGCACCTCCTGGTCTGATTGGAGTCACACGTACAACCTTCCCTGGGCTGGAATATCCTGATTTCAAGATTTGGCTGATACTTATCTTTGTGTTATCATTGCTATTTAATCTAAATTAATTGTTTTGTGAACACGCTGCTCTCAGCATCCTTTCTTTTGTGAGCTCATGAATGGGGTCCCGTTGGAGATTCAGACACCCACATACAGCCAGTAGAGATGTAGGTTTTCATCCAGGGGCTGGAATGTGTTTGGTGTAAGTTGCCAGTTGTAGGGGTGCGTGAGAAGTAGACGGGGCTGGCAGATAGGGTGCGATCAGCAGGCGATTTGTGCTTCCTCGGAGGGAAGTTTGGCTGGGAGTGGCCTTGAAAAGCTGAAGTACTTTATGGCTTTAGATGTATTTAGGACACAGTCAAGCCTTGTTCTCGTGTAGCCAGTGGAGCAAAAGGGCTGTCTTTTTTTTCTGAAATTTACACAGTTTTTTCAGCCTTTTCTAGAACTTTCTCCCCACTTTTTTGTCCTTGGTTTTAGAGGCTCCTGTCATGCTTTTTTCCTTTTCATCCTTGATATACCTAGCTAATTTTTTAGAGAGCAACCTTAATCAAGCTATTTGGGTTTTTGTATCTTCATTCAATTTTGAATAGACATCTGAGTAGATATGATGGAGAGATGCACAGACCCATTCAAAGCTGATAAAATGGGCGAAGGCTATTTGTGTGGTTCTCTGTATAGGAAATCATTTGCTTGATACATATGATTACAGGGGGTTTTTTTGCCCCTGTTAGCAGGATTACTTTGATTTCCCATACTTAATATGTGATTGACTTATAAATAAACTTATTTATCAATTCACTTCAGACTTATTGTCTTGATATCTAACTGTATCCTTATTATGTGTGATATGATTACTTACAAGTAGGTGTAATACAAGTACTGAATTATTTATATTGTCAGGGATATCCTTTTTTTCCTCATTAATTCCACTTATTTTTCTGTTGATGATTCTGCAATCTCAGCTTGTACCTCAGAAAGCAGTGAAGGCAAAGTGTAAAAATAAAAGAAGAAATCTTTTCTCAAATCTGTTTATGGAAATACTTGCCAGAGATTAGTCCCAAAAGGAACTCTATTTTAAAGTATTCCATAGATACATTTGTATTTATTTACCTCCTTGTATCCCAGTAGCTCTCCTGTTAGCGCAATCCACTATTGCATTTCTCCTTCAGAACAGTTTTTTTCCCTTTCTCCTGCTATTTCTGATCTCTTCTGCTAACCTAATCTTTTTTCCTGTGCTGTTGTACTTATACCCAGCATAACATATTTGTTTGTAAATACTTAAATTTAAAAGTGTTTGCAGTGCTTTGTTTATTGTCTTGGTCTTGATAACATACAGATAATCCTGTCAATTAATATCCTTATGGCCTTAATGAAATTTCCAAACTTTCTTTTTGATTGTCAAGTTATGTTATGTTTGACAAAATCAGAATCCAGCTGTTGAGGTTATTTCAGTTGTCTCTCTGCATGTTGTCTGTATCACAGCAGGTGAAAGTACCATCTTTCCAGCAGTTTTGGAAGTGCAGACAAAGTATATCTTTGACTGAGGTGTTTTTCTATATTCAGTCACTAAAATCCAGCCTTCTCAGTGTTACAGCAATCAAGACCTTTGTTTTTCCTTGTCTAGTCCTTGTCTAAAAGGTAGATTGGCATTAATATTACAGTTTTATGTGACTGGTTTGGACTCCTACTATTTTTAAGCAGTATTTCCAGTCTTTGCCATCAACTGGATTTTCTTCATATGCCTCTGCTCTGCTGCTTTCAAGGTGGGGTAAGCGTTCTTGTGAGCAGCCAGAGAGCTATTACTTTGTCATCCTTACATTTCCTTATGTCCTACCTCTTTCCTCTTTTTTGTAAATCCTACTTTATTGACTGTTCTGGGAGGTAATGATCTGTGACTAATCTACTTTAGTAATTTTTATTCTCTTGCTACTTTTAAATGTATATAAAACCAGAATTAAATACGTAATTCCTCAGTTAACTAAACTAGGCAAACTCATTCTTGTATTGATTTGCTCATATCCTGTATGCCTTTCCATTTTGATTTGCTTTCTTGGATTTTGTCTGGTGTGGAAATGTCTGTATAATGCCTTACATAAGTCAAATTTTGCCAAAGTCTTTAAAGTCTATCATAGTTACACCCTTATCTTGAGCTAAAATGTCTGTTTAGATTTTATGTCAATTCCCGTTTGTTTTCCTTTTATGCGTACGGAAGCAAATGATCATAAAACCTTTTTATTTTCCAGATCGCTTTACTTCTTGTCTCTGCACCTCAAAAAGGACGTGCACGTTTAGGTGACTAACTACAGGAATATCAAAATGCCTAATCTTGAACATACAGCATACCCAGCAGCTGACCTGCTTCACTTGGAAAGTTTGGTGCCATGTCGAGAATCCCAGGTGTCCATGTTGCTGTCAATATTTGGAGAGGTAGTGCTTTTTGTATTGTATGTTTGAATAGAACAAAGACATTCTGCTGTGTCAGAAGAGAGAATATAAATTTAAGGGTGTTTTTGTGATGTCATTATGAGCATACTTTGGTTGCCACTTTGTTGAGGTTTTATTTTTTGTTACCCATCTTTCACATTAGTGTTTGGCAGTAGATTCTCGTACGTTGGAAGGTTGAAAGCTGTCTTGCAGCTGGAAGGACCTAAACAAACTTAAAGGTATTTGTGCCTTGCTCTCTCTGAAGCCAGATTTTGCCACGACTCTGTTCTGTCTTTGCCAGTTAGTACCAGGGAGTAAGTCTCTTCTTTCCAGACCTAAAGTTCTGGGGTAATTTTTTTCAGTGTCAGTGTAGAAATTCTGTTTGGTTTTGATGTGTTAATCTAATATCTGAGTGCCTGAATTCTAAGTACGCTAAATTGTTTTGATTCTTAGTAGTTTTGAGGCTGGTCATGAGAGTCAGAAATCACTGGCTTGTTAGTTGATTCTGTTACTGTTCCACAAAGCTGTGGTAAAAAGTAGTGCGGGTTTTTTTCTGCAAACTTTTAAGCAATTGATATGTCTACTTACATTTGGTAACAAAATGGAAATTTGTATCTGTTTTCTGTCTTTAACTATGGATAAAAAAAATAATAATAACATCAAATTACAACATTCAAGTTTTATGTATATGTTACAAGCATAGTGGCAACAACTCTTCTTAAAAATAGATACTTAAATTCTTCATAAATGTGCAGATACTCTAACCTGCATGTCTTGCAGAAAAGTGTTTCATCTTGGATAAATTGAATATTGTTTTTCATAAAAAGTGTCAAATTTTTGTATTCATTTTTAAGTTAATATACAAAATTCTTAGAGGTGAAGCCACAAAAATAAATACCTGTTCAGAATGGAAAAAAAAGAACAATTCAGTTATTTTCCCTCCATCTTAAAAAAAAAAATTACAGGAAATAAACAGCATCAGGACCATTAAATAAATAGATACATCTAATATTGCCTTGTGAGAGAAGAGTAAGCTTTACAATCTCCTCCTTCATACCATTTAATTATTTTCTGTTTGGTGCTAATGAAAAGAAAGGCAATTTGTAGTGTTTGCAGAAGCTAGGGCAATGTATGGCTTGCAGTTTGTGCTTGCCAAGATTTTGTTTCAGTTAGTTAACTAATTTGAATTAAGGGCCCACTGCTTTTCTCTGTGTGTGTGTTTTTGTTGTTTGTTACAGCAGTTTCACTTGGCAGTTATGTGATACTTCATTCTTGCAACTTACCCTCCCATCATTTCAGTGAAGATGAAACATAAAACTTGATCATGTTGATTCCATAATAATTGGTGTATTTTATATTTAATGCCTCAATTTAGAAGATAACTTTTCTTCAAGAAGGAAAGTTCATTGATAAATCTTTCATCTGTTTAATGAAAAAGAGGAAGAATTGAAACAGCAACAACTTTTTTTTTCTCCCCTTAGCGTCAGCAGTTTAGTTTTCCATCCATCTTTATCTATGGACATACATCTAGTGGAAAGACTTACGTGATGCAAACTCTTCTAACTACCTTACAGGTAAGAATGATCACAATGGATATTGAATTTACGATTGATAACCATGGTTCCTCAAAACAGCCTCTACTTTCTCAAAATGGTGTTTCTTCAACCATTTCTGCCTTCCTGATTCTTCTCCTCCACTTACTGTGTTGTGAATGCATCACTCTTCTCACTAGTGCACTTAGGATAAAATGAAGTTACACATACTGAGATACAACATAAATCATAATAACTTTTTCAAGAAAGTTTAAAAAAGATAAAAACGGAGGCAAATATTGTTCAGCTTGTCTCCATGACTTAGCCTGAAGTAGCTTCATTGACTCCTTTGTTTTAATTTTTCCCAAAACATGCTTTAAAGTCCTCCTAAGTTGAAGAGTGTCATTACAGATATTTTCATCTAGATCTGTTAATATCTCTGTTTTTGTCAGTCATGAAATTCAGGGATTTAAATCCAATGACAGGTGCCCACTTCATTCCTAAACCATAAGTTTCCACTTGTGTGTTTCTGTAGCCCTGATGCTTTCGGCTTGTCCACAGTGAGCTTATCACTTACCTGCAGGACTGGGTTTTATGCAGAAACCCCTTTCACTAAGAATTCTGCAGAGAGAGAAGAGTAGAAGGCAGGGGTTTAAGATCCTCTTCTGTGAAGTAGCCTTTTCATGCCTTGCTCACAGCACTGTGCTGACCTCTTGCACCATATCCAAAGACGTGGCCAGACCCTGAAAAGCAGCTGGTTCTAAGCAGCAACTCTACAGAATGTGTTGTGCCATGTATAGGTGTCTCCTATGTAATGTAGAGGTGTGAATCACGTCTGAGGCACCTGCTTTCCGTCTGCTGTGGAGGTGCAGCACTTTGAATAGCTGGCTTTTGGTGATGTAACCCTTTCCTTTTAATGGTGTTCAAAATCATATAAAAACTTTTTATTACATGCTGTGTGCGTGGATTGCCAGCATGTACCCACACTTCCCGACATCTGCTGAATCATATGCCGTATATTGTATTTTAAGTAGAAGACCAGAATGAAGTATTTGGATTTTTTTTCAGTTATAGACAAACACATTCCTCCATCCCAGTGATTAATGTTTTCCAGAGGTTTTAATGTTAAGTGTGAAAAAGAACATCTGCCTCACCAGAGATTATGGAGTTGTGCAGATAAGCTATGTCTTAAAAATAGGGTTGCTAGAAAATTATCTTTTTTTGCCTTAGGTAGGTTTGACTACTGGTAATATTTTGTTGGTTGTAGTGTCCTCTATTTAAAGACAAATGACCATAGATTTTCACTATTACTGAATTGATACTGATAATGTATCTTGTACTCTGTTTTTTTCACTCACTCTTTGCTCTGAAAAGATCTGGTTTTCTAAAAATATTCTTCACAATCATTCTGATCACATGAGTCTTATATAGAAGCTTACACTTTATCATTTGTGTGCATTGAATGCCAGAAACATTCAGAATAATTCCAGGGGGTGTGCTCCTAGATTACTTTATTTGTAATACAAGTTTGAGATGTCTGTGTTTTCAAGACACTGTAATTTGTAGTAAGCCATTTTATGATACTATAATGTCTTAATATTGTCTAAATTTCTTTGAACTAAATGCTATTTGGTTTTCTTTTTATGTATTGCTCACAATTTTTCAACATAGTTAAAGGATATACTGTGTTTCAGTTTTTAAACATAATTGGAAGGTACACTGTTCCATTTGAACATTCATCAGCTCTCTCTTCAGTTTGTGATACATAATATTTTGACTTGGAACATAATTGATCCTTTTTTCTTTTAAACAAGTTTTTTTTGGTTTTGCTCTATATTCTGTTGGCAGGGTATGGTTTCTTTCGTTCTCTCTTATGGAAGAGAAAACTGTTTCTGGAGTATTTACACTGAAAAAGCCAAATACAGTTGTATCATTTTTCTTGTTCTCTTCAGCTTCCTCATGTGTTTGTGAACTGTGTGGAATACTTTACATCGCGACTTCTTCTAGAAGAAATTCTCATCCAGTTGCAAAGCTCTTCTTCTGACAGAGAGCAGACCTGTCCTGTGCATTGTGATACTTTGAATGACTTTGTTCGTCTGTTTAAACAAGCTGTGGCGAGTCGGGAGCTTCAAGATCAAACATTATACATTGTAAGTAATTTCATTTTGATGTCCAGTGCCATTCTTGCTAAGAGGGTGTAAGTAATTGCTATTGGTAATTTGTATGTGGAATGTATGCCTTATAAAGCAGTTAGCACAAAATTTTGCTGTAGACCTCATTCAGAACCTGCTGACAGATTCTTTCTGTTAGTTTACAGGCTTTAGGTGAGGTTCTGTGTTTTTCCTGGTTTTAGAATTTTTTCTACACAAAAACTATGTAGTATAACTAATAATGAGCATAAATTATACCACATATTTAAACTGGAGCATCAAACTTAACCTACAAAACAGTACCAGTAGTCAAACCGACCTAAGGCAAAAAAAGATAATTTTCTAGCAACCCTGTTTTTAATACATTCCTTATCTGCAGGACTCCATAATCTCTGGTAAGGTAGATGTTCCATAATTACTCCATAATGCTCTTGTAATAGTGTTACAAAGTCTTTAAATACAGAGAGCCTGTATTTGTTTTATAATTAGTAAGTCATGCTTATCTGTTTCCGTGTGAAAATAGCTTCACAAATGAGAAAGCAGAGGTGGGAAATAGGGCAGAAGGGAATATGGAGTGTGCGATTGACAAGGCTTGGCTGGCTAGAATAGAACTTAAGGATAATATTAAGGAACTAAAATGCATAACTTTCTCTGTAGAAGTGCTTTTGAGATCTTACCTCTTCAGCTACACTTGTGGCCCTCAGAGACAGGACCTGTAGTTTTAAAATTAATATGGAAAAAAAAGTCTGCAATGAAAAAATTGATTATATGCTCAAGTGGAATAAACAGCAGATTGCAGGAAAAATAATCAGAATTTAGGTTGCAGGAATGATTAAAGAAATATAGTACTAGAACACTAGGATTTGGTTTAGGTCTTTGGGGTTTTTTTACTGTGATAATCTTAACTACATATAGGAGTCAAAATTTGCAGACATCTGTAACGGCATTTATCGTGCCGAGAGATGAACATGGAAACAAATTTCAGTCATACAAGAGATCTGATGAAAGGACAATATGAAGGCTGTAGTATTAGTGATGTGTAAATGTATATATATGTATATATGTAGTGGACCTGCAAAATATGCAGACTGGAATTTCAGGCCAGCATTAGGAATTAAGCGTTTTTTTAGAAGAGTTGAAATTGATTATTTAAGAAAACAAGAACGTGGTTAAGATTAATTGCTGTGAGAAACATGCAGAGTGATTACCCAGGGTCATTAAGCTCTCAATGTGTCCATACTGCTTTGGGGTTTTTTTGCAGTCAAATGAGAAGTTCATAATTATACTGATCATTCTTCATTCTGTTTCACATGTTATAGTTAAGTAAGTTTTATTTCCATTTAAAAATACTTAGCCACTGAGTTAAATAACTTCATATCATGTTTAGTGGAAACTACTATGTCATAGTTTCCTAGAGGTCACAAGGTTAATAAATTTGACATACTTCTTAAAAATGGAATTAAGAAAACAATGTACCAACACTTAAAACAGATAAAAAGTTATAAATAGACACTTGCTATAAAAGTATATTGACGTTCTTCAGCAATTTCATAAGCACAAAACTTATCTCTGATAACCTTCAGTGAATTTCGCAAAATACTTCCTACAGTAAAATTTTACTTTCAGATTAGTATTTGGATTAAAACTATTCTACTGCAGTAAAAAATTCTTCATGTATTCTATGAAAATTGGCATCACTCAGAAAATTAGAAAGTTCTTGAACAATGGTTGTAGAAAATAAAGCATTAAATAACTACACAGGTTCAGTTGTATCATGAAAATAGTTGTTGCATATGAAGAATTAAGTATTAAGTTAGTATTTCAGTTACATTCTGCATGGGAACAGACAGGAGAAGGAGAAATCCATTCATGTTTATTAACCTATGTCATCTGGATTTATTGTAGAGCGGTTTAAATTGAGACTGATGGAAGACCAGCATGCTGCTAACATAAACTGGCAATGCTAACTTATTCTATTTCATTTCAGTGGTAAATAATGCAGTATTTCAGCTCAATTAACTCAGAGTAAATTAAGATAAATGTTTTCTTTCAAGCAAAAGATTCTAAATGTTTCTCTTAACCCAAGCATAGTAAGTGCTGAATGCTTGTGATTACTTATGAAAAATGAATTTATTCATTTTAACTACCTGAAAAATTGGAGCAGATATAACTTGTAGTCATTCATACATTTACAATATTTAGCACTTTACAGAAGTATCAAGCTACTTTTTTAATGTAAGTGGGCATCCAGTTTTAGGAAGTTTTTTAGAAAGCCAGTTTTAGTATAGGCTTTTTTAAAAAATTGAAGAGTGACAAGTCTACATGGACACTAAAGAATAAGACATAGATTTATAGACCTGGGGGAAGGCTGTTTCTGTGAACCATTTGACATTTTCCACAACCCAGGGTTACAGTGTATTTTTTGTGCTGTAAGTAGGAACTGTAGTTTGTTTCCCATTTAACTAAAAAGTGTGATCTGCTCAGGTCAAGACCTTAAAGCTTTGTGTTTGGGAGCTGCATGTCACTGGGTCCAATAAGCAGTATTTATTAGTAAAAATATGTAGCCTCTCTTTGGTCTGTAGTGTAAAGCAGTCTTCATTCCTGAAGTAATTTATTACATGAACCAAATGCAGATACCAATATCAAATCATATGTTGTAGTTTTAAGTAAATTCCCAAGAAGTGTGAGCTGTTGATGCAGAAATAGTTCTTTTAGGTTAGTATGGTGGGATTCTGAAATAATATTTTCAGAAGATGTTTGGTTGTCCACGTAAAATTCTTTTCCTTACTGTGGGCAACAGAAATGATGGATGTCGTAAGATTTTGGTGGAGAGAAGATGTGTAATAGGATAGAAAATATACTTTTCTAAGGACCTGTAGTTTTTATCTCAACAGCAATAATTGAAAAGATGTCATGAACTTCAGAATTTAGATTTATATTGCAAGTAGTAAATAAGCCACAAAAGAAAGGTGTTTCTGTTCTCTTTTTTCATTCTATTCAAGATTTTAGGTGTACTGGAAATACACACTTTTTTACCAAAGGATGACTATGCATGTCTTCATGCTTCTGTTTTAATTCTTCAGACTCCAAAATGTTATTTGCTTAAGATGTTTCTTGTTTAAGCTGTACATGTGCTACATATCTGTTACTGCTATGTGAGGTTTGCATACAATAAATCCTTTAAATTTCTAGGCTGCAAACTATGACAAGAAAAGTTTCTCTCAAAATTCGGTTCAGTGAATTCCAGATAATAGCTAATTTTTTAAAAAATATCAGCTTTTATTTGTTTCTGAAAAATAATTTCATAGTGGGAGAAGATAACTCTCCTAGAAGTAAGCATGTAGTTACAGTGCTACTGTACTACATGTACTTTAGAAATATAAGAATAATTTTGGGAAAAAAATGGAGGTTTCAGTGGTTGTTAAGGATATCTTGACTTTGTCGTGATATTCCTAACTTGACTTGAATAATAATTCTTCCTGCCATAAGGCATGAGAATGTTGCTTGTCTAGGGATTGTATGGTTTTTTTAGATGTAGATCTGCTTGGGCTTCCTGGAAGCATATTGGAAGCAATAATCTCTCCAATTGCGTTTCCAGCAGCTAAGAATTAATTTTAAGTCCATGTGAGAGTGGAAGTTGACTTTGTGTATATATTATCATTGTTTTGTTAAAAGGTTCTAGATAGAGCCGAACAGCTGAGGGAAATGGAAGCAAACATCCTGCCAGCATTTCTTAGGCTTCAGGAGTTGGTAAGTGTCTGGAAAGAAATTATCCTATATGTCCTGCATATTGAAAGTAACTGAACATACGGTATCTGTACATCCAAGCTCACAGATCAAGATAAGTGTTTCTTTAGATGAGAAAAGTCTCAAAATTAACTGTCACTCCCCCAAAACAGTGGTCAAAACTAGAAACCAAACTAGAATTTAAACATTGGGAGATTTTTATTAGACTCTTTAATTTTTTTAAAAATTGTGGTTAATGGTTCCTTCTTTACAATATCTGATGTATTGTAGATTCTTTGGAGGCTTGTGTCAGATATATCACTGTCTTTTCTAGATTATTTGTCTTTTTAAGAAATAAATTTTCAGGAGACTATCAGCTATTTAATTTGGCTGGAGCTGCGCAGCTCAGCAGCTGTGAATGTGCTTTGACTTGCTAGAGAGTTTTCTCACACTTCTGGAATTGTGCTGCGGTAAGTTTCTGATTGGAGTAAACCACTGTGTGCTTTCCTTTCTCACTTCTGAAGCATCAAAGCTTTTGCCTTGCAATAAGGAAAAATGGTACATTCTCCAAAAAGAAACTGAAGACAAAACCAGAAGTTGCTGGTACTTTGAAATGTCTGAACATGTAAATAGCTGAAATTATACTTGTTATCTCAAAGCTTTTATGTGGTGCTCTCAATCTCCTGGTCACATTGATTTCTCTACTGAATGAAGACTGATTCACAGCTGTGTTCTTAATCCTGACAGCTGGTGCATTTTCTGTCGCTTTTTGTCTGTTCTGCCTGTGTTCTGGGCTATGCTGCTCCTGAAGCAGAAACAACCTGTTCTGCAGAGAAAGGAAGCAAACTTGGGTTTATAATTGCTGTTCAGGGATCAAACCCCCATAGACTAAGACTTAAATATTTCAGAGGAACATTCCCAAATTCAAAAGTAACCTCCAAATAAGCTTGTCTGTTTTCTTGAATGCTGATATTCCAGTTCCCTGAAGTCTGGATTCTAGACTGAGGCTTTCTAAAACAGTTATGCAGCTAGTGTTGCAGAGCAGTGTTGTAGGTGTAAATGTACTGCATCTCTTCCTTTCCTGGAGTGAAAGCAGACCAGAACTTCCACTATGAGTGAAGGATATCATGGGACTGGAGGGTTGCTGCTGAAGAATAGGTCGTTGGATGCTTGATTTCTCTGAGGATTGTGGTGGCAAGTACTGAAGTTCTTCATATTGGATGATCAGTCAGGAAGAGAACTGAACAGATCTTAGTACTTCTGTCAGCTGAAACATTAGGAGTTCTGGGAGAGGAAACCAACTGAAAGAAATGCCAAAAGATACTTTCTTGGTGAAAGGGAATAAATATTTATGTTCCATAAAAAATAAAGGAAGAAGAAACAGTAAAGAATATGGGTGGGTGCCACTTCACCAAGAAGTGGGAAAAGTGAGTAAAAAAAAGAAGATTCTCACAAAATTTCAGGGAAGAGAATAGCATTTAAACTTCTTTCAAGTCATTCACAGCTCATATTCACAGCACTGTCAATTCAGTGTCAATTCAGGTTCCTTCCTTTTGTTTTATGGAGGTGCCTCAATAGTTTTCAAATGTCTTGAAGAACCGTATTTTAAAGCATCTTTTGTTATGCAGAATTTTTGGTATGGTTGCAAAAACCTTGCAAAGAGGGAGAATGACACATCTTCACAGATATTTTTAGCTTCATATTAAGTAGCTAATATTTTTAAGGGTGACCAAAATAAGGAATATTGTTTGTAATATGAAGCATTTTGTTACGTATTGACCAAAACATCCAAAGTGAGGCAGGTATTTTGTCACTAAAAACTTGGTTAAAGAGAATATCTTACTATGAACAGCCCCACTGTTGTTAACTAGTAAAACAGTTGGGAGAGTGAACAGTCAATACTACGTTTGGTTTGGCATGTGTGTGTTTGTTTTTAAAAACCAGATTGCCTTTATTCTAAAGTACAAGTTAGTTTGGTTCCACAAGTGCTGAGATTTCTTTTTTGCTTTTTAAGTTTTCCTATTTGCTCTGAAAGTCTGTGTTTAATTACTAAAGTAAAATGTTCTCTTAATTTTGGAGTGGAATCTATTTGGTACTGTGTATCACCCCACAAAACTTACATGTCAGTGAAATGGCAAGGGTTGGGGAGAAGTATCATATAATTATGAAGATTTGCAAATGTATGAGCTGCTTGATTAGGCCAGCTGAAGCTTTAATACAAATTACTAGCATAGTAAGAAACTGTAAATTCAATGATTTTTGTGAAACAGAGAAGTCACAATAATAATCTTTCTCATTGATGCTCTAACATGCACTGTTATTTTGTTATTTCTCTGCCTGTTAACTCTCTCATTCGGTTTTTTCTCATCCTTGTGTAGACTGACAGAAATGTGACAGTTGTCCTGCTCAGTGAAATAGTGTGGGAACTGTTCCGTCCAAACATTGGGTGCTTTGAGCCATTCACCATGTATTTTCCTGATTACAGCATAGGTAAACTAGTTTTTAAATCTGCTCTTTGGGGATTGTATAGCACTTTGTCAAAAGGCCATTCAAAAGTTTTTTGCATGTTTATCAGTGTGCCTTTTACAGAACCTAGAATATGTAATAGCTACTGGAATGTAAAAGCCTGTATTCACACAGCCTCTAAAGGTCTTGTCTTTTTCCACTTGCCAGAACATCTCAAAGTAATGTTTTGATTCCATTACATTTGCTGGTTCTTTAAATCAGTGTAGGTTTTGGTGGATTTTGTTGGGGGTTTTTTTAGTGATGGTTATTGTTTGTTTTTCCACAAATGTGGTCAATTTATTAAGTTGGCTTTAAACAAGCAACATTTATTTTTGTTTAAACAGGACATCTGCAGAAGATCTTGTCTCAAAATCATCCCCCAGAATATTCTGCAGATTTCTACTCTGCCTATATCAATATTTTGCTTGGTGTCTTCTACATGGTCTGTAGGGACCTGAAAGAACTTCGGCATCTGGTGAGATGACCTTCTTTAGAGTTGCTGTTTTGTTTTGAGATGTCTTTTGCCAAATGAAAGTCTAGATTTATTGTTGCTCTGAAAGTCAAGATTTATTGTTGAATATGGACAAAGAGAAAATCAGAGAATATAGGATGTTTTGGGTTGGAAGGGACCTTAAAGATCTAGTTCCAATTCTCCTGCCGTGGATAGGGACACCCTCCACTAGACCAGGCTGCTCAAAGCCTCATCTAGCCTGGCCTTCAACACTTCCAGGGATGGGGCATCCACAGTTTCTCTGGCAGCTTGTTTGTGTCTCACCACCTTCGTAGTAAAAATGCCTTCCTTATATCTAGTGTAAATTTTTCCTCTTAAGAAAGTGTTAAGCTTAAAATGCAGTTGCCCTAAAAATCTGTAACAAAGGTTACAGTTGTTTTGGTGGCTGTAAAGGGCTTCCAGTGCTGTGTAGTTTTGTGGTAATACATTGAAAGTATTTGGAAAAAGGCATTTTAACCATGTTAATGTAGTAGTAAACAAACTTAACAGAAGTAAATTAAATTACTTGATGGTGACCTTTGCATAAGAAAAGCTTAGTAACAATAACAAACATTATCTTATCCAATTATTATTTAAATAAATATACTGTGTACAAGGATATTTTACAAGTTTGACGTGATCAGTGAACAAATCAGTACTCGAGAGATGATATGAATGTTCTGCCTGTGTTTCCCTCAGGAACATGTTGCTAAATTTCAGCTGAACTTACCTGTTAACCATACAGGTTTTATATTTAAATGAGATTGCTGGAGACAGAAATAGAAACCAGGGTCACAGTTCTTGCAGGCATGTACTTGAGTGGCTCTGCTTATGAGAATTTCTTTAGCTTTGGATGCACTATTTACTTGTGCAACACTATGAAAATACTTATGTGATTGGACCCTAAATTTATGTGGTTGACAAGTCTCTTCCACAGAAGATAGTGACAGACACATAAAACTGAATGCAGGCTTCTGAAGTCCTTAGTGATTATTATAGACTCTAAATATGTATGCTATTATGAGTGATTATTAATAATACATTCTGGAATTTAATTAGATTTATGTATGGAAGTTACTGCATTGAGTTTTGTATATTATCACAGAGATTTATTAAAGTGCAGAAAGACAAAAAGAGAATGAAATCTGAGGATTAGTATTTTACAAAATTCTGTGTGATATTGATTTAAACATTTTAGAAGAAAGTCTAGATTATAGTTTTGTCAAAAATATCTTAATCTTACTTTAGGTAAAAGGAGTTCATTTGCATGTGGAATATGTTAGCAGGTTTTTTTGTAATTGGTTGTTTTTTTAAAATAAATAATTTCTGCTTGTGTTTAAGTGTGCTGAACTTCTCCTGGAATGGAAAGTTTTATCTGAAAATGAAGGGAGTAAGAAGAGTTCATGAAAACATTCTTATTGCATTTATAATGATAAATCATTATGTTAGTTTAAAAAAAATGCAACCCCCCATGAGTACAATAAACAGATCTTGCTGAGCTCAAAGCCATGTAACCTGTGATAGATTACTTCTGTTTGTATTTTATGGTACAGAAATGTTGCCATGTTTTACAGTATAATGTTTGTAAGCTAGTAGCATAATTATTGACTGAAAAAGAATTAGTTGGTTTTGCCAAGGAATGAATTACCCTGCTAGTTATACTCTGTAGCTGGATCAGATAGATAGTACTTTAATATGTCCTATTTTTTGCTTTCTGTAGGCAGCACTCAATTTTGCTAAATACTGTGAACCAGTGGTCAGAGGGGAAGGTAAGGCTGTGTCCTTAGTTTGAGTGGGTGTATGAAAGAGCAGGTGCTGTTCAGTGGGTTTTGGTAAAGACTTTGCTTTGATCCTTGTGGTGTGGTGACACAGTGGTTCTCAGGTCACATCATCATCGCTTGTTCCAGTCACGCCCAGTCATTAGCACTTGCAGCAGAAGCAGCGCAAAGTATTTGGTGGTGGTTTTTGAGGAAACCAAGATGGAAATACCCTGAAAATTTTCTTCCCTCATATAAATCTTTCTCCTCACTCAACTATCAGGATTTCTGCGTAGTAATGGGATAATCTATTTCTCTGTCAAGGCTAAGAGAAGACAGAAACCAAGAGGAAAGGTTCTGTCAAACTGACACAGATTATCTCAGAAAAGTTGTAGAGAAACAGCCTTGTGTGGCGGCGTGTGCTTGCTGGATGGATGGTGGTGTTTGATGATCCTAAAGCAGCATGTCAGAGTCAGAGTGTTAGACTGTGTCATGCCTGTGACTGTTCAGGTGTCAGGGATGAGTTTTAGTGTTATATGAGTTAAATGTTTAACGGAGTTGATTCTGGCTTGGTGCAGCAAATGAACGCGACACCCGCAAACTCTGGAAAAATATTGAACCTCATTTGAAGAAGGCAATGCAGACTGTTTATCTCCGGGAAATATCCAGGTAATTTGTAGGACACGGGTTGTTTGCTCTGTTGAGGTTGCTGTTTTTAACAGCCTTCCTCTCACTGTGTTTCATGGCTAGTGTTTCTTTTTTGCTAGATGTAATCTTTTTTCTTTAATGTGTATTTCTTTCCTGCCATACACTGTTAGAAATAGCATATCTCAGGAGGAAATTTAAACAAAATGGTATTTGTAGCATATAATGGATTCAATAAGTAAAGCAGTGGCAGTGGATTTTGTTCTCCTTTTCACTGATGCTAGATCCATTTTCTGTAATGTGTGAAACTACCAAGCATGGGAATCCATCACCAGAATGTACAGACGCAGTTTAAAACACACTTTGCCATGTTGGTTAGCTCGGCTGGTCCTCACTGTACCAAGGATGTGTGCAAGGCTCAAAATTCTTGAGACATTACAGATTTTGATTATCTGTGTTTCTTAGCTTTGTTTGATAGAGCCAAGTTTATTTGCTGACTGTGCTTTCTGACCCCTTATTTTGTTTTCCAAGGGCAAATTTTTTCTTACATGGAATTGCCATTTTTGACAGCATTAAAATCTGGTGTCCTGTTACTGGCTGTTTCGCTTGGTATTGTTTAGATTCCTTGTTTATTTTCTAAGCTGCCAGACTGCTAGAAAAAAGGATGGTGGTGTTCATTCACAGTGGTAATAACTGGCTTAGGTTTAATGTTCTCTCCACCTTTGAGATGAGTGGTTCTGTTGTCACACCATGTAAAGAGGTATCATTCAGTGTTGCTCGATTTCTCTATCTTGATAAAAACATACTGATTTCTTTCCTCTGAATGTCATTGAGGCCGTAGGGTATTCTGGTCACAACCTGAGTGTGTAGTAGCATTAGTCTTTGCTAATGTTTTAGAGATGGGATCATTCCTTCAAAAAGAGAATTGATTTTGCTTTGTACAAGCTAGGCTTCACTGTACAATGCAGCATTTTTCTGTCTGGCTCAAGTATTTATTTATATTCAATATTGATCTTCATTACACAGTCTACTCGGGATCTTCCTGATGTTTTATGTTGTGTAATTGCCTACTCTAATTATGTTATAATAAAAGACTATGATACAAAATAGCTTGTGAATTGTTTCCAAATAAGTAATTTCCCTCTACAGTTTTCTTTGATTATAAATTTGAGCTTGACTTGATTTTTATTAGAAATTTCGGCTTTCTGTCTAACCGTTCTAGGATTTACTTCTGTGTACCAGTAAATGCTTGAGGAATTAAAATCACTGTATCAGTTTTTCTGGCCACAGAACTATGATTACTCTGAATTTTTCTTGACCCTGTAATTTATAGCAATAGAACTTTGCTATCAGCTGTTGTGTTACCTGAACTGAAAGGAAAATGAACCTTTTTTTTCTGCCTGTAAAATACACATTGGATAAAACCTTAACTCATTGATGAGTTGGTTTGTCATTCATTGTAATTTAAGTATTACATGAGGTCTCATTACACTGTTTTCGTAAGTTTTATGGCTTATGGCTGATAAATCCTGTTCATGAAGAGCTTTAAAAAACAAGCCAAAACAGTTGCTTTAACAAACCTATCTTTTTTTAATCCCCTTGTGGTATACAAAATGATCCAAAATATGAAATTTCTAGCAATGTCATCACTTTAAAACTTCCCTTAAGGAAATTTTTTTGCTACTGTTTTGGAAAACACCAAACTACTTGGGGGCATTTTTCACTGACAGAGTAATCCGTCTTGATGACTTCCATTGACTTCAAAATTAGATTATGAAGTAATTGTAGTCTTTTTCTCACAAACATAAACATTTATTAAGCAGATCAAAAAGAATCAAAACTATTAGTGTTTTTACTTTTTATCCAGTTCTGCATTATTCTTGAAACTTGGAATGATGTGGATATTTGCTTGCTCATGGTGGTTGGATGGGAAGAAATAGGTATTTTACAATTAGGTCTTTTATGCCTTAATCTTAACATTATTTTTTGCCTTTTGATTTTTTTTTTTCAAATACATAGTCTGCGGATTATTAAAACTTACATGCGAGATAGTAAGACCTTGTATTTTTAATTATTTTCTCACAAACTGTATCCTAGCCAGTGTCACAAAATTAAAATATACATACACCAAGCAGGTCTTTTTCTCTAAAAGACTAACAAATACTTCATTGTTATGTATTTGCATTATCTGTCTTTCAGCTCACAGTGGGAGCGTTTGCAGCATGATGGTGGAGAGCCTGGGCAATTGAAAGGTATCAATCACAGTAACTGTGCAGGGGCTTGTAATGTGCTTTTCAGTTTGATTTGGTCCTTGTCATGTGAGAACACAGGAATGAAACTACACAGACAAGGCTACCTGTTAGTATACAGTTACAGTTCAGGGTAATCATGGTTTTTTGAGAAGGTGTTCTACAAAGGACTATTTTTCCCTTATAGTATGTACTGGGAGTAACGTTTCCTAATATCCTTTGCAAGTAAAAGCAGTCTTCTTTACATCAGTATTTCTTATGTAAGAATGGCTGAGGAGTGGCCTGATCCCTGATGGTCAAACCTCTGTGTGCCAACTGGCAGAATTGTCCAGGTAGGGAGAAGAGAATGTTATACCTGGTGTATTGCACTGGATTAGCACATTCCTAAACAAAACACCTGTCCCGTGTCCAGATTTATTGGCAGAGAGAAGTGTCAGAACTGCAAGTGTTCTCTCTGTCCTTTCCTTGAACAAGGAGAGCTTTGTTGCTTTTACTCTTTAGACAGGCTGGAAAGTCGAATCTCAATATATTTGTCAATATATATTTACAATTTAGGGAGTAATACTAAAATATTTTCCTGGTCATGTCACTTCGTCATGGTCTTTTGACCAGTTTGTAGTTTGGGAACACTTTTTTGTTTTATTTATCATGACAAATAATTTCTTTAGATAAATGTAATCATCAGACTGTTTCCTATATTTGGTTTATGATTGGTGAATTTTCAACATTTTTGACCAAAGGAGTTTGATTCAAAATGTTTTTATTAAACTGCCTCCCAGATGATCATGAAATATTTTGCCTGACGACCTCAAGAAGGGAGACTTCATTTAAAATGCATTTTCATAGGTATATGTAGTAAGAAAAAATGGCATGTTAAACAGCATTTGATAGCAATGTGCTTAAAAAGAAATTCTAATAAATAAAATTCTAACTCTAATAAAGGTATATACATCATCAAATAGTTCAGTGTGTGATACAATATTGGCTGACCAGAAGAATGGAGAAAAACCAGATGTTTTTGTATTAAAGTAAATTGTTTATCTGTAAGAGTTTATTTAGTGTTGCATTTTATAATTAGCATGTAGTAAAAGAGAATCTCTTGATTGTAAATGAAACTAAAACTGCTGTTCTTTTATGCTTACGTGAGAGGAAATCATGACTAGCTGTCATCTAGGATACTTCTTATACTGTGGACCCTGAATCATAACTTTTGAATGCGTTTAATTCTTTGATCTTTATTTGCCGATATTTGTGGGTTAAAGCATAAGGGTACAGGTGCTTCACAGAAAAAGAAACAAACTGTTGAAGTAAAAAACTCTGAGCAAAAGAGGGCATGAGAGAGACCGTTTAATGGTTTCTGTAGTTAGCCAGCTGATGGAGGATGGTTTGATAATCCTATTCTTATGCATAAGCATGTAAAACAGGAGCAGGGGACTGTAAAGGTAAAAAAAATACTAAGTAAAAAAGAGGGAAAGCAAATATTCACTAGTTCTTGTGGGTTTTAATATGTGTATTTAATCTTAATTAAGTGTACATGTATACAAGGAGGCAAAGTCAACTGGATCAAGTTTAAAATTTTTAAAACATTTTCTGTAGGAAATAGAACAGTGGCTAAAAATTGTCGGATGAACTATTTTTCAGAAGTGCAGCACTGCTGCTTTCTTCACCATGTCAGCCTTGTTCCTGGACAAGCTGTTTGGTGGTCTGGAGCAGTCTGAAGGTTGAGTCTTGAAAAAAATTGCCATTATATTTAAATAGCTCTCTTCATCTGCCTTGTTTGCCAGAAAAATTCCCTTAAATGAAAGTAGCCTGGAATTATTTATAATTTTTTTTCAGGAAGATTTATGAATCTCTGATGCTTCATCTACAGTTGCTGAGCGTCCAAAAAGGTTTCAGAATGCTAGTTTTGTTTAGCTTTGTGCCATGCTTCTTGGCCCTCCTCTGAGTTCGTATCTGTGATAACGGGGCTGAGAAAGTAGCCATACTCATTTAGTTATGGCACTAGAGCAGAAGAGAAGGAAAAGAAGAATGGAGGGAAGTCTAATTTGAAGCTTGTGGATGTTCCAGCGGAGTTTTGGGTAACTCATAAACTGTTTTTTTTATAGGACTTTCTGCACATACCCATGTGGAACTTCCTTATTACTCCAAATTTCTTCTGATAGCTGCTTACCTTGCCTCCTACAATCCTGTTAGGACAGATAAGAGATTCTTTCTTAAGGTAACAAGATTAACTTCTTAGTGCTATCTATTGGATTCCTGCATACTGAATTTCCTAATTTTAGTCTTCAACTATTCATTTTGAGCTCTGTTTCTCTGTGTGCTTCATTTGATTTGATGAGCAGCTTTTCTGTAGATCACACACTGTGATTATAAATATATATTAATAGTGATTATAAATGCCCAATAAACCAAAGTTCCTCTTCATGTCAAATTATGCATAACACTGTTAGAGCATGAGCACTCTGCTTTGCTTTTCTAAGTTGATACAACTTTGTTTTGAAAAGATTTTAGTGAAGTGACCGAAGTGTCCTTAGTTATAAGCCACTTAAATTTCCAGAGTAAGGTACAAACCACAACTGCCTTGGCCTTTAATGAGGTAAAACGACTTAGTGCACTGTTGGGTTATTTGTACAGTTCTAAGTTTCTGAAACAAACATACAAGCAGTTGCTTTTGCAGAAGATATGGTTACATTGACTGGTATGTGTTGTGTTGAAGTGGTGGTAATGCATGTTTTAGGATGAATCTATTAATTGTTACTACCAAATCCTGGGCTAAACATAATTTTCTGTAAGATCCTGTCATGTACAAGTTGAGGGGTTTTTTTCCCTTCTTTTTTCCTCTGGGCATAGTTGTGGTTATACTGCAGACAAGTGCTGTGGTGCTGTTGCTTGTCTCTTCCTGACCCAAGATCTTCAAGCTCCTCAAGCCTGCCTCATTGCCTCATTTTGAGTTATTAATTTGACAAAATGTAGGTGGGAAAACAGATATCAGAAAAGCAATTGGGCAGTTGGGTTTTCTGTGCATTTTAACAACTATTACAGTATGTATTGATATATGCATGTATATATAAATGTATGGTATTCATGATGGATAGGTGTAACCAATTATAGAAAATGAGGGCAGGACAAATTTGTAAAAATATTATTTCCTTCCCTCTTCAAAAAAAATTATAGATACATGTTTTGAGAAGTCACTGCAGTTCCTAGTGATGATACGCAAGTATGTTTTCAGTTTAACTCTAGTATGATCTTACTGAAAGCTGTAGGTGTTTCACCCTTCTATTTAGTCCTTTCCTGCTTGGAGGGTTACTTGTAGTAAGGGTAGACAGGCAACTTTTCTTTATGGGCAAGCCTTCTTTTTTGCACTTGGCTGGAGCATTTTCTTTGTTAGAGATTTTACTGAAGAAGCGCTTCTACACAGAAATGGGAAGGCTTGCAAGAGTCAAGTAGAGCATGTTATCAAAATGTGCCACATCTTCCTTGTGTTCACTGAGCAACCTTTTCAACTTAATTATTTTCCTTTCTCCTTTTTTAGTATCTCTGAGTGAGTTTCCACTCTCGCACATGAACTGTACTAAACTTTTGTACAATAAACATGAATTTCTATGGTTTTTGAAGCAGGGACCATGAAGCTATTTCTATCAGTGCTATCAGATATTTTTCCCAAGAACTGGTAAAGCAGAAGTCACCATTTTTCCTGCATATCATGTGGTATCAGACCTTCATCGGGTCTAAAATTGAACTTCAGAAATAGCTGCATCTCAAAGCCCAACAAAACCAACACTTTTGGGGGGGGGTTCAAGCTGAGTCTTTTCATGAGTCATGTGAACAGTGAAAATAGAATATAATTTTTATCAGGTTTGTAATGAGATTCAGAATAGATTCCAGAAAAGAATCTTCTGGAGTGATTTAACTAAGGACTAGCAGAAGCAAAAGGAATGCAAACAAAAGATGGTAATTGAGCTGCTCATCTGCACTACTCTATAGATGCTAGGCTGTACTACAGCTAAAAATAAAGTCACAGTTTGGGGCAGCCTGGAATGCTAACAGCCTGACAGAGAAGGGAAGTGATAATTGATACCACTGCTATTAGTTATGTGAAAATTAAAGAGCTTTTCAGTAGATTGAGAGAAAAATATGAAGCTGGTTTGGAATGAAGTCTTTAAAACAAGAAAGAATAGCAATAGTGTATATGAAAGTATAGTAGTATATACAATATAGTATAGTAAATTATAGTAGTATATAGTGTATATATGAAATCTTTAGTAGAAAACAGCATTGAACGCTAACTGAAAAGTAGCTCTTAATTTCATGGGTTTTTGTGCTTGCACAGAAATAGGGTACCATATATACCACATGGAGATCCCAGCATAACCTGTAAAATGCATGAATGCAGTTTATTGTGATTCATCCCAAGCATGCTGTGTAACCTTAGGCTTGATCACTTTCCCCTCTGAAAGGTCATAGTTATCACTGTAGTCATTTTTCCAAGGGCATGATAAAATGATTCCTTTGCTGTCTCTAAGTGTGTGTGATATATATTAACTGAATTAACTGGTTTTTTGAACCAGACAAACCATGTGAAGTTAACCTAAGCCCTGTCTAATATTTAGCTTCTTCAGAAGTCAGTCAAGAAAAGCCACATTTACTGAGATAATTTTGACATGGCTGAGTATTGAGGGCCACAAATACTAAGTACAAGATTTTAAACATCATAATGAAATATAATTCCTTTATTTGAGTTATTTTTTTCCTGATTCATTGAACCTGCTTATAAGGTATACTTCTCAGGGCTGTGGAAAAATTCATCAGGTGATATTTTGAGAAATAGCACTTAACTATGTTTAAAAAATATTACATCTCTCCTCTAAGTGATACTACATCACTTATGCGTCATCCTTCATGTCTCTCTTGGGTTTTTTGGTTTCTTTTTTGACCCATTCATTTGTAACGCTATTTACTATATTTCTGCCCCTGTCTTGCCATCACATTTTCAGTTGAGATCCAAGAGCGCTTGATTATTTTGTTTTGATAGTCCTTCCTTTCTTTAAACAATTTTTAAAAGGTGCAGCTTTAAATCATGTTCGTTTCTTCAACACCCACCCCTACCCCTTCTTCCTCCCCTCTTTCTTTTTGTCATTTAGCTCAAGAACCTTGAACTACCTTTGTATTGTATTGATTAAATTCCTGATTGTCATTCTGCCAACTTGTGTACCTTCCAAATTCTAAAATAGTGTCAATAAAAGGTGAAAATTCTGGTGGATTTTATACATGGATACATTTTAGAAATTAAGGTTGTCATCATCTGTCTTTTCCATTAGATGATTGAGGATATGAGGGGGATGAGATAATGAAGTCATATTAAAAACAGATTTTTACTACCTCTTCTCATCAGTTCTTGAGTAGATTAAAAAAAAAAACTTATGCATGTCACCAGAAAATATTAGCATGTTGTGTTTTGGCTTTGCACCACTTGGGACAAGGTGAAGCAAGAAGTAAGGCATGTGTAATTTTAGGGCTTACAGTAAGAATGATTGGTAGTAATATCAAAGGCAAATACTGGAAGTGTAGTAAAGAAGTAGACCTAGCATAACATACTACCATTTGTAGTGTATACATTCTTTGTTGACTGTTTTAATTATCTTGGCTCTTGTCTGTTGTTTGCAGCATCATGGGAAAATTAGAAAGACCAACTTCATGAAGAAGCATGAGAAGGTATGTATTTTACCTTTCTAAGCTGAGCTTGGCAGCAAGTATTTTCTTTCTGCTGTACTTGTGGGTTTGTATTTCATTTTGTGTCACTGATTACTGTAGAAACAGCAGAATTGCAGAAGTAACAATTTTTGGTGCACTTGTTTTGTATGATACAAATTTCTGTGAGATACAGACGTTTTTATTTTATTGAAACTGAAACATAAAAAAAGGCATAAAGCCATTTTTTTGTGTACAACAAAGTGTGTTTAATAAAGCCAGTTAAAGGACATCATAAGTGGAGTAGCCAAGTATCAGCATTTCTCTCTAAAAATAATTTTATATTCCTTAAAGAATTTTTATAGAAATAATTGTATAGTGAGGGAAATTGAAATATAGGGATAAAGAATTACAGATATAGTGTTACAAATAGACTCATTTGCTTCAGTTGTTGTGACAGTTTATATCAATATACCTTTGCTCAGAGAAGCTTGTCTAAAGACTGATTTACAGATCAGATTCGCCTAACTCTCGTGAGTGCCTGCATCTAAACCAGTTTATAGCCTGTGCAGAGCCAGTCAATGCAGTCATTGGAGTGTAGGGTGTGATTTGGCTCACACTAAAGTAGCTTCTACCTTCAGGCAGATGAATTGCACCACAAATTGTATTGATTACATTTCTACTGGCTGTAATGGGAACTGAGGAAACTGGTTTGGCTATCTGCACCTGCTTGGCAGGAAGCTGACATTAGATGAAATAAATCCTTTTTTAAAAGTTTAGGTACAGCAAGACTAAAAATCTATTTTGTGATTCTTAACTATGTCAGTCCAGAGGCTGTGGGGTTTTTTTAATTAGAACAAATGAATCTTGTGAATGAGGAGAAGAAACTAACTTACCGTTCTGTTAAATGCCCTGTTGCTGATAAAAGCAGAATTTGTTGGGTTTCTTTGAATGGTTGTCCTGGAACAATGCTTTTCCAGTTTAGTGACAGGTGAGATCTTCTTGGTGAAGCTATTTTTTCAGGAGTGAAGTTTTTCAGATATCAGTCTGTCAGAAGATCAAATGTTTTGGTGTGTTTCTTATTGGAAATGAGTTTATCTTGTATATCTGCTTCAGCTTCAGTCTAGGATTTGTTTTGTATCAGAATTTATAGCTTACAGCTGAGCATGCTTCATTTGTATAGCAACCAGAGAAGTTTGGAAATGCTTTCTGCATTACAAAAAAAGGGAGAGGTATTGTTCAGTCTTCAAGTACATGCTAAAAAGTCTGAAAATTCAGTCAATTGAGGTTAAGGGGTTTCTTCTTTTTGTGCAGATAAGTGAGTTTGGGTTAAGCTTTTACTCTCTAAAGAACACTTGAGGTTCTCATTCTTGTTCATGACATTTTGGAATGTGAATACATGGCTTGCAGTTGTGGAGTGGTGAAAGACTTAGGCCAGATAAACAGAGGGAACATGAAACTGGCACTGCAGATAAAAAGCATGAGCACACATGTCGCAGTTGGAGACGAAAG
>VZTE01004350.1:6120638-6166438 GCA_013397775.1 Eulacestoma nigropectus | reverse complement strand
AGCCGCGGCCCCGCCGCTCCCCGCCTCCCCGCCGACAGCCAATCGCCGCCGCACGGGCCCCCGGTGCGCCCGCCCCTCGCCGGTGGGCGGCGAGGGGGGAGAGAGCGGCGCGGCTTTGCCCGGCGGCCGCCGCCCCGGCGTGACCTTCACCGATGGGAGGCTCGTTCGGTGCTCCCGCCAGGGCGGGGGGGCTGCGACCTGCCATGCTGTCACAGCCCCCCAGCCCTTTGTGTGCGGGACGTGGGGGGAGCCCAGAGGACAGGGGACAAGGAAAGGGTCTAGGGAGGGCTTCTGAACTCGGCTGTTCTTGCCAAGTCCTGCTCTGTTTTCTTACCTACAAGGGGAGGGATGAACCTTCCCAGGCCAGCAGAGCCCCCTGGCCCAGTGGTGCTAGGGGAACACGGCGGGGAAGAAGAGCCTTTGAAAATGCTAGAGGCTGAGGAGGGGTGAGGATCAAGAAGAACGTGTGCTCAGAGGGCAGCTGGAGAAGGCGTGGGGTGGGTGCAAGGCTGGCTGTGACTCGGCAGCCAACATGAAAGGTTTAGGCTTGGTGGGCGAGCCTCATCTCTCCTGAGAACCAGCCCAGCCCCGGGCATGGCTCCACACGGATTCAGAAGGTGCTGGGGTGGGGGGGCACTCCCATGACCTACTGTGCAAGCCTGGGGTCCTCCACCCCCCCTGCCTCTTCCTGCTCCGCTCTGGAAGGGAGATTTACCACCGGGCCGACAGCCACCAGCATCAGGCTGAAGTCAGGGACCTCGGAGAAACGGGAGACCACCTCCATGTTCTCAAGGCAAGACCAGCCAGCCCTGCTGTCCAAAGCTCCCAGACCCTCAGGGAAGGAGGGGAGAGAAGACATGCTGCACTTCTGCATCATTGCAAATGGAGTGCGATGAACCAGCCACATGCATGTGCCTAGATGCTGCTTCTCCCTCCGTGGATCTGAGCACACCACAGATGTTGCTGCCTCTCTGCTCCATGCAGCAAGATCCCCCTCGTATTTCTCATGAACTGCGGCCCCCTTTTCTATGATGGGTGCCAGGCATCCATTAAGAACAAAATGCCCCAATTGCAGGGACTGCTCCCGCATGTAAAGCACTGGGAGAGGCAGCTGGAAAAGGTTTCAGGGAGAATGTCTCAAGGATGCATTTTGATACAGCATTTTATGTGTGAAATGAACACATGTCATTGCCAGGATGTAGCTGCTGCCGGATGGATCCAGGCTAACAGGCAGTAATGAATTATCAACTGGGAGGAGCTAAGCCAGCCCCCCCCTCCCCTCCCCACTTCCTCCTGCACTGCTGATGCTGGAGGTGTTTGCAAAGAAAGCGCAGGCTCGGAGCCATGTTTCAGGCTTCCAGGCTGGCCTCCCTATGCTTGGGAGTGACTTGCCATATCTGGGGGCAAGGCAGAGGCTATGCCCTCCGGGCCATGGCAGGGAAGAAGAGCACAATCTCATTCCCACATATCCTGCACCGTGGCCAGCCGCCATCCCTGCCGTGGCATCTGCAAAGAACAGGCACATGTACACACAGACCCTCAGATGCAGAGGTTTGCTTTGGGAGTGGCTAGAACCAAAGTGGATCTGGGCCAGCATTACCTACTCAAGGCCAGCTTAGGCCAGCTGGGCTGAAGTAACCATGAGGATTTGGTAAAGGGGTATAAATACAGAGGAAGAAAATAAGGACAAGGTTCCTGACAACAATTAAGTCAGCACCTTTAGATGTACATAGCTGGTTTCAACCTAGCTGAGAAGATGGAAGAGCCCTAAGGAGGGGATGGGAAGGACCTTGTTGTCTTTGCTCTCTTTATGTGTTTAAGGGTTTTCTGGTGTGCACACGTGGTCTCATCAGAAACCTACAGCTGAATTTTTCAGGTGAGGAAGCAGAGACCTTTCTGCATACTAGTTGCTCCTGCTGAAGTAAAACGGCTTTCAGATCGCTTCACCAGAAACACACGAAACCTCCCCCACCTTGTGTGAGCTCTCCCAGAGGGATGTGGCTTCCCAGAACTCATTCATAAAGGTTATTCCTATTTGGCAGTGATGAGCTGGACTTCACAGCAGAGACCAGAGAGTTCCCCAGCCCTGGCTGGGCTTGTGGTTACTGCACCATGCTGCTCAGTGCGTGTGCACCTCCTGCCATTCCCAGGAGGGTGAAACCTCTTTAAAAAGAAACCTTTGGCTGAAACCTCTTTAAAAATCCAGCTCAGGGCTGTTTAGTTATGCAGCTCGAGGCCTCAGCTATGAGCAGCAGAAGAACTCCAGGGCATTATTCCCTTTTTGCTTGCAGCTTGTGTCCTGCTGCGGCAGCAGCTCTGGGGTAGAGGAGGTCAGTGGGCCCATAGTCCTTCTCCAAGACAGCATTGCTGACAGTGGCAAGAGCTTCCTGCAAGCACTACGGAACTACCCAAGCCCTACAAGAACAGCAGGATGTTTCTTATGTGGGTAAAGAAGCAGCTTTGCAGCTTACATGGGAGGCAGCCGCACTTCCACGTGAAAGAGGAGGATGTTTTCCCCACTCTTTAGTTTTACTCTTCAGGCTCAAGCCCTGGGGCTGGCAGGCAATGATACAGTGCAAGCTACATCCTTGAGACCATCTCTATTTGGCCTCTTTCTTGGTAAGCTGGCAGGGAGAGGCAAAAAGCAGGAGGGAAGGGCAGCATTACTCTTCCCCAAGGAATTTGGGTTCCCACTCCAGGCAGCAGGAATGACATGCCCTCAGATGAAAGGGAGGAATGAAGTAGGTCTTCAGGCACAGTCAGTCTCAAAGCTCTCAGACTTCTGCCCTTGGCCAAATCTTCAGCTGTTGGTGGGGTGGATTTGCAGGAACACTGCTGGCATACACAGATCCTCTGTGACTAAGGGTCACTCTAGCAGGGCAGCACATACTTCAGTGACATGCCATCACCAGCAAAGGGATGCTTCCTTGTGCAAACCCCTCATCTGGGCTATGTAAAGAGGTATTCCTGTCCCTGAATCAGGGGTGTTCCAGATGGGAAGTTGGAGCACTCTGGTTCCCAGCACAGCTGACTGGGCTCTAGGGATGGAGACGGGCAGGAAGACAGCAGCACAAGGGGAGAGAAGCTGGTGTAAAACCAGTACTGTAGGCAGTACTGTAAAAAGTCTTTGAGAGAACCTGCACTCTGGCTGGATCACACAGTTCCCTGCGGGTGCCTGGCAGTCTCCCACTCTGCTTCACCCGACCTGAGCCTCCCACCACAAAGAGCTGAGCAGCTCTGCCTGCCTGGTTCAGGTGGGAATGTGGGGGCAGCTCAGGCCTTGGCTAAGCTCATGCTTACTGTCGCATCCTCTCCAAACTGTCCCCAGCATGATGTTCCCATGCTGGGGCTCTGGCTCAGAAATGCATAAGCTCTCAGCCTGGGGCAGGGCAGCTCCCTTAGCACCCCCATGACATAAAAGGCATTTCGGAGGGTCTAGGGCCCCCAGTCAGCTTCCAGGCTACTGAGCTATTGGACGCGGGCTTTGTGATGGGTCCTGGCTGAAAGTAGTTGGCACGTCCCCCTGCCTGCTCCAGAATGATGAATGAGCATGTGTTTGCTGGCTGGCTAGAGCTGTTCTTTAATAGCTCACTTGCTGTGCTGTGGTCTGTCTGTACTGGCAAAGGCAGGCAGGGAAAAGGACGGTCTCCCTGGCAGCAGCTGGCCAGCCAGCTCCTGCACTGCTTTACCCATGGAGACGGAGCTCAGTCTCCATACATCTCTCAGTGAGCAGGTCTGACAGCCCTGACGCTCCCCCTCCCCAGGCTGCACAGCAGACAGCTTCCAGCAGAACTCCTGCCTGTGTTGGGAGCCCTGGGGCTGGGAAGCCTCAGAGGACCTGGCTGGCAGGGTGTCTGCAGTGCCCAGGGAGGAGAATCAGCTTGTGCTTCTGAGTGCCCCAGCCCAGGCATCTCTGTCTTTCCCATTCCTGATTACCTTCCACCTGTCCCCTGTCCCCATCACAGCCCTCAAGGGCAGGGGGCTACAGCTGTGTCTCCACCAAAGCTTACCCTGCAATACCTGCTTAATGTGGCTCAGGGTGGGGAGCAGTGCCTACCTATGGTGGCTGGAGGAGCTTGTGCAGTCCCTGCTCCAAAGTTGGCTCTGGATTCACACAGCAGAGTGAAGCAGAGCATAGCCAAGTCGAGCAGCCCTGTTGCAGCCCCTGGAGAGAAGCTATTTTTGTCCTGCCATTTGCTGAATGGTGGTGATGGGAATGGCTCAGAGAACTGGAGAAACGCAGCTTCTCTGGGTGGAAAACATGCAAGGCAGAGGCGGGCTTGAATCCACGTGAAAACACATCTCTGCTTCCTAATCTATGGGCAGAGAGATGGGTCCTAGCACTGGGCTGCTGGTGGGAGAGGCAAGGTGGTCCTTGCTGGCATAGGGGTGAGGATGTGGATTGATTGCCATCGAGGCGATGCCTCCAGCCCACATCCCTCCCAGGATTGCTGCCACTAAAGCACTTAGGGAAGACGATCTCAGCGCTGAGTGGAACAGGAAGGAAAACTGGGAAGTACTAAGTGTGGCCACGGGCTGCTTAAATGCCTGCCAGCACATCTGTAAGGTCTTGAGGCAGGAGAAAACCCACACAGCCGCAGGGTGGTAGAGGTTGATGAAGGTCTAATTATCCCCCCTGCAACCGATCCAGGCTCCATCAGGAGACCCCCTGCCAGCGCAGCACGGGGAGGTGACGGTGGTCTCTGCGCCGGAGCCCCCGAAAAGGTGAGGCGGAGCTGGGCGAGCCGGGCGCGGCGGCGGCTCCGGGGGGCTCGGGGGTGGCCCGGCCGGGGCTGTGCTGCCCTCTCGCGGCAGCCGCCCCCGCAGCTGCTCCGCCGCTGCTCGGGTCCCCTCCCCAAGCCCAGGTTGCCGCTCCAGCGGCCGCGTGCCCAGCCCACCACCATAATTCAGGGGCACGCCCTGGCATAGCTGTGGGAGCATGCCACAGCTCGGAGGGAAAGCGTCTCTTTGCCCATTTGGTGGCTGTGATTTCTTCCTGCTCTCCATCACCCACCTGCGAGGACCCAGCACCTCCTAACCCTCCAGAAGCAGGGACCGTCTCTGGGGTCTCCTGGCAGTGAAATGGCTGTGGATGAAGGGGCTGAACACTCTGTGCTGGGATGGAAGGGATGCCGCAGGATGCTGTCGTGAGGAGAATCCCGGGAGAAGAGGCCAGAGAAAAGCATGGGGCAACGAAAACATCTGTGCAAGTACTCCTCTGTGGTGGTCAGCAAAGATTTATCCAGGATCATGTAGATGCTGGGTGTTGAGCCCAGGACCCCTGGTTTCTAGGTCAGAGTTGTTCCTACCCCTCACTGGCTGGCAGGAGCTGAACAATCCAGTCCCTCAGGATTGCTTCCGTCTGGCAGGCAGGCAGCTGCCTTTACTTAACCTCTGCTGCAGGCGCATGGGACCCTCAGTATGCCAAGGGCAGGTTGTAGGGGCTCAGCTGGCTCTGCACCAGCTCTCTGCCCAGGCTGAGTGCATGTGCAGATGCATCTGTGCACATGCGGCGGCGTGTGCATCCATAGGTCGATGCTGCCTCAGCATTCCGGAGTGCTGGAGTGGTGACAGGGAAGGCAGAGCTACAGGCTCTAGCTCTTGGGGTGCCTTGTCTCTGTGTGGTGCCCAAAGGGATTTGGTGACACTTTGGGGGGCTGGCTGTCCACCAGGTGGAGCTGCACCCCACGTTTTGATGCTGCTGGGGTGGCCCTGGGCCAGCGCTGGTCTCTTGCTTCTTTTCCCTATCCTGGCAAGGAGGGACCCTGGCTTTCCCCAGCCCTCCAGGTACTGCACACGCGAAGGACAAGCATGCACGTGGTGTACACATGCTCTGGTGACAAGTGCTGAGCCCCATTAGCCCTGCTTGCCCAGCAGTAGTTGCCTGCTTGCAGGTAGACAGTGGATATTGACAGAATTTTGGAAGCCTTCTCCCCAACAGCAACACAAGGGGACTTGGGAGATTGTCCTCAGTGGTGCTCTGGCCTCACGTTTTCACAGTGCTTGGGGCTAACTGCATTCACCGCGCAGAGGGTGGGGTGAGTCCCAGCTCCTGCCCAGCTCTTCACGTAAAGTGGATCTTGCCCATTCTAGCTGTGTGCGGGTCCCCAAGGATCCCCTGACCCTCTGGAGCTGCTGCTGGCCATGCCATCAGCTCTGCTGTGGCCACTGATGGAGAATTCCAGGCTGTGTGCCCTGTGGCCCTGTGCTCGAGGTGCGTCTGCTCAAGCACTGCAGCCCTGTGAGACCAAAAGGACCGCGAGGGCCTCTGGGAGAAGAGCCTGCATTTACCAGTCCTCAGCAGCCCTGAGCCAAGGACTGGCAGCCTGAGATCCAGCTACCTTAGCTTTGGGGGGCCAGGGGTAAGTGTTTCTGTGCTGATACCATGACAACCCCCAAAGATAGTTTGACACCCACCAGACTCCTCTCACAGCCCTAGACCTGCCCCATGAAGCTGGGACCTGGAAGATCCCCTGGTCAAGAAATTCACCACCTTCCATATCAACCTTTCTCCCCTAATGCTTGCCAGTCCCTTGAAGGGTTCCCATCACAGACTGTCCCTCCTCTTTCCATGGTACCCCCAGTGTAGGACTGGGAAGGCAGGGTGCTGGAGAGGGTCTGTCTGCCTCGGCCATGGCCAGACTGGGGGCCTGGAGGAGAGCCTGCTCCTTGCCTGGTGGGATGCTGTCAAGCCTGGTCTGCGGTAGAAGCGAGGGAAGCAGCTGTACAGGAAATAATCATGGCTTGTTCCAAGATTAAATCACTGGCGGGAGTGCGAGAGGGGATAAAAGGAGCCGTCTGTCGTTAGAGGGAATATTAACCCAGCAGCGGGTCAGGAGGGGGGAGAATTTTATTCCTTGCACTTGCTGACTGCCAGGCCCGCTGTGCACACAGGGCTCAGCACTGACAGCATCTCTCAGCAGGACATGTGCCCTCCCTCCCCAGCTCAGCCCACGTCATGGGCCCTTCTCCCTCCTTGCTCCAGGGACGTGAGCTTCTTTGAGCAGGGGCAGAAGAAAGATTTTCAGAGAAGTGGGGAAACTGAGGCAGCCTTGTGCTGCATGTCTGACACCACATGGAGGCACTGAACCTCTCTGTCTCTCTGCACGTTGCTCTTTGCCCTGCCCAGGCCAGGTCTTCTCCCAGTTCCTGTGGATGAGCTCAGCATGGCACAAAAGGTTCTTGTTTGGTCTGGCCCTTATCAGAGACCTGCCTCGAGGCCCTTCGGCATGGGAGCCAGGCTGGAGCTGGAGCAGGTGATGCCAAGGAGCAAGAGAGAGGGCAGAGGGAAAACAAGAGACCAGCTGCAAAGGGGTGAGCTGGCAGGGAGATAAGATAGAGGGAGAAATGCAAAATATGATGGGTGGCAGGTGGGAGGGAACGTGGGAAACTACAGGGCACCTTGGGTCAGCCCAGCTGGGAGACACACTTAGCAGGTCAGACCCTTTGGGGGTGCCAGCCAGCCGTGGTGACAAGCTCCCAGCACTGCTTGTGTCCCCTTGCCCTTGGGCTAGGACCTGCTTTCAGGTTGGTGAGTAGCTGAGATGGGACCCCAAGATGTCTGCGCCCTGGTGACCCCCAGCTGCTCCAGGGCTGTGTGGGGACTGAGCACGGCCTTGGAGAACTGTCACAGCCCTGCTGCTGGGGTTGCTGCAGATTGGAAAGCCATGTTCTGTGGGCTGAACATGTGTGTTCAGGGCTGCATTTTACAGGCTCTCCTGTGCCAGGATAAACAGCCCCATGGGGTTCGGGGTTTGCAGCAAGTCGTTGATGAAAGCCTGTGGCCCTGTGCTTAGGACTTCCTTCCCTTTGAAGGAAGAGTCCTGGCGGGTTCCCAAGCAAGAAGATCCCAGCTCCTTCCCCCTTGTCTTTTCTTTCCCCTCGCAGCCCATTCCCTCTCCAGCTGAGGCCTGGGCTGAGATAAGAAGATGAGCTATCCTTGGCTGCCTGGTCCAGCCTGGTGCTACCCCACAGAGTCAAGCCCTTGCCTCCATGCAGGTTGAAGCCCCCCGTGTTCTGCCTTCCCACATGTGGAAGCCTGGCTGTGTGCAACCTACTTGAGCCTGGTCTGATTTTGCCTCACCAGCTTCCTCTATTAGCCTGCTCCCCCTCTGGGGAAGTCGTTTGAGAAAGGCCAGTGCTGTTGGGAGCAGCCAAGGCAGTGATTCCTCCCACCGACACAGCAGAAACAATCAGCATGCGCAGTTGCCTCCTCAGCATCCACAGTCAGTGCAGGCAGTGCCGATGGGTGCTTACTGCTGGTCGCTGCCCATCCTTGGGCTCCAGATTTAGCCATACCTGCTGCTCCTCCTCACCAAGGAAAGGCTCCCATGGCACCAGCTCCATGGTACCAGGCACGGGCTGAGATCTGCAGGGGGTGTGCACACGTCCCCCAGCACTCCCCAGCAGCTCCCATCCCTTGTACTCCGGACAGAGAACCTGGAATGGATGGAAACCCTCCGAGCTCATCCAGCGATCGCTGCAGGCTTGCACCCGGGGCAGGTTTGGCCCTGCTGCACACAAACCCCAGAGAGCAGCCGTTGCCAAGACGCTGCAATTTCCAGGCCGACATCAAAAAGCAGCTGGGGATTGGCTTGCACACGCTCCCACACAGCACATCCTCTCTGTTTTATGAGTGATGTTTTACAACATAAGTGCTGCTATATTAAGCCACACATCTAACTGGAAAAACAGGAGATGGAGAAGCAAGAGCAGCTACCTCAGTGCCTGCAGATGCTTTAACAGTGTGTGAGTCCTGCTCCTGCTCAGGTTCTTGCCTACCTCTATCCCCCTGCCTGGCCTTGCTCTGTGCAGGCAAGAGGCAGGCATGGGCACCTTGCCCCATGCAGCTTGCCCTTGGGCTTCCGATGGGGTGTTCTCCCACCTGCTGAACTCCCCATCGCCCAGCTCTGCTCCAGGAGTGGACGCGAACAGCAAAATGGGGCCAGTCCCCATCTTTTGGGGCAAAACCTTTGCCAGCTGCAGGCTATCAGAGGCTTCAGGTGGTGTCTTTCAGTTCCTAAGCAAAGGCTGCGTATTTGGGGAAGGCCAGCCCTTCTCACTGCTAGGCAGGTGGAGGGAGAAGCAGTGTCCTTCCTGGTGGCCCCAGGAGGGGCTGCTCTCTGCCCGCAGCTGCCTGAGCACCTTTGTAGCATCCCTGCACCCAGATGGCCAGGGCAGTGCCCAGTTCTCCCTGTGGCCCTGAGAAGCAGCAGGAAGCAAAGGACTTGGGCCCGTGCTCCCTGGATAGACCCTACTTTTATTCCTTACGACTCCCCGTGTAAGGATTGGCCCAGAAAGCCTAGGTTTTCAACAGCTCACATCATCAGTCGCTGACCTGCATCCCCATCCCTCGTCCATGGGGGTGGGCATAGAGAGTGTGGTCGTGCTGTGCTCTACCTGGGGACGGTGGCGGGAGCAGTCCTTGGCAAGCCAGGACCCTTGCAAGAGAGCAGTGGGGTTGATTTATGCTCCTGACATTTCTCTCCCGGTCAGGCAGAGCTTTTAATAAAGAATGAGTGATTTATGGCTCCTTTTAAGTGGGAAGGAATGTTACCTAAGGCAGTCTGCCCCCAACACCCCTGCCTCTCTCTCTCACTGAAACCCTAGCATCTGGGCTTGCAAGAGGGGAGCAGCGACTCTCTCTGCTCCTGTCCTCTCCCAAAGCCCTCCCCACAGCCATGGTAGCTCCAGCATCCCTCCCCGTTCCTGTCAGCAGCACCCCTGGCCCTGCCTAGGGATGCCCTGGCACGCTGCAGGGAACGGTGCTGTATCCCCTGCAAGTGCCCCAGCCCTCGGGGTGGGGCAGTGTACAGTCCACAGGCCACCTCACTCACAGCTGCAGTTCAAGGAAAGCTGCTGTCCTGAGACCCCTCTGAGAGGAACCCTGTGGTGGCTGGCCTGGGGACAGGATGACAGCTCCACAGCAGTTGTCATGGTTACTGGGTATTAATGGATGCGGGCATGACTGCTTCCCTGTGATGAGCAGCTCCAGAAGGAAAGTGCTGCCCTTAACCTGCCCAGCTGCATCCATTCCCAAGGGGGCTTGGCCATGGAGCCACCACCACACCACAACTCCCCAACTGCTCCAGACCCTGAGCCACTGCTGGCCTAAGCCAGCTCCAAACCTAGAGGTGGCAGCAGCTTGCAACTGAAGGAGCTTCTGGGAGTCTGAAATGATTCTGGGGTCTCCCAGGGCAGATGAGGAAAAGGATGTCTCCCCTTCCCTCCCAGCCCTACTGCCTAGGGGCAGCTGGAGAAAGCCATAGGGATGGGGGACATGGTGGTCGGCCGGAACAGGGACACAGCAAAGCCTCAAGTCCCTGCCAGCCATCCCCTTTCCCCTCTGGAAAGGACTAACGAGTGAGGACAGGGGATAAGAGCAGGGGTGGAGGGAGCATCACCCAGACTAAAGCTGCCCCAAGAGGCTCCCAGCTGCTAATGAAGATAAAGTGCCCAGTTCCTTTTCTCCTCCCAGTGAAATCTGGTGGCTAAGGGGGAAAAAATGCTTTCAAGTGTATTCATCTATAACAAGGCCTGGGAGGCAGGGATTCCAGCAGGGGTGGCGGCCAGCTGAGACGCTGATCTCACACTTGACACACGTGCACACGCACACATGCGTGTGCAAACACCCCTCCATGCAGGCTGCACGCAGGGTGTGTGAGATACCCGCAGAGCACGCGCCCGCAGACATCAAAAGCCCGTCTTTCTCTGCATCAAAACCGCAGCTGTAGGTGAAGGCAGGTGTTGAGCAAAACACCCCCTGCCCACGCCAAGCACCCGCACCAGGCTGCCAGATCCCACACGTGCCCTGAAACGCACGTGGCAAGCGCAGTGCAAACACAGGCACGCGGCACGCCAGGGGCGTCTGCCCATCACCCGTGCATGTGCACACACTCACGTGAGCACACACACACACACCCCCGCTGTGTGTGTGCATCCTCACCCTCAGGCCTGGCGGGTGTGCAAATGCAGCTGATATTGTGTGGCCATGGTGGGAGAGGGCAAGTGATGCCTGGAAAGACCCTGGGGTGGAAGTCCTTTGGGATGACTCTAGTGTTTCACTGAATGTGTGACTAAATCTTGTTGCTATTGATGTTTGTGGGAGACAGGTTTAGGGGAAAATGGGCTGAGGCTCTCCTGTGTCACGGATGGATGAATTCCTACCCCATCCCACCCACAGGTTCTGTCCCAAGCCCTTCCTCTGCCTGCAGTCTCACAGTCCAGCCATTGAAACTCTCCCTAGCCTTCATCCTACAGAAAAGAATCACACTTCTGTCCCTGGCCTGGGAGCTCCTCTACCCAGAGACCCCTCCAAATGCCTGGAGCAGACATGTCAGGGGCAATGGGGCTGCATTTCCAAAGCATCCCTTTCCATTCTCTCTGGGAAAGATTCTCTACAGCCCTGTGCTAAGTCAAACAAACCTGGGAACTCTCTCTGCCCTTCCGGACCTCTGTCATGGACCAGCCCACCTCCAGGCTGTGAAATGCATCCTGCAAATGGACAGCCTGTGTGCCAGATCCTGCTGGGATTGTTCCCGACCTCGGCTAACTCCTAAACTGTGAGCAAAAATTGTCTGGATTGGTGCAAGCTGGCCCAAGACAAAATCATACCAGGACAGTGCTAAAAATTCCCATAGGGAGAATCCCACTGCTGTGCCTGGCAATGCCCTGGGACTGTTTGTTTTACCAGCGTAGACATAATCAGAGATTTCCACTCCTTTCCTCTGGAGGCTTTGAATTAAGCGGCCTGTTTACAGAGAGGCAGCGAGGGAATAGGAGGTATGTGGAGGGGGGGAACATCTCCTCCTCAACATATCTAGCAGCTAAATGTACCCTAGACCCACCAGAGACCCTCCAGGCATCAAAGCATGTGATTGTAGCTCCTCAGACAAGTAGAGGTGCTGCAGAGAGGCTGAATCTGGCCCTGTTGACACACCTGCCTACTTAGCATCATGCAGGGGGTCATGCCTGGCAAGACCCGACTGGCTTGTTGCAATCAGCTGCTGTATGAGCTGGGCATGAAGGCTGGGAAGTAGTGCCCCACAACCCTGGGGCAGGGCAGAGGGAAGCATGGATGCTGCAGGCAGGTGCATCACCACTCACTGAGGCTGGCTTGGGCCAGTACAACACTATCCCACAGTTCCAGCTGCCACCAGCAGCTGCTTTGTGCCTCCCAGCTCCTGGTTATGAATTCAGATGGATCTGCTTGACTGGGGCTGGGGGTAGGAAAAACTAGATGGATAATTGCACATTCACCCCCAAGCAAATTATGGGAAAGGGGTACAGAGGGACCAAGCTCAGTGAGAAACGAGGAAAGCTATGGTGAGGAAAGCTATGGCAAGGAACACTGGGAGTGGCATGGGGACAAGAGCTCAGAGCCAGGGATCAGGGGACTGGGGTCAGAAAAAAAACACCCAGTGAGAGATGAGAGGTCCCATTACCCTTGCAGAGCGGGGTAGAAAGAGCACAATCAGCCCCTGACGAAGCTGCCGGTGCCCGTGGCCGGCGGCTGTCGGGTCCCAGCAGCCCCGCATGGCCCGGCCCCGCTGAGCTGCCCGCGCTCCTCAGCAGAGGGCAGTGGATGCACACGCACCTGCCTGCACACCTGTGCTGCACGCCCGTGGGCACCCCACGCCCCCCATGCGCCCGGGACACGGAAGGACACGGCAGCGGGGACGAGCTCTCGGTGCTCCCGATGCTGCCAGCGGGCTGAAGGAACGGTCTGGCACCCCTTGGGGGACAAACGGGTCTGCGGGGACTGGCAGGCGAGGTGGGGGCTGTCTGCCCTGCAACACAGCCATGGGTCAGCCAGCGAGGGTCTCTGCTTGCATGACCCCAGCTCATGCCATTTTCACTGGCGTTAATCACGGCAGAAAATCGGAGTCCTGGGCAGCAAGGTTGTGGCCATAAAGGCAGTCCCGAGGCTGGGAGGTGCAGAGGAAGTGTCCACATGAAACTGTGGACTGTTAAACTGGAACCCCTCCTCTATTGCTGCACAGGGGGAGGTGAAGAAGTGTCTGTGTGAATGTGAGCAGCCTCCTGGGTCAGTGACCCCTGTCAGAGTACAAAGGGGTCCCCGCTATAGTTGTATAAGCAGAGGTCCTTATTGTTATACCAGGAGGAGCACTATAACCGTATAAGCAAGACCACTATAGTGGTCCAAGGCACATGACAGCCTCAAGATTCCTCCTCCACCTGTGGGAGAGTCCTCTGTGCCAGCCCATCCCCGTGGGAGACAAAGCACCATCCCCTCCCAGTGCATCCCAGCCTCTCCCAGTATTTCTGCCCTCACTGTCTTGGTGATGGCCTAACTCGGATGGGCTGGGACGAGAGAGAGGGCAGGCCTGGCAGCTGTGGAACATTCAGGCCAGATGTGGAAGGCACACTTTACAGCAGCAAGCCATGAGGAGGCTGCTGCGCTGAAGGCCTGTACTTAGCCAGCCACGACATGGCAAGGGAAGAAAGGACATTCCTCTCTCAGGAACAGTTTTCACACATGGCGTCATCCCCTCGTTATTAGGAGGGAAGCCACAGAGAGGGCGTTCCCAGACCCCAACCCCACCGCTCCTCTTCAGCCCAGGCTGGCCCCATGAAGGGTGGTGGGAGCTGGGCAGGGAGCGGGGGTCTTGTGGGATGCTGCCTTTGCCATCTGATCCCCAAGTCTCTGTCACTCTCAGCCTCTTGGCTTGCTGGAATGGCAGGAGCCATCCTGGCCTGGATTCAGCCAAATCAGCACTTTGAGTTGAGCCAGCTGTCAGTGAGCCCAGGCTATGGCTGAGCATGCCAGAGCCTCACCAGATGCTGGGGTACATATGCCTTTGCTGGCCATCCTCTTGTGGCTTTCCTGGGTGATGGGGAAGCCTGCAGCAGCGCTGGCTGGAAGAGATTCCCAGCCCATCCTGACAGAGGCTGTTGTCTGCCTTGCCAGGAGAGGCATGGTTTGAGGAGCTTGGCTCAGTGTCCTTTCCTTGGAAAACCCTCCCAGGAGAAATGCCTGCCCTGGCCCAAGCTCCTGAGACCCTACATGGATGGAAGAGTCCTCAGCTGGGGCAAGGCACGGAGCCGCTCCATGCTGGGGATGGGACATGCCCTCTGCTCCTGTTCACAGTCCAACAGAACTCCTGCTAAGATAGTGGGCATGTCCCAGTCCCCAAGGCCTGTCCCACCAGCCCAGCTTCACAACGGACACAGTCAACACCGAGCTTCCAAGAATGATTTCCCTGCTAAAGAAGGACCGAGCTGCCACACCAGCCCTGCTCGAGATCCTGCTCCCTGAGCCCTGCTCTAAGCTTACATAAAGCCCTGCCATGAGATGAAGCATGGAATGACAGAGATGGAACAGAATAGTGTGACTTCAGAGCCATGAATTATAAACTCAGAGAGATTTTCAGAGACTAGGGAATCCTGGAAAGTAGACCAGAGGGCTTGTTCCTGGCTCTGCCAAGGAAGGTCATGAGCTATCAGAGTGGCAGCAGGAGGCAGACCTGGTGATTCAGAGCAACAGCTTGGGTATAGGATCCTACTTGCCTAAAGCCGAAGGATGCTCCAGAGTGATGGGACAGAGGGAAGGGCAGAGCAATACTGCTGCATTTGGAGCTGGTTTTGTCCTGTCAGGAGTAAAGCTGCCTTGGCAATCTTTCCAAAAGCCCTGCATGTTTGGTGTCTCACGACCTGTGTCCTGGGAAGGGCAAAACCTGAGCTGATACCCATCCATTGAATCTAAGGTCTTGGAGAGAAACAGACCCAACCCCTCTGCCAGTGTTTCCAGCAACCACAAGCCAGCAGCCATGCCCAGGTGTCGGGAAACATCAGAGCACGTGTCTCCTGTCCGCACGGGTGAGAGCGGCGTGTGGGCGTTGGGACACACCTGTCCAGAAGAAGCCCAGCAAATTACTTCTCCTTGATGTCTGCCGGTTTGTCACGGCAGAAACACGGCGTGCAAAGGGCTTGGTTTAGAAGGAGCGCCGAGGGGTGCCAGAGCTGGGTTGCTGCCAACTCACCTGTCACTCCTTGCATGCTGCCCCGGGGCTTGCAGGCTGGGGGGAGGCAGGTGCTGGGGAGCCAGCTTGGCTGCTGAGCTGTGGCCGAGGGAGCGAGCAGGTAGGGAGCTGCCTCCCCAGGATCCTTGCTCCCGCTCTGCCAGGTGGAATGTGGCTGTGGAAAGTGTGAGACAGACTTGGATGTATTTTCTGCCCCCTCCTCATGACTTTCACTGAGGCCTTTGCAGTGGTCTTGATGGGGAGGTTGTCCTGAATTCGGAGTGCTCAGTATGGAGGAGCACAAGACTGTGTGGCTGGGGGAGACCTGCTCACCCCTGCAGCCAGCCAGGAAGGCAGAGGCTGGGTGTGTTGGGAAGGACCAGCAGGCAAGAGACCTGCAGAACAGACCTTCCTACTCAGTGATCAGATCTGGGGGCCAGGCAGACATGAGTAGCAGGCAGTGAAAGAGCCAAGGGGCCATGCCTGCAGAATTGGGGGTGGTTGGGGTCCACAACAGCTGCATGGGGAGGTGTCTGGATGCCATGAGACGCTGTGCAGCCTCTGCATATAACGCATGAGACTGTTGCACACTGTAAGCCAGACCCTCACGCTTTTCCTCCACTTCCTGTAAGCCAGCAAAGCCTTGAGGCGGGCAGGCTCAGAGGGGCTGACATATGCCCTTGCAGCCAAGCCAGGAGCCTCTCTCAGGCTGGCTCTGAGCACAGGACCCTGCTCAACAAAGCACACAGGGGCATCTCTCCTGCACTAAGAGCTCCCCTGTGTGGGCACAGAACCCGGGTTAGAGAGACGTGCTGCTGTGAACCTGCTGTGAACCAGCCCGGCGTGGTGAGGATGAGCGTGTGAGCCAGCTAGGTCCTTGCCTTTTTTTGTGAGTACGGAGACACAGAGTGAGTCGTGTTGGTGGCAGGGGATGTGCTGGGGATGGGCCAGGGTGGTGCTGGGGATGTGCAGCTTAGGGAGGGATGTCAGCAAGACAGGGCAGTGTGGGCAAGGACATGCTGGAGAGTCCTGGAGACACTTGCCAATGTGATTGAGGGACCAGCAAACTGAGAGGTGGCATCACCACCAACCAGATTTGCTGGTGATGTGCAGGCTGGAGGGTGCTGGCAGTGAGCAGCATAGAGCCTGGCTGCTTGGCTGAGCACAGCGTGTGCGAGGCAGTGCCAAGATGAGGACAAGGGCAGGTTATACCTGCAGGACAGGAGGCTCCGCTTCCGTGACGTGCGACAGTGGAAAGGGCTGTGGGAGCCTGGGAGCCAGCTCTGCACCTTGGGCACCCCACAGCCCCAGCTGAGGCACGCACACGGGAGCTGAGACTGCCCATGGGGGGCAGTTGGGCGTTAGTGCAAAATCCGTGTTTCTGCTAGATCCCAGTGTCAAGGAGATCTGTCACAAGAGAGACCTGATCTGTTTGTCCAAGGCAGTGATGGGTCTTCCCTTCTTAGCCGAGAGCACTGCAAGAGCAAAACCTACCCCTGGCAAGGAGGGGCCATGTTCCAGTACCATCTGGACATCGACTTTAGTGGGCATGGACATGCATTTGGATGCTTCAAGGCTAAAGGAGCTTGTCCCAGAAGCCAGGGCCTGTCTCCTACCAGACTAGAGGCATCCCTCACCTGCCCACAGGAGTCTGTGGGGCCTGCAGGGGTCCATGAAGACTGGCCCAGCAGATGCTCTTAACTCTTGGAAACCCTGTGCCTTGGGTCTTTGGCCAATGTGGACCAAAACATCTGTCCCAGATGATGCTTGGTCTGGTAGTCAGAACCATGATCAAGATGGGGGAGGTTACAGCCTCCACCCCACTGCTTCTGCCCTCAACCTGGCTTCCAGATAAAAGCTGCCAAGACATGGTCAGGCTGTGGTCACAGCTTCACCACCTGCACCCCATGCTGCTCTCCCAAGGGTTTTTGAGGCCATTGTTCCACAGGTGTTTGTCACCAGCATTTGGGAAAGAATTGAGGCAGCCCTGCCATGGCCCCCTCCCTTCAGTGCTTCGTCCTGCTTAGGAATGGCTGATGGGGAAGGTTTTGCAAGGCTCCACAACGTAGCCACCTGGCTCCCTGTCATCCAAGCAGCACGGAATGGTACCTCCTAGCCACAAAACCCTGGGGAGATACTGAACAAAGCTCAACTTATATAAACCAAGCCAGCCCTGGTGAGGTGTCTGCCACCTCCCTGGCCTCCTGACCTCCCTGCTCAGCCTATCTCAGCCCACATTTAACAATTACCTCCTCTCCACACAGCTCCCAAGTGCTCTAAGAAATGCGGGCCAATTCCCCACTGGCAACTCCTGTCTGCCTCCCAGGAGTTACGTCAGTGGGGAGTTGGACCATGCACATCTTCTGTGCAGCACCTGGCAATGTGGCAGCCAGCACCAACCCTGGGCCTGCCAGGGGTGACCCTGGGCATCGGCTGAGCATTCCCAGGAGGCAACAGCATCCCTTCTACACCCCAGCAAGTGAAAGATGGTGCCTTGCCCTTGAATTGCAGGGAAGGGGCTTCTGGCAGGTGCATTTACCTGAGCTGGAAGTGGTCCAGAGGGGTGGATTTAACACCCTGGCTCTGGATGTAGGAGAGCATCAAGCCAGCAAGGCATAAGGCAGCACGTTGTGGCCGATACTTCGAGTATCAATCCCAACACGACTCAGCACTCTTGCAGAGTGTGCTGAGAGTCCACAGCGTGCCTGCCCTTGGCTAACAGTGCAGAGACACCACGCAGAGAGTCAGCCTGAGGTGCCTGGAAGCCACCAGCCACATGTCCAGCTCCGTCCCCTTGCTGCCAGCATGCACAGCTCAGCACACGGTATCTGGGTGTTATGGCCAGCAGAAACCACTCCCACAAAACCAAGGGTCTCTCAAAGCATTGCCACTGCGTGTCCTGGGACAGCCATGCCCAGCTGGCATGCCACAGCACTGGGCTCACCAGTGCTCAGCCTGGCATTGCCATAGGGTGCGGCAGTGTGGGCTGTCCCGTCCCTCCCTCTCCCTGTATGGACGCTGTACTGTCACCACGGCAGAGTGGCACTCCTCCCTGTGCTGGCAGGACACACGCCACCTCCTTCCCCAGAGGGACCCAGCTGTGCCGGGCTCGGCATGGGAGGCTTCTGGTGACACCAGGCTGGGCGAGCAGCAAGGAACACGGTGATGGTGAGCCAGCACCTGGGCAGAGGGGCCCAAAGCTCAGGAGCACCATGCTCAGGGCTGCGTACTGGGGAGTACTGGAGGGGCTGGGAGGTAAGGCAGGGAGCAAGGGTCTTCCGCACCCATCTCTCCCAGCTGGGACAATCCTCCTTCACTCCATCTTTTCTCCTAATCCTCTTCCACCCATGCAGCCTTCTCAGCCCCTGCCCTCTGCTTCCCACACACTTCCTCTTCTCTTCAATGGTACCCAAGTGACCTCTGGGTAGGGCTGAGAGACTGCAGCAGGGAA
The DNA here is from genome assembly GCA_013397775.1 of Eulacestoma nigropectus. NCBI lineage: Eukaryota > Metazoa > Chordata > Aves > Passeriformes > Eulacestoma > Eulacestoma nigropectus. The sequence continues at coordinate 6,148,006 of VZTE01004350.1, read as the reverse complement.
CAGGACGGGGAGACACTGCAATGACATAGCACCTTTGTGCACAGAGTGGGACATCCTTCATGTCGTAGTCTGGGCTCACTCTGCAACAGATGACACCACTGGGGATCTTCTGGTGATGTCTTATTGTGGGCAGCCTCTCTCCCCTAACTGGTCTCGAAGGGTGCCCATCACCAAGGTATCCAAGTGCACACGCTTGGTCCGTTGGCTCTGGAGCAGACACAACCCTGGAAGTGGTGGTGCAAGAGAGTGAGATGGGCGGTGATGTGGCCCTGCCATCCCCTTGTGCCTCTCTCTGCCAGCCCTTCTGGGCACAAGAGGGCTCTTTTACCTCCTGAATGGCTGGTGCCAGTTCTGGCCTGGCTTTTTGAGATTCCCTGTGCCCTTACCCATCCTGGCAAAGGAGAGGGAGCCAGCAGCTGGCCCAGGGGCTGGGAAAGGCAAGGAGACTCAGATACCCACCAGGAGGTGGAAAATGGCCCAGAGCAGGAAGCACAGCAAGGTGGGGTGTTGACGTCTGCCATCTATTATTCCGGCTCTGCATCAAAAGGCTGAGATGAAAGTCTCTGGCCACAACCCTCACCACAAAAACGTGGACCCCTCTCCTGAAATTACTGCTCCCCTTGAAGGAGGTTGCTTTTGCCTGAGTGGTGGGGGAGAAAGCCATGTTTACATGCCAGGTTTCAAGTGCCGCTCACCAGCTGCTTCACTGTAATTACGTCGTTAGGAGGGGATGAGTTGCTGAGGCTTGGTACTGAGGTGTTTGTTTGTTTATTTGCAGCCCCAGTGTGGGGCAGCTGGAGAGGGAGAGCCACTCTGCTGGCAGCTGGAGCTCCAGGCTCCTGCCGAGCCTGGCTGCCTGGCTGAGGGATGCTGTGGTCCCCGGTGAGCATGGGCACAGGCCAGCCCCAGGCTTTGCAGTGGCACAGGGGAGAAAGGTGCCTGGTGGAAAAAGACATCTTCCCAGAAGAGCAGGGATGGAGCTGCATCCCCAAATCCTAAAGTGCTGGGACTGTGGCAGCAGGAAGCCTGCGACAGGAATGGGGAGTCAGGAGGCTCCAGGAACCACATGGACCAATTGCATCTGCAGTTCTGCTCACAGCCTGAGCACTCCCTGAAATGTGCATGGGCTGGTCCCCAAGTCAAGCAACAAAAGTGCCTCACACCCCTGCCCAATTCAGCCTTGATTTAGAGGTATGTTTCCCTGCAGGCACACCTGCCATGGGGGATTCACATCCTGAAATGCCTCCAGGGATGTCTCTTCAAGGCATCTCCTACAGCAGCAGCATAGGCTATAGAGACTACACAAAGACCAGGCTCCCTCTCAGTCTGGGTGACACGTGGCATGAAAGTGGCACCAGAAACAGGATTTCTGGGTCCTATTCCCAGCCTGGCTGTTTCTTGCTGTGTTATCCATAGGAGCTCTGGGGTGTTGGCACCGTAGCTGACAGCATGCATCTTGCAGGCAGTTTGCAGGGCTAACCTGCTGGCTGCTAAGTGTTTCCAGGGAAAAACTGCTTATCATCCAGCACATCCCAGGTTTCCCATTGCTGTCAGGCTCCTCTTTCAGCCCAGACAACTCCATCTGAAGGGGAGCCCCTGCAGGTCTGGGATATCTGCCCTGCAGCCGGGGCTGCTGCCCAGGGACCTTGCATCAGGCAGCCATATCAAAGAAAATCCAGGACACTCCATCCCATGACAGGCTTCAGTATCCATGAACAGTGAGCATGACACATCATGACAGCACAGATTACTTCTTGTAAGGCTGGGCAGGCAGTGTGTGCAGGGGGAGGGATGTGGGGGGCAACGGCAGTGCTGGTGCCTTCCGCTTCACGGCCACTTCAGGCTTGCTGTTGGTTCTGCATCTGGAGGAACATGGCAGAAGTCTTCTCCTGATTTTGCATCTCTCCTGTCACAGCCTCCAGCTTCTGGGGACAAGCATCCTCGAAGCTGATCAGCTCACCTGGCTCAAACGTCTCCAGCACTGCAGACTCCTCAGTCCTGGCTAAAAGTGTTTCAGCATTCTGGTGCCATCTTGCTAGCCCAAATATACAGAAATTGAACTCCCAACCCTTGGCTCCCAGGAGGTTTGGAGCACACCTTTAGGCAGCACAGGGCTACCAATACCAGCCCAGTTTGCTCAGCAAAACCCCTTCCTCCAGCAGGTATTTACCCCAGCTGCTCATGGCAGAAGATTTGCACTGGCAGTTTCATGGTGCTGTACATCCTTTTAGGCAGCTGTTGCAAACAGCTGGAGATTTTGGCTTCAGCTTTTTCCTCATTCTTTACTTGGAGCCAGCCCTTTAGGATGCCCCCGGGGACATGTGCATCAGTACCTGGGCTGAGAGAACAATCAAGCACAGAATCTGGGGGCCTCTTGGGATGACACATGCTCCTGGTCTGGTGCAGGGAGTGTGATCAGTGGTGTGGCAGAGGGGTGCAGCCTGTCCCAAGCGATAGGATCCTGCAGCAGCAGAGGAGCAGCTGTGTGTGAGCAGCACGGGTGAGGCTCACAGGGATATGTCCCCGTGCATGTGACAGGCATGAAGTCCATGTCCGTGCAAGCAGCAAATAAGAGCAAGGCACCAGGCGCCACTGCTTGTGCTTCTCTTATTCTTTCGCTGTGTTGCACATCTCCTCATTTCTGATCCTTGCTCAGCAACTCCCTTGGCAGTTAATCCAAGCAGCGATGCTAAGGCTGGAGGGACCCAGTAAGACCACCCAGCCCACTCCCAGTCTCAGGCCAGACCCCTTGCACCCCCTATGCGAGGGAGAAAAGGGCATTTTTCCTCCCTCCTTCCCCCCGCAAGACCCGTGCGCTACGTGCAGAGTGTGATGGGGAAGCGGGTTGCTGCCGAGAGGGAGCTTGCTGTTCACCAGCAAGAGTGGGAGGGCGAACTGGAAAGAGCCTCCTCTCCCGGTGGAGCACCACAGCCCAGGCTTGACGAGGTGTGAGCTCCCGCGCCACCCGTACACGCCTTGGGTGCTTCTAAGTGTCTGGGACAGGTATTCATGGTCCGGCGGAGCGTGCCGTGTCATGCCTTCACGCCACGGCGCCTGGCAAGCGCCTCCCCTCCCTGCAGCTGCGGCTGTGCTGGAGCATTCCTCTGGGGAGGGCTGGCTCGTACCTGGAGGGATGGGGGTCTGCGGACAGCCACCTCCTGCTCTCCGAATGTGCTGGGCTCTTCCGCACCGCAGCACCCTCATCACCTCTTTGGCTTGGTCCATGAAGAGAGACCCCACTGCAGCCACAGAAATGGGGTCAGCACAGAGATATGTTCCCAGGAGCAATTTCGGGATTGCTGTGCAGTTGTGGGGAGCACCCTGGGATAGCTGTGCCCCTTCTTTCCTGTGTGTGTGGCTGGGGTGGTGTGACCCTCCCCAGCTGGTGCAGAGCAGGAGCCAGATGTGGCATGGGCAGGGACAGCATATCAAGGCTGAGACCTCCCAGTCCCATGGAGGGTCCCCTTCCAGCTCCTCGCTGAGCGTGGATGGGGTAGTCCAGAGGAAGTTGGAATGCTTCCAGATGTAGCCAAAAAGATGGAGCTAGATGGGATCTTCCCAGAGGGGCAATACCTGTGGAGCTGACACAACCCTGCTGCATGAGAGCCTTTGGAAGGGGAAGGTCCCACAGAGTGACACTCACTAGGGGCTCAGAGGAACTCACTGGCCAGGTTGCCTCTTTAATCTTGAAACTGGAGATGGGGAAAGGAAAATACCTGAGACAGGAAGGCAAAGGCAGCTTGTGGTGCTTCCCAAGCTCAGTCAGAGTGATTTCTAACTGAGCTCACGAGGTTCACATAGGCACAAAAGAGAAGGTTGTCATGGGCAATACTGAGACAAGGAGGAAGGGTATAGGGCACCCTCCATGGGTACAAACTCTGCTGCCCCTTCTGTCCCAAAGAGGAAAAGAGAGCCTGCATCCCTACTGAGCTCAGCATTTGAGCCAAGCCCAGCATCCTTGCAGTCAGCAGTGAACAGGAGACTGCCAAGCAGCAAAGTCATCTGCTGTGGGAGAGAACCCCCCCTGTAGCAGCCTGAGCTGGGCATGGAGAACAGAGATATCCTAGGTCACAAAGTCCTGCTTCAGTATCTGTGGTGGCCTGGGTTTTCAGTTTGCTTTGGAGCAGTGAAACAAATGACCCAGTGACCCACCAGGATGGGTTCCAGCTCCATATGCCAAGTCCTGCTGCATCCCTGGTACCCAGAGCCAAGCCCAGCAGGCAGTGTGGCACTTAACAGAGAAAGCCGGAGAGAAGGACCAAGCCCATAGGGCCCCTGCACCCCCCACCTTTGTGACCTCAGAGGGGTGTCCCTAAGAGGCCACCCCATGCTGACACAGGTTCCGTTTGAGCTGTGCCCTCCCTGGTTCAGCCCAGCTCTTGCCAGCACCTTACAGCTGTGCCCCTTGACCAGCTGGGTTCATACCGCTTTCACCCTGCCCTGGGCCACCTTTCCTCAGAGCAGAGGGGACCATGGCTGCCGTCTGGCCCTGGCCCCAGTGGGTTGTGGCATCTCGGGGTGTGCCGCGCACCAGGGTGCCCCCGGACCCCGCGTGCGCAGGGGCCTGGCAGGCACTGGTTAAGTCATGTGTTTTGTGTTGGGTTTCTCCCCCTCCTGGAAAGTCCCAGTGCGGAGCGGTGGGGCTGAGCCGACCGCACACAGCTGCGGGCCACCACATGAGAGGAGCCAGCTCCTCGGGGATTACAGAGCCCCGGGAGCCTGGGGAGGAGGCAGGAGCACCCGCGCCGTGGCCCTTTCATCTCTCCCCTGCCTCACTCCCCCTTTCATCTCTGGCTCTCTGGCCACGCTCTCTTTTCCTCCGCTGCCTTTGCTCTCTTTGCACTTGGCCTCTTTTCCCTGCCTTCCCCCCAGCCCTTCCCACTGCACCTGGCTGTGCTGGCTGCCTCTGCACTGCTCCTGTCACTCCCCTCCTCCTGGACCCTGTGCTTTCATCCCCCGACCCGCAGATGCCTGCTCCCCCCCTCCTGCACCGGTGTCCTGCCCCCATGCCAGATGTGCCTCTCCATCACCTCCCTCCCCAGCCCAAAACCTCCCTTTGCCATGGGGGAAGGAGAGGAGTAGCACAAAGTCTGCCCCAGGTGTTCTCCATCTGTGTCCAAAAAGCTTTCCCCGTTTTCCCCACCTGTCCTGGTGTCCCCACCAAGCTGCTTCCAGGCTCACATCCTTCCCTGGTGTGTCCTGTGCTGTCACAGCCAGGCATCCTCTTGCCTCCTCCATCAGCCTCAGGGAAGCAATGAGCTGGAGATGCTGGTGGGCCCTATTCACACAGTGGGCAGGGTTGGGCACTCCCTGTGACAGATCGAGGGATAAAGAAAAGTGCTGAGTACCCTATTCTCATGTGTCACAGACATGTGCCAGGGACCGGTGTTCCTCACACACTCTCCAAGAGGCCTGGGGTGTTCCTGGTGTCTTCTGGGCCAGAGGACCCCATTTAAGACTGAGAGAGTAAAGAACATTTGGGTCCAACCCTACCTGCAGCCATTGCAGCAGGGGCACAAGACAAGCTGAGCGGTCTGATGGTTGGAGCTCTCTCTCTAGTCCAGGGGCTCTCTAGGGAGACTTGGTGCCCATCTGCTTGGTGAGGATCTCAGCCATCGGGGTCTGGGCTGTGGAGGACCTCTCCATCACCCCCTTCCCAAACATGATATCAGCCTCCTTTCTCACGCATCTCACCACCTGCTCTCCCTCCAGTGCCCCCTCTGCCTCTGCTCAGATCTTCTGTCTAAGGGGCCCAGTGCACCCCAAACTCTGCTCAGCCCCAATCTTTCCCATCCCTTCCCCAGCCTCCCCCTAGAACTTGTCCTACCCCAGCCTTTGGAGCTGCCCTGGCTCCATCACAACCTTCAGCCCAAGCCTTCCCTCTGCTCTCCATCTCCACATCCCACTCTTGTCCAAACTCTGCTGGCCCTTCTGCAGGCATGTGGCAGCCCCACAGCCAGGGGCTCCCTTGGGGGACCAAGGGCTGGTGCAGCTGTGGCTGAGCACGGAAGCTGCAGTCTGCCCAGCCAGTGGTGATGCTCCCAGAGTCTGGCTGCTTCCAGCATGTCTGGTAACTCAGTGAGCTCAACACAGTGGTGGCTACAGCCTTCTCACTGGGTAGGTGACCCACCCCTCATGATGGAGGGCCGTGCCATTGGAATGCTGTGCCAGGGGGGTGGTGGGCAGGAGCTGGGCCTGTGGGGGAAGCACAGGACTCCTGGGCTCCTATCCCAAGCCAGGTGCTGCCTCGCTGTAGGTACTTTGCCTTGCCAAGCAGGTCAGTCAGGGCCAAACCTTTTTTTCCTTTTCGGGGGCTTGCACGGGTGCTGGTGCCAAGCATGACATGTTGGGGCTGAACATCAGGAAAGCCTTGGAGCACCTCTCTGCATTTCAGCTCGCAGCATGGTGCCAGCCAGGCTCTCAGGATGGGTCTCAAGCCATGGCTACTTGCTTCTCAAGCAGAGGAAGCATGGAAGCCAGTGACCCAGACCTAAGCAGAAGAGGGCCTGCTCTCTGCTCCCCTTGGATAAGCAGGCACAATGAGGCTTTTCTCTCTCGTGACTTCCAGCAGCCCGGGTGCATCCGGCTGCTTTTGTGGCTCAGCAGCCTACCAGGCTCTGCCAGCCAGCACTGCCAGCCCTGCCCACGTCCATGCTCATGCCACCCCAGTGGGTGGCTTGGGACAGGGGGTACCACTGAGACAGAACTGTCCACTCGTGGCTCTGCTTCATATTGAGCTCTGATGGGAGCAGGAATGGAATTTGGATGGGGCTGGGCGTTCCCGTGTAGTGATTCCCCCAGGCAGGATCTGGCTCTGATGACTGTTCTGTGAGGGGAAGAAATACCAGAGGAGTTACTCACGGCTCATTGGGGCATGATGTAGCAACTCCTCATCGGTTCCCCCCACCCTCCAGCCAAAGTTCCTCCTGTGATCTCCTGGGGAAAGTCCCAGCCCCCCCACTCCTCCTCTGCCACCCCCAGAGACCTTCCCCACCCCTGCTGGAGCTTTCCAGAAGCAAGAGATGAGCTGGGGCTTTGGGTGAGAGGAGAAAGGACCCAGCAACCTGCTGTGCTGGAGGGAATCCGCTGTCCCTTTGGCTCTTCCACACTGTGTCTGGTGACGGGCACAAGGCCAGGATCTGAGAGAGCAGCAGCCTGGGGTATCCACATCTGGACAGCCACAGATCTAGCTTCAGACTTGGCAGAAGTACAAACCGATCAGGCCAGCTCAGGTCTCTCTATCGCCTTCTCAGCAGTCACACTCAGGTCAGGTTTTCCCATCACTCTCCACAACCACAGGGGCAAGAAGTGAGATTTACTTTCGGTTTACTAGAAGGATCTGAGAAGCTTTCCTGCCCCTGGGACCAGGAAATTCAAAGTTTAAGAAAACCACTGGACTTCACATGGCTCTAGCAGAGCCACTGGGCTGGTGGTTCCCTCTGCAGCAGGGACCCTCAGGGATGGAGGAATTTCTAGAGCTTGGGCCAAAATACTTAATGAAACTGGACTAAGTTTTACCTGGTTTTGCCAGCATAGACTTGCTGCCTTCTTTAGAGCCTTCAGTACCCTTTTATGACATGCAAGTGAAAGGAATGGCCATTTCTTTTTTCAGTTTTGGAACTCCCTTAGTGATTTGCCTCTGTAGGAAGATGATGAAAAAGCATTGGAAAAATCTGGGCCCCTCTACTGGAAACCACCTTCATCATCTGCCTGGGCTGTTCTACACTGATGGTCATTCCTCTCTCTTCAGTGAAGCACCTTGAACCTTCCCACTTCAGCCCAGAACCGTCTGCATGCAGGGTGGAGATGTCCCTCACGGGGCAGTAGGGGGCCATGCACCAGAATGTGCAAGGCTGGAGCAGCTCAGCAGGCTCCAATAGTCCCTCCGTGTGAGGAAACACAACTCTTTGGTGGCATCGGGACATATCCCATTGGTGGATCAGGGAGGGTGGTTCATGGAAGAGAAGTTTGGAATGCCCAGACCTCGGGGTGCCAAGCCCTCACTGGCAGCTGGCTCTGGAGGCTCAGCAGCAGCCGTGGGGAAAGGAGGTGTCCTGCACGCGCTCTGCAGCAATGTGGTTGTTAGGACAGCTGCCCGGTGGCTGGTTCCCAGCTAAGGAAGCATGGGGACACTGTTTTTCGTAACCACAGGCACACTGGCACCTTGCCTGTGGCTCCCAGACACCCAGCCAGAGAAGCCACAGAGCAGATCTTGAAGACTGGTATTGCACTGGGAGCCAGCTGGCCCCAGGAGGAAATGAGATTCTGCAAGCAGGAAGCCTGTGCCCTGCAGCTGCCTGCACCCGGAGCGTGCTGCCTGCAGCCCAATGCACCCCTCCAGCACACCCAGCTTGCACCCCAACCATGCCACCTGCAGACTGACCAAGGCCAAGGGATCTTATGTTTTCCTCTGAGTGTCCCAGGGTCACCAGCTCACACAGGGTCTCTACAGAACCAAGGAGCACTGGACACTGTGCTGGGAGCTCAGCCTAGGTGTGCTGGCGTTACTGGTATGTCCTTTCACAGTGCTATGTTCCCAAAATCGGGTGGTAAGGTGAGAGCAAGCTGCAGTCTTTGCAGATCCAGGATGCCCAGAGCCTGGTGCCTCACTGGGGGATGTGAAATGTGCTTGGGGGAAATGGCCCTGCCCTGCATCACCTCCCTGCATCATCAAACACGCCTTGCTCCCACTCTGGTCCCCTCATGGGGCAGTCATATCCTAGAATCCTGCTGTTGCAGAGCAGGTGGCCTGGGATTAGCAAGCAGGGGGTGAAGGGGCCAGTGCAGTGCGGAGAGTGCTTCTGTGGTGAGTCAGCCATCACCCCAGGCAGCCCTGAGATCACAGGCGCCTGCAAAGCAGCCCCTGGGAGGTGGGAAGCCAACGTCACCTACAAAGTGCTGGAGCATGGCAGATGTGCAGAGTTCCACTGCCCTGAGTAGCACAACCTTAGGGACACAGGGTTTTGGCCAGCCTGGGAGGGAGGGGAACCTCATGGGGTCCAATTAGTGCTTGAGGCAATGGCCAAAAGGCAAAGGTCTTGGGGATTTGGAAAAAGGGCCCTGATGCTGGAGATGGATATTGGAGATGGAAAAGTAGGATCTCAGGAGGGAAAATGAACTGCTGGAGCATGCCCTGTCAGAGCAAACTTGCCCCATGGGAACCACATTTCTTTCAAGCCTCACAGGGCAAGCCTGGGTGCCCCAAACCCCAAGCTGAGATCCTGTTCCCTGCAAGGACACTAGCCCAATGTCTCTGCTGCTGGGAGCCACTGTGGAGACCGCGTGTCCTGCTGTCCCTTCTGCGCCGGCAGACAGAGCCACACAGGTGCCGCAATGCCACTGAAGCTCCTGCACTTCCTTCCAGCACCTACAGCATTCTCCTCTTCTCCTCAGCTGGTTCCAGAAGCAAGGGCCCCATCCACATGGTCCCTCCTGGAGGGGAAAAGCCAGCCCTCCCATCCAGGGGTGGTGAAGAGCAGAGCGTCCATCCCAGCTGATCCAGCTCCAGCTGCGTGTGCGAGCGTTATGAAATGAGGACATGGGGCCGCTCCCTGCTGGACCCAGGGCACTCGCTTCCTTCCAGCCTGGTATTTTCCTCCTTGATTTAATTTTTTTTAAATTCACTTCTATTTTTTTGTGTAGCCCCAAGGGGTGCACAGCCGTGGGAGGAGCAGGGAAGTTATCAGCCAGGAGATAGCAGCAGCATGATTCACTGCCTGGCCCCTGCAGGCTGCTGCATCCAGATGGGTGCCCTCCCCACCACCACAGCAAACTGCCAGTTGTGGACCCCCATTGCCTGGCCCACCCACGCTGCCTTCCCCTCTCCCTATTCTCCAGCCCCACCATCCCTCCCAGGAGTGTGGGAGACAGTGGGGCAGCTCCCAGCCCCAGCATGGTCACGGGCAGGGGTCAATAGCCAGGATTCCAGTGGGATGGATGGAGTCCAGCACACATCCAACTGGGCAGGAGCTTCCCAGCAGCCACCTCGCAAGTGTCTGGGGTGCCTGCGAGGGGTCCCCACCTCCCGCCAGTCTGCAAGCAGCTCATAGGACGATTATTACGGGATGGCAGCAGAGCACCAGAGAGAAAGGCTCACACAAGTAGGTCAGCAGCACCGAGGGTCCCTCTCCATCCTTCTGTCACCCTGCAGGCATGGAGAGCCCTTGGCAGCAGGAAGAGCAGGGTGCTGCATCCTGAAATACCCTGTGCTGTCTCCAATCCACTTTTATTCACAATCAGAAAATAACTTACCATATAATAACACAGACACACATAGCACAGCCCTGGGCACCCGCCCCTCCGGCCACGATGCTACGGCCCAAGCCAGCCCAGAGGTGAGAGGTGAGCCCCAGCCCGGGGAGCTGTGCCCTTCTCCATCCCATGGGATGCTCCAACCCCATCCTGCTCCGAGCACAACCTCCCATGTGGTTGGAGGAACTTGTGCACAGTGCTAGTGTGTGTCCCCCCCACTTCCCTCCCACCCTGGGCTCCCCATGCCCTGCTGTCCCCTTCCCCACCCTGCTCCACGCCGCTGGGTGCCAGCGGGCACTCCCCACCCCCACGCCCACCCTCCGCCCCCCCGAGTGGTGCTGGTGTCGGCGGTCTGTACAGCATGGCCGTGCGCTCCCCGGGGCCGGGAGCCTTGGTGCTCTCATGTGGGGCTGGGGGGCAGCGGGCAGCCCTGCCCTTCCCAGGTGACGACAAAGTGCTGATTTTGGAGGGTGCTGAGCATCTCCTCTCCTGCTCCCTCGGAGCGGAGGGAAGCGGGTATCGCGGCTCCACCTCCCCCCCCAGCGCCAATCCCCGTCTCCCTCCCCTGCCGCAGGCAGGCGTGCTTGTCCCTGGCACCCTGGGGTGGGCACCCGTCCCTGCCTGGCTACTTGCAGACGCTGACCCACTCGGTGATGCGACACTCCTCGCAGGCCACGAAGCAGCACCAGTGGAACTTGCAGTTGCAGCGCTCGCTGCGTGTCTGCCGCAGGATGTTGTGCCCGCGGCCGCAGCACAGGCTCTCACAGTTGTCCATGCCCGGGCTGGTCTTGTTGCACAGGCGCCCTTGAGTGCCCAAGGAGTCCAGGGCCGGCTCCCGCTCGCAGAAGTCGGGTGACTTCTCAAAGTAAACGAGCTCGCTGATGCCAGCTCGGCGGCGATGCCGAGCGTGGCCCGGCTCCAGCTGCCCGGCGTTGCGGTTGTGGGGCCGGATGAGGGTGGCCCCGTAGAAGCGGTCCTTGAGCAGGGACCCCACCAGGCGAAACTCAGGCGTCACCTGCCAGCACGTCTTCAGCTGGCAGCTCCCTGAGGTACCATGGCATTTGCACTTTCTCCTCATGTTATCCATCACCACCTGGGCAGGGAAGGAAGGACAGAGGAGTTAGCATGAAGGAGACGCGTTTTGGGGACTGGAGAAGCCACAGCGGAGCTCTGTGTGGGTTGGCACTATGGGAACATCAAGGGCTGGCATGAGTAGCCATCAAAGCTCTGGAACTGCAAAGCCAGCAAGGCTGCACCCTGTTGCTGTGCCCAGTGCAACTCATGTCCCACACCCTGTCCCTTCCCATCCTGGCAATACCAACTGGCTTTTATGTTTCAGCAAGGGATTGGCACCTAAAGGAGAGGGTGAGCTACCTGAGCACAGGGAGGAGAAGGAGCCTGGATCTCACCTCCCACTGCTAGTTGGCTCCAGCAGCATCAACCCGATCCTGGACCCCAGTTAAAAGCCAGCCTGGCTGCATCTCTGCAGCCATACTGGGACTCCCCGCAGCGCAAGGGTCTCCCAAGCACCTCAGCAGCCAGTAGCACTGCAAGCAGGGAAGGTGGGAGGGATGTTTTCCCAGAGGGACGTTTTCCCCTTCCTTTCCCCTCCCCAGGGCCTTCATCCCATAAAGCCCCAGTTCCCGGAGTCCTGGGAGCAGCTCTGCTTTTAACTCTCGCCTGCTCTCCTTCAGCAACCCTGGCCACAGGGATACTGCTGTGGCCAAGCCAAGAGAAACGGCTCATGCCCATCAATATCCAGGAGCACAACATGGCCACACATCCCCATACAGCCTGGAAAGAGACAGTTTATAATGTCCTCTGCTCTGTCCCAACAGGGATTCCCTGCTGGATTGTGTGCCCCAAATCCACATGCTCACACAGGCTTCAGCGAGCCCCCTTCCCATGCGGACACCCAAACCTCACCAGGAGCTCAGCTGGGGCTTGCAGACTATCACAGGCTGATCCCTGTACCCAAGGCCATGCTCCAGGGCTTGTGGGGGGATTCCAGGGGACACATGGCCCTGTGGAAGCTGCTGTCCCACAATGTCAGTCCTGCCCAGCCACCTGGCTTCATGCCTGCCACATGTTGCCTATTCCTGCCCCCTCCCTGGGAGGGACACATGGGACAGGAGTGCCTTGTTTAGGTAGCGGTGGGTAGTTTTTATTCCTTGTTTTCTTGCTTTTGAGTAAATCTCCCTGTTGCTAAGCAGTTATGGTAATGAAGGCAGGTCAGGGAAACACGCCTGGAGCTTGGGGCACATGGCGGAGAGGTCTGGGCTGGGCTGGAGTTTGGCTTTCATCCTGCTGAGAGTCCTGCTGCTGCTTGGAAGAGCCTCCACCTCACAGGTAATGAGCTACCTGGCCTCTCTACCATGTCCTGGGTGTGCCAGCCAGAAACACCAGCTGCTCACCGCTGTTCTTGTCGCTGTTCTTGTCACTGTCCTTGGGAACACACTGGCACTGGGATCCCATCCTTTCCCGCATTCCCTCCCTGCTGCCTTGGCTGGACCAGGAAAAATCTGTATACAGGGCTGTGGCTGGCAGGCTCTCCATGGGGATGGAGGGGACAGTGGTGTGACAGCTGGACAGGGGTTCATTTGGGGCTACATCTGGTCACAGCAGGGTCTAAAGAAGGTGTCAAGTGTGGCCACCTCCATCACCCAAGCCACCACTGCTGAGCATCTCGAGCTCCAGCACAACAACACCCATCCATCCCTGACCAGTGATGGCTTGTTCTTTCCCTCCTGCACAGGCAGCACAGAGGGGACAGGACCCTGACAGAGCTGGGAGATCCAAGAAGGGCCCATCTGAGCCTTGGCCCCATGCTTTTGTCATTGGATTTTCTCCAGGCACCCTTACCCATCCTTTCCCTGTCTCATAGACACCCAAGTTTGACACATGCCTGGACTCGCTGGTGCTTTCTTTTGCACATTCCCAGCTCCTCCCAGGCACGCTCATAAGAGCTTTATCGTAGGTCTTTGTTGTGAGGGTAATGGGTAGTTCCTGGCTTCCTTTCATCCTCTCTCGCTCTCTGATCTGGTGAGTTAGGAGGACCTGCAAAGTCTCTTTCACACTCCTGCTGCTCTTTGCTGGGGAGCTCGCTGCCTCCCAGGGATGCAGAACACCCACCTCAGTCTTGAGCTGGACCAACCAGTGATTATCCCAGGGCTTCCTATTCCAACTCGGGACTAAGGTCACCACTGCCACCATAAGAGGATGCTGCACATCCCTTGCAGCTGCAATCCCCTGCCCAGCTTCCCAGCTGGATGTAAAAAGGAAAAATCAGCGTGTTTCTGCCTGGTTTCGAACCAGGGACCTTCCGCATGTCAGGCGAACGTGATAACCACTACACTACAGAAACCCACGCCTGATGATGTCTGGATGCCACCATCCATGGAATTGTCATCTCCCTCCAGCATTGTAGGGTCTGAGCTGGGAGACAGGCTTACCCACACACTCAGCACCCTCGGCATACACAGGGACCACAGAGAGGATGCTCAGAATCTGTGAGATGCTGGAGAGCTCTGGGTGCTGCAGCTACTTGGTGCATGGAGAGGGATGGTGCATGGAGAGGGATGGTGCACAGCAGGGCATGGCGCGAGGTGTGCATGTCCACATCACTGCTCTGCTAAAGAGGTTCAAGCCTTGGGACTTGGAGGGGAGGACCACAGACCTGCTGCAATCAGCACAGCCATTCCTCTCCTGGGAAATCCCAAGAGGTTGCTCCTTACTACAGCAGGAAAATTGCTCCTAGGAGTAAGTGGGGCTTGAGTGGGTGTGGGACCCACAGCATTGCTAAAGGAGCAGGTGGGGAGTTGAACTCATCCCCAGTGGGGTGGCCAGGACCAGCCCTGGCAATAAGCACGGCACCAACAGACACACACACAGGCCAGGCGCAGCATCATCTCCTTGTTCCAATGCCTGGCACCCACAGCCATCACACACGGGCTCACACCCTCATCTCGACAAGGTCCCTGACCTGGCAGCCTGTCCAGGCATTGCTTCCCCACCTGCGCTGGTACCATTCCCTCCTTTATTCCTTTAGTCTTCCTCTGCCTCTGCTTTTAGCTCCCAGGCTTCTTTCCTCACTCCAGATCCTGTCTCTGAAGCCACCAAGAGCTGACATTGCCAGTCCCGTGCCTGCCTGCCCTCGGGGACAAGCAGACCCCAGGCATTTTTGCTGTTACTGGATCCCACGGGAAATGTTTCGTGACATCCCGCCAGAGCAAATATGCCTCTCTCGCCTTCCCTTCCTTCTGCAGGCTGTGCGGTTTCCCTTGGGAAACAGGGAACACAGACCACAGGTTTCTGAGCGCTGCCAAGAGCCCCAGAGATCCAGGGCATGTAGAGATGTAGGAGAATCAGGATGAGCCCTGCAGTCAGAACGGGAATGGGGGTCTTGCCCAGATTGGGCCAGAGCAGCCTGCAGAGGATTTAGCTGCCTAACACTGAGTGAGCCTTCACCACACACAAGCAGAATAAACCAAACAAATCAAAAGCTTTGGTACTCCCCAGGCATTTATAGCTTGGCCAGTCTGGGGTGGCTTCTCCAGGGTGGTAAAGCTCAGTGCCAGCATCAGGGAGAGCCACATATTAAGGTCCTGCTCTGCAGCATCCTCTCCTCACTGCTGGCTTCAAACATGCTCAAAGCAAGAGGCACATCCCAAGGAAACATTCCCTGTGGAATTCTGACCTTTAATTATTTATTCCTGCAGCCACTACACATCCCTTGGCACTGCCCTGGCAGCATGTGGCTGGGGTCTTGGGGATGTGTGTCCTGTTGAATTCAACGGATGGGATCTCTCAGGCACCTGCTGTGAGCAAAGGCAGGCAGGGAAATGCAGCCATCCTCCCAGCCCCTCCTGCCTGCATGCTTCTTGTCTCCAATGTCAGGCTGCTTTTAAACATCAGCTTCCAGACAGAGTGAGCTACTAATTAGTACCTTTAACGAGACCTGACATCATAAGTATGGAGGGGAGGCTGTCCTGCTTGCCTGGACAGGCTCCAGCACACTGCTAGAGCTGGGGGACAAGGCTGTGGGCTGTCACCTCTGCTCCCAAGGGCATGCTGTGTTTCCCAGCTGGTACAGGAGCCCACTGCCGAACTCAATCTCATTCACATCTGCCTCCTCAGGGCACTGGTTCCCTTTCTGGAGGCAGAGACATGGCTGGGTGCTGCAGAATCCGTGCTGTGTCCCCATGATGCCAGTGACTTTCTCCTCCCTGTCTTCAGCTTCCTCCCACTGCAACTGCCCTACACCAGTTCACCCAGTTCCTGAGAGGCAGGAGCCAGAATCATTGCCGTGCCACCCCAGTAGCACCACTGCAGCACAGGCAGTGACAGTGGCCTGGGACAGCGTCCCTCAGCAAGGGCACAGCAGCAGTGCTCAGAAGTATTGTTCCCAGCAGGTGTTTGACCAGCATGTCCTTGCAGCCTTGTCCTACTAAGGGCACCACTGCCTTTGTTCTGGGCAAGCCTGGGGAGAGGGGGTGCCTTGTGGGCAATCCCAGACTCACAAATGGTCCCACAGCAGCCAGCATGAGGCACTCACGGCCTTCCCACATGTGTCCTGGGGACCCTGTTCCCACCATCTTCTCCCCGCAACTGTCCCCAGTGCCCCACTCACCTGCCGGCCCACGCGGTTGTTGTGCAGCCGCATGCGGGAGTGGATATCCCTGTAGGTTTCCCGGGAATCGAGGAAATCCTTGGAAAACTTCTCTCCATAGTCCACATCAGGGCTGCACCCTCCCCATTCCCAGGAGTCCTGGAGGCCAGGAGTCTCCGCCGGCATGTGCTCCATGTGCACCCCGTGCACCATGCCTTTGCCACGGTTCATGGCTTCCAGCTGGAGACGGTGCAGCTTGCGCCGGAAAGCCTCCTCATCGCCACGGCGCTTCTGGTCGCAGCCACAGGCCTGCAGCTTCCCCAGGGCACAGGCGTTGGACACGGCGTGCACCACGCCGGCGGCCGCGAT
Source organism: Eulacestoma nigropectus (assembly GCA_013397775.1). Lineage (NCBI taxonomy): Eukaryota > Metazoa > Chordata > Aves > Passeriformes > Eulacestoma > Eulacestoma nigropectus. Next base: position 6,131,778 of record VZTE01004350.1, on the reverse strand, counting down.
GGCATAGGCAAAGGCGCTCTCCCGAAAGCCTGCAAGGAAGGACAGAGTAGGGCTCAGGCTGGGTGGCGTGACCCCCATGGGGGGCTGGGTGATCGTGGCTGGATCTCTACACTGGGGTGTAGGGATTTGGAGGTTCAGCTTGTGCCTTGCTTTTTCCAGATGCACCACCTCCCACACAGACCATGAGTGAATCCCCACTCTCTCCTCTCCAGCCCCATCCCCCCCAGGACACGCTGCTGCCCTGAGGGCCAGCCCTGCCCCAGCCGGGACCCCAGCTTCCACCACCACCCTGCTCTCACATCACTCCAGGAGATGCCACCACAGCACTGCTCAGGCATCAGCATCATGGCTCGGATGGGAAAGGAAATACCTCCTCCCCTCTCCACTCAGAGTTTCCTACTATACTAAATGTAACGCTGGCCAAGCAATATTTCTGCTGAAGAATGGGCCACTTTTGCTTACTCACAGGGTGCAGATTAGGCAGTAAAAAGAGCAGGCTGCACTGCCTGTCCAGCCCCATTCATCTGCCCATATCCCTTCCCACCCTGAACCCCGCCAGCTCCCACAAGAAGCTCTAAACGTTGCTGGAAAAAAATGAGCATCCCTAGTCAGTTAGAGCATCCAGTGACCACACCGTGCGCTGCCAGAGCCGGCAGCTGGTTGTCATTAAACGCTGGGGAGTGAGGACATCCACAATTGTCATTAGCTGGGGACAGGGCAGATGGGGACAGGGACAGGTCTCACAGAAGGGATTCCATGGGGCTCCATGTGGCTGTGAACGGGGGATGCCTGAGAATCTCTTGGCTTCACTGCAGCCAGGTGGGGACCCTCTCCTCCCTGGGAATTTCTATTTTATTTGAAATGCAAAGTAATATTTTTGTTTGTGGTTCCCAGGCCGAGCAGGGAGCCTGCAGTGCCCTTTGCTTTGGTGCACAGTGACTGGCCCCAGCATGAGGTGAGGATGGAGGGAGAGCCAGATTTTTTGCCGTAGTGTCACATGTGAATAAATAAATAGCTGGAGTTCCCAGCCTCTCTCCCTCTGTTGGACATGAGCAGCTTGATTGGCCCTGGCTTCGACACAGCTGAACAGACAACAGGTTTTGGGGTGTTTTCTTTACCAAATCCATGCCATCAAACGAGGGCCTTGGGTGAGCCCCCCAAAGCTCCCTGCCTGCACCACAGAGTCAGGAGAGGTGAGAGTGCAAGTGCTGCTGTCGCCCATCCTTGGCAGTGCTCCCCATCACGCATGTCTTCTCCATGGTTCACTGCCGCCCGCTGAGCAAACGCTATGATCTTATTAAAGGAAAATGAAATGCAGCCTGGAAACCTGCATTTAAAGTCATGCTGCTCTTTTGTGTGTTAATTTGACACTGGTGCATTTAAAAAATTAACGAGGCGCTGCTTAAAAGCCAGCAGGAGCCTCTCCCAGCTTCCCCTTGGTGTGGGACAAGCTTGCTCTCAGCCTGCCTCTTTCCATGCGCAAGTTGAACAACATTTTTCAGCGGGCAGGTAATGGGGCTGCTGGTGCGTACACCGTGCCGTGCAGCCTCCCTGGGGAGAGCGCTGGCAGGCAGTGCCTGCAACACACCCACAGCGCTGCTGGAGCATGAAGGCCCACGTCTGGGGAGCTTCAGTCCCCAGGTGAGCAATGGAGGATGGAGAACCAGCACAGAAAGGTCTCCCGGATTCCCAAATCCTCCCTATGTCAGTTCTCTGGTCCCACCGTCTGGGCCAGCTCCAGCCCTTCATATGCCAAGCATGGGCACAGCCCAATTTGTCACTGCTGGGCACCCCCAGCTCCTCACACAGCCGGTGCCTGGGGACAGGGGCAGCAAACCTTTCCGCCAGCACAGCACCCTCCTTGCAGCCTCACAGCCTGCCTCTTTCTTGCACATTTCTCCAGCCTAAAAAATAATTTCTGGTGTGGCATCTCCTTAAAATCCCTTCTGGAGCCCAGACACAAGCTCTACCCCACCCTGTCCATCTAGCAAGCCCATGTCATAACAGGTGAAGAGGTCAGGTTTTTTTGGTGCCCTCAGGGCTGGGAAACCCCTGGGGTCAAGCCCCAGTCCTCCTTCTTCCTCTAGTGCTGTCCAAGCACGTGTGAGCTGATGGATGAGGCATGGGTCCTTGTCCCTGGAGCTGCCATTCCCCAGGCTGTGGACAGGGGACAGACTGGTCCGCAGGACATGACATCACAGCATTCAGGAACTCTTGTTCCCATCTCACCTGCTCCTTTCCCTGCTCAGTATCACTCTGCCTGGCCGCACCATTCTTCCCTGCCTTCTCCCCTTCTTCCCTCACCTGTTGTCATGGGAAGCTGGGAGCAAAGGGGAGGGGAGGGTCAGGGCAGCACTGGGATCACTGGATCAGCAGCCATGCCAGTACGGTTCTGCTTGGAGGTTCACTTTACATTCCTTGCTCTACGCCAGCCACACCAGAGACAGAGGATTGAAGCAAAGCAACGAGCAACATGGCTGCAGGCAACAACCACCAGCCTCATGGGCTCGGCAAGGGTGGGAGCTTCCAGGAACCACAGCCGAGAGTGGCATGTGGTGGCCAGCCCTGAGCGCTTTGGAGGGAGGCTCTCCAGCTACCCCAGCCACCTAAGACCTCAGCAGTGATTTTTGAGTCACCATATCCCTCCAGAGACCACAGAAGAGGTGTAGCTGTGGGAGGTACAAGAAGTATTGCATCCTGCAGGGAAGAGGGAATGGAGGACACCACCCTGACACCACCACCGGCATCCAGCCTGCTGTGTACTCAAAGACCATGCTAGGCAAGGAGGACAGGTCTGAAATCTCATCCCCAGGTCAAATCCCAAAGCAGCTTTCTTAGCAGGGGAAAGTTTTCCCTGTCAAGATGTGCCGAGGAGATGGGGAGTCATTTAGCAAGACCCCAAGTCCCAGCAGCACTGGCTCCACCATGGACACTGCAGTTCCTCCGTGTCTCAAGCAGATGTGAGATGAAGGCTACAGGGCTGGCTCAAGCACGCCTCTGGGCTCTACAGTCTGTAGGCCAGGGAGAGCTGGAGTCATGGCCTTCCTCCCACAGTTTACCATCACATCCAGGCAGGAACTCTCTCCCAGCACCCATCACTGCAATGCCCGGGTGGCATTGAGGGAGCCGGCGGGACAGCCTCATGTAGGCTCACCCCAGGGTGCCCCAGGGATGCTCAGCTGCCCCCTTCATGGCAATACCCCCCAGGAGTGGGGTGTAGCTGCCAGGAGCTATGGGCACATTGCCCCAGCCCTGATATAAGGCAGAGGAGAACTTCTCCCACCACCTCCTGCGCGGCCTGTCGAGACGGCCAGTCCTGACACGCTGCCTCTCCCCCAGCCCCGCTCCCTCCCCTCCCCTCTCCCTAATTAAACTGCAGGTGAACCTGCCAGGGTCTGGCCCAGCACCAGGCGCTAAATGCCTCCCTGCAGATCCCAACTTGCCTCCCTGCACCTTCTCGAGCGTGCCAGGGACAGCCCGCAGCCTTCGCTCCTTGTCCGCCCACGGCACTCTGAGAGAGCAGCCCTTGCTGCTGTGCAGGCTGCAGGGAGCCGGGCTCAGCCCCGCACCACCGGCAATCCTGCCTGGCCCCAGGGCCTCGCTTGCACCCATCAGTGGGGAGAAGGTCCAGGGAATGGGGGAACCCACAGGGATGAAGCCAAGCATCCAGAGCACCCGCATGTGCTTCAGGGCCAGGTGGGCAAAGCCCTTGGTTTGCCTGGGGGTACACAAAACCCTGCCAGCAGCCCAGCTGCAGGTGCGCCAGGCCAGGCGCTGCGGTCTGCGGGCACCGGAGCTTGGCTGGGGCTCTGCAGAGCTGGATGCCGGGGTCCTGAGCTTGGCAGCATCTCCCCGGATAGCTGTAACAGCACCTGCCTCCCTCAGCACACAGCAAAGCCTCCCCAAGCTCCATTTCACAGCTGGCTGGGCCCCAGCACCTGGTGTTTCCATCCCTGCAGGGAGTTCCCTGCTCCCTGCTGTAAGAAACCAAGATTTGGCCATGGCCATGCAGATCCCTTGGCACCAGTGAGCCCTTCTAAGGTGGGCACAGGGCACGGAAGCATCACCAATCTCTCCAAAGGCTGCAGGAGCCAAGAGATACTGCACTCCAGAGTCACGTCCCCTCCAACCATGAGCCTTTGAAGGCCTTCAAGGACATCCAGCCCCTCCATGGGGGTCCCAATTTTTTCAGAGCTCCATGTAGACGGGGTTGGGGTTGGCATGAGCAAAGGTGAGTAGTCGGTCCCATAGCACACCTCAGATAGCCCCTGCCCAGCAGCCAGACAGCCCCAGCCCTGATGGCATTGTACCCACCCATGGGTGCGCACATACTGGACAAAGACCAAGACTCAGTGACCCACCACCATCTGCAGCTTGGTTTCTGTCAGGCAGCTAGGCCTGGGTCAGCACAGTCAAGCCACACAGTGCCTGGCAGCCCACAGATGCTGTGGTGGGACAATACACCAGGACAACAGACCATCCTCTCCAGTGGGGTGGACACAATCGTGCTGCTCACCCTTGGAGCAGGAGCAGGGGACCTACTTCCACTGCTGGTGTAGATGCAGCCACCTGCCTCCACCTCACTGCTCCATCCTCCTACATCTCCTGAGGCCAGGAGAGGGTGTCTCTGCCAGCCAGGCGAGTACATGGAAGGAGAGGGAGGTACAGCAGAGAAGGATGGGACCAGGGACAGCGCTGGAGGGTGCTGCCAGAGAATGGGCAGGAAGGTGGTGAATACATTGGCAGCCAGCTGGGGAGCCAGGCAAGACTGGAGGAGGATTTGCAATAGCACTGTTGAGCCTGGATGCACATGGAGGGGACATGGGCCGAGGAGTATGGGGAGTGAAGATGGCACTGGAGACTCAGCAAAGGGTACAAAGGACATCTCATACCCCAAGGAAGCAGCACCAAAAGACCAGACCTGAAAAACCCACAGACCATGGGGGTGTCTCAAAAGAACCCAGTGGCTCTGTGAGAGCAGGGATGGTAAACTCCTGGTGCCCAGGGTTTGCCCTCCACTAACCTGATGTTGTGCCTCAGAGCCACTGTTCCCTGTGCCCCAGGGACGGCAGCATCTCCCAGGCCTGTGCTCTGCCCAGGATGCTGTCAGCATCCCTGTCTCCAGCTACGCTGCTCTGAAGACACTCCAGACTCCCAGCTATGCCCAGTTTGAAGCCTCTCCTTCCTGTGTCCCCAGGGCTTGCACTCAAACTTCTGGGATCAGTTCAGCAGGATGAGGAGACAGGGACTCATTTGCCATTGTTCTCTTCTCTGTCCTCAGGGGATGAGGCCCCTGGCTCCACCAAGTGTCTGGATACTGGGCAAAGTGTGGGATGGGCACCATGGGACAGCTCGGAACAGTGCTGCACCCTGTCTGGTTCATGCCCACACTGGAGAAGATGTGAGAGATGCAAGAGGAGAGGACAGAGTTGGGGAGCGGAGCCAAGCGGGGAGAGCGGGAGGGAGAAGCCAGCTACAAATAATTTAAAGTGAGATTCACGCACGGCTGAACTGATGGGAGAAGAAGTGGGAAAAGGAATGAAAGATTAAAGGGGTCTGTCACTTCGGGTTACAAACAATGATCCTACAAGCACGTTGCATTCCCAGGCACAGCAAGGATGGGGCAGCGTGCAGAGACCTGGTCCCCGGAGGTCAGATGCATTAAAGTCTGCAGCATGGAGCCTGCACCCCTCACTTCCACCACTTGCCTCTTCTCCAGCACTGGGCTCCTGAGAAGCACCCAGCATCCCTGCCCTGATGGCTGTTCCTGTAACAGATGGAAGGCAAAGCTCAGAGCTCCAGCACTGTTACTGAGGGACATGAGTGGGTTCAAAGTGGGCCAGGGCTCCAGCCTCAAGGCTTGCTCCATGCCAGAATGGCTCCAAGCAACTCCATGCAATAGCCTGGGTGCTTGAGGCTCATCCTGCACTCTCTACTGCCAAAACAGGAGTGCCATGAGATGCCTGCCTGCTCTGATGCTCCAGCCCTACCTCCATCCTGCCCTCCTGCTGGGTGTTGGGTCTCCATTCCAGAGAATGGGATCCCACCAATGCTGAGAGCCTGGGCTGGGCCGTATCCAAGAGCTCAAGACTGGGGCAAGAGTGCAGGGTCTGTGGGAGTCCCCATATCCATCGGTCACAGCCCTGGCAGCAGGAAGGGCTGCAGGAGCACCTGAGACACAAGTGAGGTGCACGTCACTGGGGCCACCAGCAGACAAGGTGGGCTGAGGGAGGGATGCAGGTCAATGCTCTCTGCTGCTGCTGCTTCTCGCCCAGCCTGGTGGGACCCGGAGCAAGGAAGCTTGTCTGGGTGTGTGAGCAACTTGAGCCAGCAAGTCGGTGTCTCCTGCCGCCCGAGGAGACTAGACGTGAACCGCATTCCTCAGAGGACCTGGAAATACCTCGATGCTTATCAGGGCTGACAGTCCCCACCCTTCCTGCCAGGCCCTAACCTGGGCACTGGTCACAGAGGGAAGAGATGCTGCCCTTCTCCAGGCACTAAGGTCCTGAGAGTGACCAGGGCTGATCCATGGCAGGACCACAGCCCTGATGCCACACATGCTCCAAGGTAGCATTTCATCCAGTGAGGCTGTGCAGGCTGCCCTGGACATCAGGGATCTTCAGACACCAAAACACTTCTGTGCTCCTCTCTCCAGCCTTCTCCCCACCTGCTACAGCTGCCTGTGGGCTCCTGCCACCACATCCCCTCAGTGACATGTAAGCCTCAAGCTGCCAACCTCTCCTCTTTGAGAATCTCCTCATAGTCCCAGGGAAAGAAGAGGTAGGATGTAGAAGGATGACTGAAGAAGAGTGGATGGTCGCAACTCTCTGCTGGGCATCAGGCTGAGAGGCTCACAAAGTGGGTATGTGAGCAGTTTCTTCAGTAGTTTTCACCTTCCTTGGGCACTGGAGGAGTGGTATGTGTGGTGGGCACCTGGCCTGCCCCAGCACCCTGACTGCCTGCCACTGGCACCATGTTGTCCTTCCTGCCCATGGTCTGGGGCAATGGGTGCTTAGATATATGCTGAGGCACAGGCTTCACAAAAGGATACTCAGGTAAAAAGCTACATTCAAGTCCAGTAGAAGGTCACAACCCAAACTGCACCATGCAGGCCAGCCTCTCTGCACCACCAGAGTCTGCTCCTGAGGGAGAGAGTATCAACCTGGGAGGCTCTGACACAGGCAGAGCCAGCCAGGACTGCGAGGGAGATGAGGAGATCCTGACACCAGGATCCTTGGCAAAATGTGGTGAGCTAGGAGAGTTCTCTCAGCAGCACAGCTTGGGGCTCTGTGGGCAGGTGGGGTGCCAGGACAGCCTGTATCCCTGTCCCCTGTGCCATCATGCTTTACGGTCCCACAAAACAGAGAGCCCTCAGCTCTCTGCACTGGAGAGCCAACACAAGGGCAGAACACCAGGGTGACAGGCTCACAGAACTATGTCCCACTAGTTGAGGGCATTTCAGCTCATCACAACACACTAAAACACCCTCCTCAGAGCACGACTGAGCCAAGATACTCAGCTGCATCCACCAAACCAAATCCCAGAGCATGGCATCCACCTTCAGACCCACCAGCTATGCTGCACACCCACGGCACTGCTCCAAACCCCAGCCTCCATCCCAGGGGGAGAGGATGCTAGAAAGCAGTGGGGCCTGGAAGGAGCCTTAGGAGCAGCTGGAGTTGGTCAGGGAGGAGCAGCTCAGGACAAGAGCCAGCGCAGGTACAAAGGTGCATGGAGGAGCTTTGCCATAGTGCAGTGCTCCTTCATCTGGCACACCGTGACGTTTCTCTGCTTTCATCCGTGGGGATGCTGAAGAGCTGGCCTCATCCCCTGGGCCAGGGAAGAGCTCTGCAAGGGCCCAGGGGAAACCCATGAGGGGTCCTGAGAGTGCTGGGTAGTGGGAGAGGAGGGGAACCGTCCAACCCTTACCTCTGCTGAAGATGATGCTTTCATACGGAATCTTGTTCTTGGTCTCAAGGCTGGAGCAATTCCAGCGCTGGTCCCGGAACTGGTGCTGGCACTCGTGGATGGCAATCTGGATACCCTGGATGGCCGAGGCGGTGACGTCAGGGTGGCGCACACACACCTCCAGCTGCCGCCGTGTCAGCCCCGGCAGGGTCAGGCACACCGTGTTGGCATTCAACACCGGCTCTGATGGCAGCTTCAGGCCCAGGATCTCATTGGAGCACGAGCTGGGAGGGAAAAGGACACCCTTGAGCTCAGAGCAAGCAATGTGTCGACCACTTGGTTTTCCATTTGGTGAGGGGAAAAGTTTGTGGGGGAAACACACGGGGAAGGGAGATGCTCCTCAATCCACACTGTGTCCATTGCATATAGGGAAGGCTGGAAAAACCCTGGGCACAAGGGCAGCTTAGCCAGGCAGATATACCCAGCAGCACTGGGGCTGCAGTCCCCTCCAACAACATAAGTACAGTGCAAAAACCCTGGCAGCCTTTGCCCAGCAGCAGTCAAATTTGGCCATCCGGCCTCTGGAGCCCAGCATCCCCCAGGACTGCACTCCCTCTGTGTGCTCCCCCAGGGATCTCCCACACCGGCCATGCACTGCAAACTGTCAGCACACATTGCCCCAACTCGCCTTCCACAGAAAGCGTGGGTTTCCTCCTGGGAGAATTTAGAGACCCTGGAGCAGGAGGCCCATTCCAGGTCTGGCTCCATCCCTGTTGCTGGCTGATGCCCTCCCTGCATTTCCTGTATCCCCCCAACACTGCTGGTCCTCCCAAGGGAGGTAAAGGGAGTGATCAGCCTTTTCCTCTCAACTCAGCTGTGAAATATGGAGCCAAGCACTGTGTCAATGACCCTCAAGCTCCCAGTAACAATCCCAAGCCCACTGTCACATCCTAGCCCCACTGAACCAGATGCCTGTGACCCCAGAAGCACAGAGAGCAGGAGATAGATGGGTGCAAGGGGAGGTACATGGTCCGTGGCAGGGGTATAGGGTATACAAATACAGATACTGCCTGGGGAAATGGAGAAGGAGATGGAGTGTGTAGAGATGGGATGTGGGGTGCTGGGAGACAAAGCATATCCAGAGAGAGATGCCTGGAGCTAATACAGACAGACAGACAGACAGCCAATACATGACAGACAAATACGGAGAAGGAGACAGTAGGAAGTGCTTGCCCATCTCCAGGGAATGGCTTGAAGGACTCTGGGATAAACAGTGTCCAAGTGGAAGAACCACAAAGCAAGCAGCAGGCAGCAGGACACCCAGCAGCACCCAGCATCTTGCAGTATGGTCCACTAGGAGCTCATCACCACCTCACTGCTTGTTCAGGAGAACTTGGTCCCTGCTGGGGCTCTCCCCAGGAAGGTCTCTCCCTGTTCCCTGGGACCGCCAAGAGCTGCATCCCTGGGAGAAGCAAGGAGCTTGAAGCCCTTTGAACTTTGATTACAGAAACAAGACTAGGAGGAGGATGCTGCAGGAAGGACTGCAGCTGCCAGGTCTTGGGGAGAAGGGTTACTCCCCCTCTGTTCCCTCAAATCCTGCAAGCTTGGATTGGTACATGGACAAAAGCAGCTGTCAGGGGATGAGCTCCCCAGCTCAGCGCTTACCCAGCTCTGGAGGCAGAGTTCAGCCCCAGTGCCCCTGCTGAATTACAGCTTGCACAGGGGAGAGGGAGAACTGTCAGGATGAGGCTGCTGCTTTCTCCAGCTTCCCAAGGGTGTTTATACCCATTCCACCACTTTCACAGGTTCATATATGAATATGCCCCAGTGCAAATCCACAGTGACTCCAATAGGGAGAGCCGAGGTGGAGCGGCAAAGAGAGAGAAAGAGAGTGCATCCCTCCAAAACCCCTACACAGGAGGAAAAATCTTCCCGGCTTCCTACACTCATTCCCACTGTCAAGCGAACCCTGGCTGACACAAGATGTGGAGCAGGACACAGCTACCACCATCCCCAAGCTCAGGAGCTCCTGCCCCGAGCACTGCAACGACTTTGTTCCCTGCGTGTCCTGAGCCTGACACAGCGCCTGCCATCTTTTCCCAGGGCATCCCGGGATGGGGGCGACGTTACGGTCTTTCTCCCGATTGCACTGCAGGGAAACTGAGGCAGGGGCTCCGGAGAGTGGAGGGAAGGTCCTTCTGCCTCTTGCTCCACCCAGGGCTTAGGAGGGGCAGGGACCAGCAAGAAGCTGTCACTGTCACACTTCTTAGGAGGATGCAGCGCTCCCCCCAGCTCTCTTCCCCCTTTAAATCTGGATTTAAACTTGATTTCACGGTGACAGGCCCCCAGGTCACAGGCTGCAGCGGCTGCTGCTTTAATTAATACAAGTCCCAACGTTAACAAATTATATTTAAAGGGGCTGGAGGGAGGGGGAAGGGCGGGGGACCCCCCCACTCATACCAGCACCAGGATTAACCCCTGGCTGCCTGCAGCACACAAGTTTGGGAGCAGGCAGAAGGAAGGCGAAGACGGACAGGGATGGGGAATTTGGGGGTTCGTTTTCTGGAAAGCAGGTGGCCCCCTCTACCCCCCTAGCCTTTAGGACTGGCGGAGCCAGGAAGAGGACGCAGGGGGATCCAGTAGGCACCGACCTACACGATAGAAACATCCTAGCCGACATTCCCTTGTCCTCCGCTGGAGAGCGGGGAAACTGAGGCAGTCAAGGCGGGCGCTGGAGCGTCACCGGCCGGGGAAGAAGGGAGACAGCCTCCTGGAGCGGGGGAAGCTGCGCATCCCACCGGCGTTCCGTCGGGACGAGGGAAGGCGGAGGGGGGCAGCAGCCCTGACAGCCCCTTCAACGGGGGGCCTCAGCCGTGCGGGGCCGGGCTGGGGCGGCGGGACCCCCCCAGGAGCCCCCTGGGCAGACCGCCCCCGGTGCGGGGCTGGGCGCGGCGGCTTCCCCGCTCCCTCCCCGTGGGGCCAGGGCTCTCAGCGGCGGGGCTGGGGATGGAGGGGTGCAGCTCCTACCTGGGTACCCAGAGGCTGAGCAGCAGCGAGCAGAGTCCGTGGGCCAGGGCCGGGCGCATCTTCGCTGGGGCAGCGGCTGTGCGGGCTGCGGGCGGGCGGGCGCCTTTGGGGCAGGGGCGGCGGGGCTCGGCGCTGCTCTCTGCCCGCTTTGTTTGTTGTGGGTTGTTTGCTTGTTTGTGTTTTCCCCTCTCCTCCCTCTCACTGG
>VZTE01004350.1:6087735-6112144 GCA_013397775.1 Eulacestoma nigropectus | reverse complement strand
CGTCCCATCCCGTCCCATCCCATCCCATCCCGTCCCGTCCCATCCCGTCCCATCCCGTCCCATCCCATCCCATTCCCGCTCCCATGTTCCCCGTGCCGTGCCGCAGCTCCCCCTGGCGGCCCCCTGCGGCCGCGCCGCCCGCCCCGCCGCGCATCCCGCGTTGCCAGGGCGACGGCAGACCGGGAGGTGCTGGGTCTTGGGGGGTTCAGCAGGCTCCTGGGGGCCTGGATGGCTGCAGGACTTCTAGGGATCTGGGGGACTCCTGGGGCACTTCTGGGGACCTGGGGAGTAACTGCCCTCAGGGACTGCTGGGGTGTGTTAAGAATCTGGGGCGAGGTCCTGTTGGATGGGGAGCTCTTGGGGAGCTGTGGAGGTCTGGAGAACTGGGAGGTTTCTGGGGGGCTCTGCTGGCTGTTCAGCGCTCTCCAGACCACTGGGCCAGTCCAGACCCTGACAGGCTACTGGCAGCACTTGGCTGCGTCAGGGCTTCTCCTGGCTATCAAGGGAATGGATTTGGCTTTGCCAGATCAGGAGCAGCAGGGAGCTGTGGTAAGGAGCTGTCAGCCCGCACAGGAGCTGTCCTTTTTCCCCAGCTGGACAGAGAACAAGACACACGGCCCAACTGGTTTGCACACCCATGAGAGGCTCACAGACACAGTGCAGAGGTAATTCATGGATGTGCAGAGGAGCTACCCCACAATCACAGATCATGTGCTTCCCCTCCACATTTTTGGCATCTGTAATCTCCATCCTTCAGGAGCTGTGATCTGGGGCAATGGCAGAGAGGACACAGGTCAGATACCTTACTCAAAAGTACTAAATGTCTTCCCAGGGGTTTATCCATTGCCAGATCTCCAGAGCCATGTCCATGCAGCCCAGAGCATGAAAGCAGCCCGTTGTGGGGGACCTGAGACAGAATCGGGAGAAGGAACTTGCCAAAGGTTGGAGCTCAGACTCTGAACATCTCACAGAGGGTTTCAGAATCCCTCTATAGCTGGTCTCAGCTGTGGTTCCAGAGGACAGCAGGGGTGACATAAAATTTCAAGGGACCTGTCTGAAGTGACCTCTCCTGGCAGTCCAGGGCTTGAGGTGTGCTCAAGTGCGTCCAGTTCAGAGAGACCTGCAGAGCCTATGGAACAGCTCCCCACATCTTCCAGCACACAGCTCCTGCAACTCTCCAGCTCCCTTCCTGGAGGACCTTTTTGCACCCACACATGTCCTGCCTGTCCCAGATACACCTGAGGAAACACAGTATGACATGCAAACATACTGCCACACAGGCACGCGTGGGGACAGTGTCACTGACACACACACACACTGGCAATCTGCTGTGTATTCATAGGGATGCAGGAAGACACACGGGCCAACATTTGCACACCCGCGAGGGGCTCACACACACAGTGAGGAGTGTATATACAAGCTCACATGCACACATATGGTCATGAACAAGCATGAACATGCTACCTGCGCATGCACACACACCAAGTTGCCTGCATGCACAGGTACCTTCACCTGCACCCACCCAGCCCTGCTCACACCCACCCAGCCCTGCTCACACCCACCCAGCCCTGCTCACACCCACCCATGTGTTCCCATGGGCGGGCGTGGGGACGGCAGTTCCCGGGAGCCCCGTGTGCCTCCCTTCTCCCAGCACCACTGTGGCCAAGTCAGAAGGGAATTTCCAGCTGCAAAGCTGCAGCTGACAGATTTAGAGACTCCCTCCCCAGTGGTTGCTGGGCCAAGTTAATGGTTCACCAGCACCCTGCTTCTCCTGCCCTTCCCTGCTGGCTGCCTGGGGCGGGCGAGGAAGGACGCGCTGCTGGGCATCTCCAGCACCCCATGCAGCCTCCCTCGCCTTGCAGTCTGCCCAGCACCATGGGCTCTGCTTTTACCCTGCCCAGCAGTACCCAGCACAAGGGGCATTGCCCACCTCAGCTACCTCAGCTTGGAGCTCTCTTGCAGAGGGGTGGACAGGAAAGCCCCCAGTGTCCAGCACTGCTGCAACATGGAGGGCAGGCACAGGAGCATGGACCTCTCTGCCCAGGCTCTTGCCCAGCTGACATCCCTCTGGGGCTCCTCAGCCCAGCGGGGCATTGCCACCTGAGCAGGCACTGCACACACACATTCCCCTCTGCAGTTACCTAAACCCCTGTGCTGGGTAATGCTGGAGAAACCAATTCCCGTGGGCTCCTTGCAGCATGGGAGGGACCCCCTCAGAGATCCCTGGAGCCCCTGGAACAGAGGCTTGGCAGCCTGCCTTGCTGGGCAGCCAGGCAGGCTGCTCCTCACCCTGTGTTTGTCCATGAGGGGCACAGGCTGATCAGGTTATCAAGACATACATGCCTGGCACCCTGCCATCCAGGTGGGGTTGCACGTGGCCCACGGCATGCCAAGTGAATGCCTTGCATGCCACCAAGCCAACAGTGTCAGCGCTGTCCAGGGCTTCCATGTGCCAGGCTCTGCAGCGGGGACTGCAGTGATGGCGGCTGGAGTGAAAAGAATACAGGATCCCTTCAAGAAACTCAGAGCACATCACCACAGTGTTAGGGCAGCTAGATGTGCCTCCAGCATGAGGCATGAGTGGAGGCACCGTGGACTGCAAACATCCCAGGCCAGATGGTGGAGGGACACACACTGGCACCCCAAGCAATGACAGCTGTGGGTGATGGAAGGAGAGCACTCACGGAGTGGAAGCAGCAGAGCAGGGCAGGAGAGTACTCGCCCTCACCCACACACATCTCCAGGCTCAACAACCACAGATAAAAAATGAGCTGGACTTTGCCACAGGTCCCAGCAGGGACAGAGGCTGGCATCTGGAGATGCTGGCAGGAGAGTTACTGGTTGGGACTCGCAGCTGGGGCAGGACAGCTCTCTGGCTAGTCCCATCCCAGTACAGTGGTCAGCACTTCCCAGCCCTCCCCAGGAAGTGCTGTGGTATATCGGCTTTAAATAGCTTTATTAGTGGAAGCTCTGTGCCCACAGCTCCCACTGGGGGGCCGTGGGGATGCCGGGCAGCCCCATGCTGCCCTCTGGGGAAGCCAGGACTCCCCAGAGCGCAGAGCTGGGCTTACCCACGCTGACCCTGCTGCCGGCTCCACCTGTCTCTGTCCCCGGGGGGCCTTGTGAGCTTCGAGGTGGTCTCCCAAATTGTCCTCGCCTGACCCCAAGCTGTCAGACGCAGAGGCTGAGCTCCTGACGGACGGAGCACTTGCGGCACTGCACCACACAGCACCAGTGGAAGCGGCAAAGGCAGTTCTCCTCCAACACCACCGTCTCGTCCCGGTGCCCTCTCCCGCAGCACAGCAGGTCGCACCCGCTCGTGTCCATGGCTGTGCTGTTGCAGACACGGCCCCTGGTGCCCAGCGAGCCTGTCTTACGATTAGCCGAGCAGAAATCAGGTGAGTCGGCCGAGTAGATGAGGTCCTGTTTATCGGGAGGCTTGATGTTGTCACCCACAGGGATGAGGGTTTTCCCGTCGTTGCCTCCCATCACCTTGAAAGCCCCATTGAAGCGCTCGAGCAGGCGATCCCCCACCTCACGGAAATGGGGCATCTTCCTCCAGCAGGTCCGCAGGGTGCAGGAGCCCGACAGCCCGTGGCATTTGCACTCTGTCCTCATGTAGCTGCGCACCGCCTGGGGAAGAGACAGCGATGCTCAGCCCTCGGTTCCCTCTCTCGCTGCCCAGCACCCCCAGCCAAAACCCTTGGTGCCTCTTGGTGCTGCCCTGGCCCGGGGGAGGGGCTGGGGGTGGAGAGTGGCACGGGGGGTTTCCAAAGCACCTGCAAAGGATACCCGAAAGATATTGGGTCATATTTCAGCCAAAGCTGGTGCAGGTCCATGGGCCGGGATGGGGCACAGGGGGCGCAGGGGACAGGGAGCGCAGGGGCCTTACCAAGCGCCCGGCTTCGTTGTTGTGCAGGTCAATAAGGGCTCGGATGTCATTTTTGCCTTTCTTGTTCTTGGCATCCATGAACTGCTGGGATTTCTCGTAGCCAAACTGCACATCATCGCCACAGCCCCCCCACTCCCAGGCGGTGCCCTCTGTGCCTGGCCCCGCTGTGGGCGAGGGGGGGGCCCGGCTCCGTGTCAGCTCGCAGCCGCACTGCAGCAGCTCGCCCATGCTGCAGGCCTGCGTGATGGCGTGGCTCACGCCGGCTGCCGTGATGGCATACACGAAGGCTGTTTCACGGATATCTGCAGGAGAACGGACAGGGCCAGGATGTGGGGTCAGCTCCAGCAAGCAAAGCACCATCCACCCTGGCTGACATCCCAGGCGGCTCAGACCCCCTCCCCTCCCTCTTCATATGTGCTCGGCGCTGTTCCCTGGGTGATGCACCCATCCTGCAACAGGCTGCCTGGGGCAGGAACGGCCTCTTGCAAGCAGATTTGAAGGCTCTGGGGGATGGTCAGGCCCTGCCAGTGTTCCTCCACTCAGCTGCGGAGAGGAAACAAATCTGCCTCCCCTTGCAAGTCTGGGTGCTGTCCCACAGGAAAGAGGCAAGCTCAGAGGGCAGAGAGTGGTCCCAGGGTCTCTACAGGGTGGCAGTGATGAAGCTGTGCCGCCTGCTCTCCCCCCCACTACCCTCTTTGCCATGGGAAGCTGCCTGCCCCCCTCTCTCCACCAGCACAGCCTCCACCCTGCAGGATTATTTATTATTAGTATTTGCTCCTGTCTCTCTCTGCTCCGGGACACGAATTCCAAGCATCTTTCCCCTGCCCGGACCTGCCGCTCGCAGCCGCAGCCAGCGGGGGATTCTGGCAGCGGGGGTGCGGCGCCCTGCTCGGGGGGCTCCCGCGCACCCCCTGCTCCATGCCAGCCGAACCCCTGCCCACCCAAACGCCAGGGCAGGGCTGGCCCAGAGTGGTGGCATGGGGGGGGATTCCTGGGGAGAGAGGGGAAGGTGAGTTTTGGGGGGTGTCCCATCCTTCCATTTTCAGTATTCTGACTTGAGGGGGCTGCAGGAAGAGGGATACCAGGGCACCAGTTCCAAGAGCAGCTCCTCCAAAAGCCCACGCAGCACCTGAATCCCTCTGGTGCTAGCAGGAACTGGGCACACCGGTGCCTTTCTATCAGTGCCACACAGGGGATGCCTCCCCCTCCCCAGGCCCTCCTGCCCCCACAAGCCACCCGACCACCCGCCTGCTCCCACCTGGGGCTGGCAGAACCCTCAGCAGGCAGCCCAAAGCTGGCAGAGGTCCCCATGCCACCCTGCCAGCCGGGCCCTGGGGGGATGCCGCTCCTCTGACAGCTCCTCCAGACACGTGGCTGCCCCGAAGCCAGCCTGCCCTGGCATGCCACACCTGGCACAGGTGGCTGCGAGGGAAGAGGGGACAGCCATGACTGTGCCAGAGAGGCCATGGCCAGGAACAGGAGGTTTGCAGCATCCTCAGATAGAAAAGGACATTGGACAGAAGGTACTCATCTGATGGAGCTGGGAACCCCAAAAATGCTGGGATACTTTATGTCGTCCCTGCAGGCTTACAGGGAGGCTGGTGCCTGCTGGCACCTCTGAGGGCTTCTGGCACCCATCTTGTTGCCCTGGGGAACTCCACACCTCTAGCTGGGATGCCTCATGTCCTCGGAGTGCCAGGGGCTCACAAACTCACCACTGTCCCTACAACACTGGTTGTCTCTACCACCCCAGCAGTGACGCTGCACCAATGTGGTGGCTCCTTCAGCATCCCCATGCTTGATGTGCCTGTGGCTCCTCCAACACAAGCTGTTCCTGGGTACCCAGCAGATCATCTGCCAGTACCTTTCACTCACCACCTGGTCTGCCCTGTGTTCTGACACCACCCCACTTCCAGCCTGGATCCCTGCCTGGCACTGATCCCAGCTGCCTCACTGCCAGGTTGTGGTGAAAATAGGTGACTCCAGAAGCAGAAGAGTCCCCCATGTGCCCTGACTCTCTGCCTCTTGACTGAATACACCTCCCCGTGTTGGCAGGAACCCACATCTGCGAATCAGCTTTTTTAATGAGCCTATCCCCCTCCCATGGGCCAGTGTCTCCCTCAGGGCTTCAGCTCTGACTCCCACTAGTATCTGCAGTCATCTGGGTGCCCAGGGCATCCCGCCCTTTCCAATCCCCCTGGGGGTGCCACCTTGACCCCACTGCATGGCCCGAGGACATACCCACTTTGCCCCAGGCTGGCCATGCACCAACAGATGCGGTGGCTGAGGAGACTGAGGCTTCCTCCAGCATCTTCATCTGCCATAGCACAGTGACCAACATGGGAAGAGGGCCAGGACTAAACTCACCTCTCACTAAGCGATCCTACCAGCCCAAGATGCTTCAAGCTTCCCCCCTTGCTTGGAGCACCATCCACTCCCAGCCTCGCTCCCTGAGGAGCATGGCAGGGCTTTCCCATCCCTTACACTCTCTCGGGTGCCCTCTTGCTCTGCCCCTGCTCTGATTTTGATGCAGCTGGGCCGGGCTTGGACCATTGTATCCACGTGGCTGAGACCTGCACATACCTTCCTGCCACCCGGCCCTGTTCCTCAGGGTGACATCAGGGTGCCCATCCAGGGACAGGGGCAGGAGACAAACATTCCTCTCCTCTGCGCCCTACAAGGCCAGGAGGAGGGATGTGAAGGGCACCCACAGGGTGAGGGGCAGCTCCCAACAGCTGCGCACTGCCTCCCACCCGGGTCCCTTCCCCCAGCACACCCTGGGGTCCCGGGGGAGCAGTAAATCACTGCCAGACGAGGGTGCATTCTTGGGCTTCACAAAGCCCCGCACTGTCTGGGAGCATCGGTAATTGCTTCATTACAACACGGCAGTAACATGTCCCGGCAGTAAAACCTCAGCGTGACTGAACCGGGGAGCACTGAGCAACCCCCTACACGCACACACACACACAGGTTTGCATGCCAAGACTCTGCTCGAGTCCCAGGGAGGTGCATGGCCAGGCCGGAGCCTTTTTGGGAAATGGGAAGCTGAGGAAGCGCTGGCCTTACCCTGCTGCAGGATCTTGCCGAAGTACTTGCTGTGGCTGGTGCAGTTCCAGCGGCGGAAGCGGAATTGGTACTGGCACTCGCGGACGCCCAGCTTGGTGCCCTTGGCCACCTCCTGCACAATCTCTGGCTCCAGCTGGCACAGCTCTGCCTGCTTCCCCGCCAGCCGCTTCGTCTTGCGGCAGATGCTGTTGGGGTCCATGACCAGGGGGCTCCCCACTGCCCTGCAGGAGGGGACAGCGAGCAGAGCAAAACAAGCACCCAAGCCCAGGAGAGACCAGAGTGTGGATGGGACACGACCAGACCTACCCCCAGGCACAGAGCAGGGCTGCAGGGCAGTGCCAGCTCCATGCTAAGCCCGAGTGACAAGGGGACAGGGAGAGGTGTGCCATGGGACTGGCTATAGGATGATGGTGGCACATACCACTCTGCATCCTTGGGGACATCCATGGGGCTGATGGTAGTGTCCCCGATTGGAGATGGCAGAAATTTTGTGCTACTCAGCACCTGCTCTTTGGGCCTGGCACTGACCCAACCCAGCCCGGGCATTGCCGTGTGACTGATGCCCGATGCAGCTGCATCTCCCAGAGCTGTGGACACAGCAAGGAGCCCAGCCAGCATTCTTGGTGTGTCTCCCCCTCTCCACAGAGGCTCGCTGCTTTACCCCGTGGGAGACCAGATGAGTGACCTTGCCTGTGATAAAGCCCCTTGGCTGCTGGCCAGGATCCTGTACTCACCTCCCCAAATCCAGGCACTGACTCCAGGGAATGGAGCCGCAGGCGGGTGCGGGAGTGCAAGGGAGGGATGCAGGTGGCATTGCCAGCTCTGCCAATGCCAGTGAGGAAGGGCAAATCTTGGCTGGGCCCACGTCAGAGGCAGCTCCTCCTTGCCAGCACAGCTGGAGTGAGGTGCCTGGCTCCCTGGGCCTGGAGGCAAAATCTGAGCACAACGCTGAGCTCCCCGGCATGCCACTGGCTACAGAAACTCCTGTACTTTCCCCACACACCTCGCCCGGAGTGCCCTCCCCGGCACAGCTCGTGCAGCTGCGCAGCCTGCCAGCACCCTGCCTCGTGCTGACGTGGGCACTGCTCCAGCTCTGCCGTGGGCAGCTCCGGAGCCATGGGCCACACGGATTTAGCACACCCTAAACACAGCCCCACTCAGCCCACCCTTGCCTCCAGCGCTGCTCCTGTGGGCTCAGAGCTCATCCTGCTTACCAACATGATTTTCGTGGCCGTGGATGCCCACGGAACCTTAGGGCTGGACTCAGCATACCCCAGGACCAAGAGATATCTGATGACTTGGAGTCTACATTCCCTGGGATTCCCTGAGGACCAGTGCTTGGGCGGCCGTGCTGCCTTCAGCCCCACTCACTGGAGAGCATCAGCTGCACAGCTTCCAAACCCAGAGCTTTATAGTCTGGCCAAGCCCCAGGGGCTCAAAAATCACAAGCTGAATCTCAGTGTTTAACAGTGTTCTGGGTTTCCTTTTCACTCTTGTGCAGCTGGGAGGCTGTGTTTGGGACACTCGGCTGCAGTACTCTGCTTGCAATCCTGTCCCCAGTGCAAACCCCCTCCAAGCCCCTTGTTTGAAGCTCAAGGCCCTGCCAGGATCACCCTGCCTCATGTCAGGCTCCCCAGCTGCCTGGATCTCCTGCTCACCAGACCCCAGCTGGGCTTGGAGAGGACATGCCCTCTCGCACAGCCTGGAAAAGGAGCCCTTATGCTTTGGCTGGAGGTTTAAAGGTTAAACAGCTCAACAGAGAGGCACAGCCTGGAAAGGGAACTTCCAGAAGGAAAACTGAGGCAAGCCCACACTCCTGCTGGAGAGAACCCATCTCCCTTTGTTCCTGGCAGCTCAGTTTCCCTTTGCTGCACAATTCACATGCACCTCTGCAAAGGGATGGAGCAGCTAGGGAAGCATCACGGAGCTTGCCTGGATAGGTCCCCCATAGATGGGGAAACTGAGGCCCAAGTGGAAAGTGACCAGAAAATCTGTCCAGTCCCATCCCACGATGGGACCACACAGGGATCCAAGCCTCCATGTCGGTCTCCAAGCTTGCTGTCCTTTGTGACCATGGGCTCCCGACATCTACAGCAGGATGACGGAGGTTTGGCTGCCTCCGCCGGTGGGGTGGGGAAGAGGGGGAGCCGGGATGGGACTTTCATTAAGAGATGACTCTTTGTACTCATATAAAAACGATGCGCCAGCCCCCGGGGCCGTCAGATCAAATACTGAACTGTGGCTCACCCCGGCCCGCTGGATCAGGCCGGCAAGAAGAGCTCAGCCCCGCGGGTCTGGGGGGCGGTGGGAGGCTCACCGGCACCGCGGGGGTCCCCACCCATGGTCCAGGCGGCAGCAAGGCTGGCGGGAGAGCGCGGGAGCTTTCTGTCCATGCCGACGAGGCGTGGGGTGGGCTGCCTAAGTCCAGCGCGATATTAATTTCCGCTGGGCTCCACTTTCTGGCGCAGGGAGGCTGCCGAGAGCCCAAGAGCTGTTTTGCTTTGGACGGTTCGGAGCGGGGGGAGAATGGGGGGAGACAAGGGCAAGAAAAATGCTGCCAAACTGCTACCACTTTGGCAAGGGCTCCGGCGCAGGGCCCAGATCTGCCTGAGCTTGTCCCGCTCCAAGGCCTCCCGCATCTACAATTATGGTGCCCCACCTCTGCCGCCGGGCACTCCTCCCCCTGCCCTGGTGAAGGAACAGGGTCGCCAGCCCGGCTCCCCACAACTTGCCTGGGGCACCCCGGCCCCCCGCCACCTCCTGCCTGGGAGCCCCCAGCCAGGCTCAGCAGCACAGCAGCATCCCTCCCTCCTGTCCCTGGTGCCCTTTGCTGGCTGCCAGAGCTGCTGCTGGGGGGCTGCTGTCTTGCCCCGAAAGCCAATGGGATGATGAGCCCCACTTTCCAACCTCCCAGCACCTCTGTGTAAGGGAAACAATCCCCTTGGCTGAAAGGGGAGACTGAGGCACAGAAAAGGGGCTGCAAACCACTGCCCACCTGCTGCTGGCACCCCTTAGGCTGCCACAGCTGCAGCCTGAGCTCAGTCCCAGCAACGCACATCAAACAGGAGTCACTGGGGCTTCTGATGCAACCCCTGTGCTCTGGATGCTGTGCCTGCTGCAGCAGAGCCAGGAGTTCCTAAGAGACATAATCACCATTTTTCTTCTAGCTCAGCTTATGGTCATGGAGCTTCCAGTGTGTTCCAGTCTCATTCCCAGCCAAAATCATGGACCAAGGAGCCTGGGCCAAGCCACCATCTTCTCCTTGGGCATGGGGATGATGTGGAGCAGGACCTCTGGCCCCTGCCAGCAGACCATTATGAAGGGGAGCCAGTGGGGTCCTGGTTTGCAGGAAGCCAAGGAAGTGAGGCTGGCGGAACCATGCAGTGAGCAAGAGGATAGTCAGCTTTCAAAAGCGGCAACTGCATCTTGGGTGAAAAATACCTGCTTTGGTCCTGATGGCCCTGAAGCCCCAAGGGAGAGCAGTGGTTGGGCCATGCCATCTCCATGTGGGACCTGACAGGTCTGCACCCATTGGTACCACTGCCTGGGCACTCCCATGTGGCAAGGGGACTCTGCTCTGGGGTAGTAAGACTGTGTCTTGCCTCACATGCAGGTCTCTATCCCAGCCTCTGGAAGCCTTCCGGAGGGTGATGCAGGGTACCAGGGTACCCGGGTCATCACTCTGAGCCCACAGGTAATTCTGCACCCACCTGGAGAGGTATGAACTGCAGGATGACAGCCCTGGAGAAGTGACCTCCATCCCTAGGGACATAGGTCACCTCACGCCCCACACAATGATGTCACACTGAGTGACATCCTACAAGGAAGTCAAACCCATGGGGAGCCCGTCTCTTTCCAAGCTGTGCAAACAGGGCAAGGGGGACACGTGGATGAATTTTCACCCATCCAGCTTTCCCTGCAGCCCATGCAGGCATATGGTGGGCACTCGGCCCCTCACCCGGGGCGATGCGTGGGTGCTGCCACTAACCAGGGCAGCCGGGTGTGGAAACAGAGCAGGAGGCCCATGAGGGTGTGGTGAGTAAGCAGCAAGTCACTGCCCTGAGGGGCACAGCCAGGGTTTGGCTGCTGAGCAGCACCCGGGGCACTGAGGGAGCAGGAAATGCCGTGGGTTGGGAGGAGAAGGGGGACCCCATTCCCTGCCCTCCTCCTTACGCCTCCTTGGCAAGGGTGGCATGCAAACAGCTGGGGAGCTGCCTAAAGGAAAGAGGCTTTGGCATGGCATTGCATCAACCCATGGACCTGCTAGCTGCAGGGTCATGCTGAGGCCAGGCTCTCGTGAGCAGGAGCTGCCCAAACTTGTGCTACAGGTACTAGGGGGATGGAGGGAGCATGCACCTGCAGAGATGATGGTCCTAAAGCCATGTCCAAACTCTGGAAGGACTGGGATAAGAAGAAAGAAGTCCACCCACTCATGGTCACTGTGTCCGTCCTCTGGGTGCTGACAGAGGCTAGAGCTAGGGTAGCATGAGGGCTTGGCTAGTTCATGCCCAAATGTGGGTGCCACATGTTGTGGCAGGACCCTGCAAAGCCTGAGAAGACATCAGGGTGTGCCCAGCTCTGCCCAGTACCCTTCTGCACGAGGGATATTTGAAGGTGTCAAGCCTCTGATGCAAAGTCCAGACAAACCCTCCAGTCTGGGGCATGTGTAGGGCATGGCCGGGGAGCCTGGGTGTCACCACAGGACAGTGGATGTGACCAGAAGCAGGGACAAGGGATGGCACTGGGGACAGCTCAGCTGCCTTTGTGGGAGAAAGCAAGTAGTCCAATGCTGGAGCCAGTAGTCCTCTCAAAGAGTGCAAGGGGAACATTGTCCCTCTGAAAAATCCAGCAAGTCAGCAGCTGCCCCAGCAAGGGCACAGGGAGATGGCACCAGGCAGGGGCTCCCTCACTGGGAGATTAATTTCTGCCCATACGATGCTGCTCCGGGGGAGAAGGCATGCCCGGGATGGCTGGGCAGCCCGGTCTGTTGGGCGCTGTGGGGTAGCAACTGTGGGTCAGCAAGCCCAGGGGGTGACTCACAATGCTCACCCCAAGGCACACAGGCAGGGCCCTCCAGCCCAGCAGCCTGCCCTTACAGGCTCTGGCCTTGCAGTATGGCTGCTGGTCAGGGAGGTGAAAGAGAAGGAGAGACCACTGTTGCACAAAACCACTCAGGGTGCGTGGCTTAAGGGATATGGGACTGGGACCCCCTCAAGCAAGGGTACAGCCACAGGGGCTGGTGGATGGGTCTCCGCACAACACCTCTGAAGAAGTCCCATGAAAATCTGGAGGTGCACTGCCCTTGTGCATGGACAGGAAGGGGATGGAGGGCAGGTGTCCATCCCTCTGGGCCCCCTCAGACCCACAGCTGGAGCAGAGCACATTTCAGCTGGGGTGATTTTCTCCCTTGCTTTCTTTTCCACCTCCCAGCTGCTCTCAGCCATGCCCATAGAGAGCCAACAGGCATCGGGGAAGCTGGCTTTGCTTGCCCCCATCCCCACAGTGCCTCTGTTTCTGCAAGCACAGCCCAACTGCAAACCGGCTTGGCTGAAATCCTGCTCTGAACCTGCCTGGGGCTCCTCAGACACTAAGCTTGCCTGCTCTGTATCTCTGCACCCTCTGGGCCAGCCCAGGAGCCCCAGGCAGTCCCTACCTGTCCTGCTCAGGGAGAAATCACTGTTGCACAAGGAGCTGAGCAAGAAATGTGTAAAGAATAGGGGAGGAGGAAGAAAGAGAATTAACAGAGCCGGTGGGAGCAAGGAGAGCCTACTCCCTGCAGCTTGGCATTAACTAAAGTGCCAGTAGCACGTGAGTGACGTATCTTCCATTGGCACTGACCACAGCCTGCTCCTTTTTGCCATGGAAAGGTCTGTGTCTTCACTGAGCTCTCTGGGGACATCCTAACACAACAAGGATGCTCTTACTCAGGCTACGAGGTCACTAGCAGGATGTCGGTGCTTGTACCTCATATCTGAATCTTTTTCCATAGATGCAGCCCTCTGCCAGGATCCCAATGGGCACAGCGACCACCTGTGAGTGGCCAGGCCTGGCTGCCTGCCTCGGCTGGGGACTGTGCTTCTTGAGATCCAGCCCAGCTACAGCCTGCCGTGCCACTCTCACAAATTAGGTCGTCAGTGGGGGAAAAAATTGGCTCAAACAGGCAACCCCTGTATCCCCACCACCACATGGATAATGCATTCAGGGGCGGGATGGGGAAGTTGTAAAGACATTTCTTTCTTGGCCAGAGGAAAATGCCCCCTTGGCCAAGCACCCACGAGTGCCCAGTGATGCACACACAAAGGTGTGCCACTGAAGTCCCTGTGCATCAGTGACAGTGACAGCAAGGAACAGCTCTATCAATGACACCCATCCTGGGGCTTCCAGGAACTCTGGCACAACACACAGCTGCACACCTGAACCCCTCCCCATCAACAGCAAAACCCACAGACACCAGTGCTACCCAGACCTGGGAGAAGGGACCAGTACCAGGAGCAGGAGCATGGGAAGATGCCTGTCATGAGCTGGCTCAAGGGGCCAGGCAGCACCCAGACTCCTCTCCCCCAAGAGGGGAAGGGCTCCCTGAGATGATCTCAGCCAAGGGGCCAAAACCCCAGACTCTGAGGGAAGCAGTTCATGAACCATCCAGCTGCTCCTGTGCCCTGTCGCAGGAAGCCTGGCATGTCCGTTTGGTGGTGCTGGTGGCCTCATCCACCCACCACCTCTTCCCAGCTCACTGGCTCCAGAGTGAAGCAGAGTGTGAGCTGGTGATCCCTCTGAAGCCACTCCGCTGCCCAGTGCATTCGCTGTGCTTCAGGCGGCTGAGTTATTATTCTTAAAATAAAGGTTCCCTTTCTTCTTCTTTTTTAAAAGAAGAAAAAACAAGTTTGACCACTTGCCCTCCTCTGCCAAATCCTGCTAATCTCCCCAAGTCGGTGCTGCCAGTGCACACATGGCACCAGCAGGACCCAGACCCCACGGTGAGATGCAGCTGTGAGCAGCTGGGGCAAGGGGCACCGGTAACCCAAGACCCTGCCCTTGTTGGTGCTGTCTGCCTGCCCCTGAAATGAAGGCAAAATGAGCTTCTGCTTCACCTCTACCTGCTCCAGCCATGGGCAGATGTCCTTGAAGCTGGAGCACAGGGCATGAGCTTGGAGATATTGATGAGGATGGGGCAGAGAAAGCATGGACAGCTGAAGGGACAGCTGTGTGTGTGTCTGAGAATCAGCCAGGGAAAAACAGCACGTCTCAGGCAGCAGGAGGGCATATGCCCTGAAATGGCACAGCTACCCTGAGGTGGGTGGCAGGGAGCATGGAGACCCTCCGCAGCACCCTGCCTTGGCCAGGGCTTGCCCTACCTCGCTCTCCCCTCCTCTAGCAAAAAACCCAAGGCAAGTCCCTCTCAGACCCATGTTAAACCCTTGCCTGGCAATAAGCACAGCGCTTGGGCTCCAGGGACAAACTCTCAGCTGATGTACAACTGACTGTAACAGCACCATTTATACTCACAAAGGCCCCCACTGAACCCCTGGAGCCAGGGCTAGCAAAGGGAATGGAGACGTGGAATAAATCACTGGTGGGCAGGCAGGGGACCGTGAGGGGAAAGGCTTATGGAGAGCTTTATTTTAGGGGTCAAAAGAGTGTGACAATGTGGAGACGAATAGCCTCAGATAATGAATGATAGCCCGGACGGCACGCCGGGGAGCTGGAATCTAAGCACTTAAAACCGGATAAAGACAGGCTGGGTGAAATTCTTAATAGATTTAAATAGTTCATGTTTCGACAGATACCTGGGCTTTCCAAGGCTGGGTCCCAGTTCTGTGCCTGTAATGAATCCCCCACCCCCTCTGGTATCCTGCAAGGCACCGTCTCTGCCTTTGATGAGGGCACCATTACAAATAGGGGTTTTGTCCCTGCTGTGTCCAGGCCACCATTCAGGGGGGACACTGTAGGGACCCTAAGACTTTTAATTAAATTTGACTTATTGGAGGGGTCTGGAAGCCACTAAGCCCCCTTGCCCATCCCTCAAGCATACAAGCCTCCCAGGCTGTGGGCTTGGGGTGCGGGGAGGCAGAGTGCAACTGTCACCACAGGACCTGTGTGCCCTATACTCCTGGGGGTCCCACAGACTGCTGCCCCCAACACACTCGTGTGCCCAAACCCTGACAGCATGTGGGTGCCCCAGTCTGGATCCAAACAGCCAGTGAGCAGCAATTCCCACCCAAGTGGTGCCTGGGTGTAGGGGACTCTGTTGTCCCCAAGCTGGGGGATGGGGGGGCCACCCCCGGAGATCGAGAGACCCTGTGCGCCCTCCTGCTCCCCCCCCGCCCCCCCCGGGATGTCCTACTCACCACCAGAGCCCGATGATGTTAGCGGGGCAGAGGAGGATGAAGAAGAGCCCCAGCTGGGTCCGGGAGGAAGGCAGCATCCTGCCAGGGCTGAGGAAAGCGTCGAACTCTCTCCACGCCACTCGCGGGGAGCCGGGCAGCCCCGAGGTCCGGCCGGGGCCCCGGCGGGTGGGTGCCCGCTGTCTCCCTCCGCCGGGCCGGGCCGGGGAGGCAACGCGGCCGGCGGGGCCGGGCCGGGCCGGGCTGGGTTGGGCTGGGCTGGGCAGGCACCTCCGGGCGGCTGGAGCGCGGCGCGGAGGCTGCTCCGGAGAAGGAGGAGGAGGAGGGACGGGGCTGCGAAAGCATCTGCTCCGACAGGGAAACCGGAGCCCGGGGGGACGGACAGGGCGGGCCGGGCGGGGGGACTCCCGGGTGCCAGGCTCCGTCCCCGGCGCACAGCCACGGCCACGATGTGGGCACGGGCACCCTCCGGTAGGGGACGGTGGCCGCAGCCCGTCCGGCCCCGAGTCCCGCCACCGCGTTTGAACGTGCAGCCCTTTTTGCGGCTCTGGCTGGCACAGCCCTGCCCCCGAAGCCCCGCGACCTGCTGCCGACCTGCCCGGCACGGACCTGCCTGGCACAGCGCTGCCTGGCACAGCCCTGCCCGGCTCCGCTCGGGGTCCCGCCGCAGCCCTGTCAAACCCGACCTGGCCTCGAGGTGTCCCCGACACCTTCCTGTCGCACTCCTGCCCGACCCTGACACCTCTGGCATGGCCTCGCCCAAACCTGGCGTCCCTGTGTTGCCCCCAGCACAGCCCTGCCTGGCCCCTGTCCCTGCTCTGGGCTCGGCTGGCACAACCCTGGCTCCATGACCCTGCCTGTCCTCAGACCAGTCTGTCCCGCCTGGGAAAGCTGGAGGAGTGACCCCTCACAAGCATCTCCCAACACTTAGCTCCAACAGTCTGGAGAGACACGCCTGGGGCAGAGGGACATGCAGGAGAATGATCGAGCCAGCCCCAGGAGCAAAGAGACCAGGAGAAGAGTATGGTGAGGGACATCTTGTTTATGGTGATTTCATCTCAGGTGCAGCTGGGACCCAGAACGGAGACAGCCCCTAGCACCAGATAGGAGGAGTAGCAGGAGCTGCCTGGGGCAGGAGGAAACTGACATGCCTGAAAGGTAGCAGGGGGCCACAC
Organism: Eulacestoma nigropectus; assembly: GCA_013397775.1. Taxonomy (NCBI): domain Eukaryota; kingdom Metazoa; phylum Chordata; class Aves; order Passeriformes; genus Eulacestoma; species Eulacestoma nigropectus. The sequence continues at coordinate 6,095,666 of VZTE01004350.1, read as the reverse complement.
AAGGGCTGGGCAGCTGGGGACAGGAGGAGCCCATAGCCTGTCACCCCAATTCTCCCCACAGAGGAGCCTCAGGAATGGCTTTCCAGTGCTCAGTTCAGTGCTCTGTGTCTCTGATTTCTCTTGTACCATTCATGGCTCCCAGCAGAGGATGGGGATGCAGCTCTGGGCCATGGATTCTGGGACAGCTGCCCTGGAGTCCCTACTGATCTCTGTACCCACCTCCACTGAGCAACCAGCCAGCCCACTGGGTTACCCCAAAGGACAAGGGGATGTCTTCCACCAGTGATGGGCAAAGCAGAGCACCCTTGCTGCTGGTGAGATCACCCCTCCCTCCAGCAGCTATTTGTGCTCTGTCCCCTTTCATGGCCCCCCATGCCCTGCCCATCTCAAGCCCCTGGCCTGCCCATCACTGTTCCCCTTGCATTGATCACCAGTGGTTTCACCCCTTCACCTGGGCATGTTTGCTCCCTGCTAACAGCATCTGGTGGTGAATGACTCAGGCTTTATCTGCAGCTTGGCACAATTCTCTCCCTCCTGGGCAAAGGAGGTGAGAGACTCCCACCACCTCTGGAGGTTTCACACCTGCTCTTTCTCTGCCCTCCCACACAGGAACTGGACCCCTGGTCTGCACGTTAGGCATGGTGACTAGGACTGAGCTGCCCTGGCCACAGCATGGGGACACAGGGACACGGGGACCTTCCCTGAGCTGGGCACTGCGTCTGGGCTGCCACACCATGCCCTGTCCTTGTTGCTTTTTGCCTTCACCCACCAGCCTCCATCCTAGCTGTCCTACAGGAACCCCATCGCCTCTAATCTAGGGGGATAGCTCGCAACGAGTAGCTCCTGGAGGGGGGGACATCCCTGCTAAGGCTGGGCGAGGCTGACACTGTACCCAGGGGCCCAGCCCCTGCCGACAGAGCTCCCTGCAACGCACGGCTCATCTGCCGGCGTGTTGAAAGTGCCTGTTGTCCCCCCGCCCCTAGCGCCTGGCCTCCTCGCAAAGGCAGCGCGGGGCAGGTGAGAAGCCTTTATCTGATTTCCTAAGGGCAGAAAAATCCCTTTGATTTTGCCCCGAAGAGGGGAGCGGGAGGGGGGGTGCCGTCCCGGCGAGCAGGTGCGGCTGGTGCTCAGCAACTCGCCTTATCATGTCAGCTCTGCGTGAGGCTGGAGGGGGCCGGGGGGGCTGTGATGCCCTCAGCACATGTATGGGAACTGGCCCCATTGCCTGGGTCCTATAGCAAAGCCTCCTTAGAGGGGCCGGTGAGGCAGAGTGGACAAAGGTGGGCTCCTTGCCTTGTGTCCGGATGAGATGCCAGGGGTTTGCCCCTATTTCATAGCTGTTCTCACAGTGCATAAAAATTCCCCTTTAGCAAGGGGAAACTGAGGCACAGAGATGCTGAGACCTGCTTAAGCAGCTGGGGAGTAGTTGCCTGTTCGCTCAGCCCCAGTAATTTTCTTGCTGCCTCCCCTTCTGCAGCAAGACCCAAAGGCACACATACTTCAGGGGACAAGGCGGCAGTGGCCATACTAATCCGGGGTGACAGGGATGCCACTGCCACCCTGAAGCAGCCTCCACCATCGCAGCTGATCCTTTGTCTCTGCCTTTCCTCGCCTCTCGCAGCTCACTCCCCCCCCCCCCGGCTTTTGTGTTATTACAAATTATAAAACAATTTTTTCCTGCCGTCCCGCATTCTTCTGCCTCCTGCAAGAATTTTAATGTATTTATTTTTGCTATCAGGGGAAAGCGCCGTGTTCCTCGGCCACCCCCAGGCAGCCCCGGCCCCGCTTGGCCACTGATGGAAATTAATGATGGAGGATGCAGGGGGAGAGCAGACACCCCTTCACCCCTGCAACAGAGAGGTGGGGGGACAGGTGCCCCCCCAGCCAGCCATGCTTTCCCCAGTGGCAAAGTCTGCAGAGCATAGAGAACTCAGCTGTGGTAGGGGTGATGGGACAGAGGGGCTGGTTCCCAGGAGGGGCTGTTGGTTATGGGCTGGGGAGGGGACAGTTACTGGGTGGCTGGGCAGGGCCAAGAGGTGCTTTGAGGTCCAGCTTTGAGGGTGCTGTGTTGGAGAATCATGTCCCTATACAGCAGCATGACTTTGAATTCGTCTTGAGGAAGAAGAGACCTCCCCAGGACTCCAGCCCGCTCTGCCCCTTGTGACAGCAGCCCCAGTGATCCCCAGCCTGCTTGTGAGACAAAGCATCCCCTGAGTGGCCCATCCTGCACTCCCCACTGAACTCCCTCTGCCTCTAGGCTGGTGCCCTGATACTGTGCTGAGCTCTGTCTCTCACTCCTGACCACACAGCCCCAAGGGCATGGATGGGGGTGCCCTGCTCCAACAGCCCTCCTACCCCACAGCCACAAGGCTGGGGGGGGGCTTTGGCTGCCGGGAGGGAGCGGACAGGGGAGGAAGTAATGGGCCTTTCCCGCTGTGGGGAAAGCGTGGCGATTTCCAACCCAAACAGCCCGGCGCTCAGCGGCCGCATACTTTCCCAGCGTCCCTCCCCTCCTTTATTCCTGAGGACATTGGCAATCAAACCCACATTGGCCTCATCTCCTGCTCCTGCAGTGAGGTCATCGAGCTGTGTTTGTGACATCCCGGCATTTCCATGGCAGCGCGCTGTGATGTCATAAGCCCAGGTTGCGACCTCACGGCAGGAGGAGAATGATCTTATTAAAACAACATGGTCCCCATCCATGGCTGCTCACAGCCAGGGGACTCCAGGGCGGGGTAGCAGCCAGCAGACAGGCCTGTGGCAGCCAGGGGGATGATGAGGATGGTGCTCTCCCTGGGGTTATGTCACCAGTGGGAGATGGTGATGACATAGGGCATGATCCAGTGCTCAAAGTGGAGGGTGACCCGCAGGGCTGAGCTCCCAACTGATGCAAACACACAAGACACATGGTGCTGAAGTGACAGTGAATTTGGGGACAGCCATGCTAAAACTTGCTCCTCAGAGTCCTCCAGGCCTGGCCACAGTGCTGCCCACCTCTGGGACCAAGCGTCTGGGGCCTTATCGGGGTGCAGAGCCCTTTCATGTCAGGCTGGCGGGCAGCAAGCGGAGCTGATGAGGACCTGTCCCCAGATCAGAGCCGCCCGGTGCTGACAGCGACTGTGGGGCCCATTCTTAAATTAGACAAGTCCCCCTCCCCCTGGCCAGCACTCCTGGCCCTGCCCCATGGCTGGACACAGCCTGGGACATCACTGCCCACAGCACTTTGTGTGGCCAGCGTGATCCCCACACTCATGTGCACACACCTGTCAGCACACACCATACCCTCAGGGAGGGCTGGGCATCCCTTGGGCACTGACAGGCGGGAGATGGACGGAGGGATGGAGGAGTGAATGGGAGGATGGACAGACAGATGAGTGGATAGCTGTTCGGGTCAACAGGCAGGGGCTGGGTGGGAAGAGTAATGCATGGGTTTGTCGATGGATGGATGGATGAGTGTACAGACAGCTCAGTAGATGGATGGAGAGATGGCTGTGAGAAAGCTACTTGCAAGTGTGGATGGATGGATGGATGGATGGATGGATGAATGGATGGACGGATGGACAGGAGAAAGGATGGCCCTAGCACTCTTTAGTGAGCCCGTGTAGCTCTGGACATTATTGCTCTTTCCAAACAGCCTAAGTTTCACACAGCATCTGTCCTGGGACAGAAGGGAACATCCACGTCCCAAGGGGAGAAAATTTGCCTTTCTCTCTGCACAACAATTTGAAGGCCCGACCTTGTGCTGCTGCAGCAGTGCACCCTCACTGCTAGCACAGAATCCACTCTCCACTGCCTGGAGGGGAAACTGAGGCCAAGGAGACTGGCTTGCAGAGCAACAAAGCTGAAACCACCCCTCCTCAGGGAGGCATGGCTCTGTGGCCAGTCCCACTGCTTCCAGCTCCCCGCACGTCCATCTGTCCATCCATGGGAAGGACACACATATCTGGGCTGCGAGCGATGCCGCTGTCCTTGGGTCCCCGCGGGCTGTAAACATGATGTCATGTGGCAGCACACACAGCCCGCTCTGTGCGCGGGTCCCCGAATGGGCTTCACAAGTTCTGCGTGGGAGGCATCGACTGTGGCCCACAGCCAAGGGAACTGGAGTCAGGAGATAAAATCAGGTTTGCTTTAGGCTGGAGCAAACAGCCTTTTGCCGGAGGAGTAAGGGACAGGGAGAGCAGATGGAGAGAGGAGACACCTCCCTGTCTTGGAGAATTTGGCAGGGAGCAGAGGTGATGTGGGACACTCCAGGAAAGCCTTGCGCTGGTCTTGCTGGTCCCAGGTCAGCTTCCTTTGCTCCTACTTGACTTAGAATAACTCCATAGGCACTTGAAGTCACTAATCAGCCAGGACCACTTGACAGCAGCCTGGGGCTGCCTCCCGTCTCCTGTGATAACGGGATGCCAGCCCCAGGCTCTCTCCAGCGTCCTGCTCTCACGTCCTCGGGGAAAGGTCCTGGCCCACCAGGGTCCCATGGGGCACAAAGCAGGGGGAGCCTGGATCAGAGACTCCTGCCAGGTGCTGAGCCCCGTGTGGTGGTCGTGGGGGTCGTTGCCTCTTGTTTCAAAAGCTTCGTGGTGTCCCCAAGCCCCTGCCCAGGTCTGAGGGGTGAGACAGAGGGAAATGAGGGGAAGGGGACCTTTGGAAGAGGGCCAAGAGGGTCCCACTTGAACTCTCTGTGTGGGAGAAGAGCAGCTGTCTCCAGACCTGGGATCTGTCCACATCCCTCTCGATCTCCCCATGTCCCCCCGTGCAGCCCCAATGGCCCCAGCATGGCTCATGACTCAGGCAGTGACAGTGTGGTGACACACAGTTGACATGACAGGCTATCTCCAGTTCAATGCTTTGGGCTGTTTACAGTCCTCAGGACCCAGGATCAGCCTTCTCACAGCCTGAGCTTTCCTGGGGATGAGTCAAGGGATGCCCTCCCCTGGGACACCCCACTTCCTCCCCCCCATCTGTGGGAGAGCAAATTGGGGTCAGTGGATGCAGCTCTGGGAAAGATTTCCAGCTCCTGTGTGACACTGCACAAGTCACATAAAGAAGCTGTCCCTCCCTCTGAGGAGGGCCAGGACCCCCCATAAGCAGTGTGTGGTGAGTGGCTGAGGGGCAGAGAGGCAGGGATCCCACAGTGCCTGTATCTGCACCCACAGGTCCCACCGGTGACATGGGTCAGACCTGACCGTGGATCTGTGAGATGAGTAGAGCCACAGCATCCCTGGGGTAAAGTGACCCACAGGATGGGACCTGCCACCCCCAGCTCCACATCCCCATGGCTAAAGGCAGCATTTGCTCTCCCGCCTCTGCTGCTTTTGTCGCCAAGCTGGGCTGGCCCCGCACTGGGGGACCTCCGGGGAGCTGGAGGTGTCCCCGGCTCCACGCGGCATCCTCCGGCCGTGGATGTGTCATGGCCCAGCCTGTTCCCTTCGGAAGTCCTCGCCGGGCGGCTCTGAGAGAGGCTGACTCACCCAACCCTCCCGGCCCCCTTCCAGCATGGCCTCCCCCACAACCCTGGCAGCGGCCCCGGCCGGTCCCCGCCGCCGCTCCCGCCGTCCGAGGACGGGGAGCACAGCCTAGCGGCAGCAGCGGGAAATAGCCGGGATAACGGTGCCCCTTTCCCCGCCCCGAGCAGGTTGCGGGGCACCGGGGACCGGCCTGGGGAGTCGCTGCGGTGAAACAGCCTGCCCTTCCACAAGGCCGAGTGGGAGGTACCAGTTCTGAGGCATGGATGGATGGATGGATGGATGGATGGATGGACGGATGGATGGACGGATGGATGGAGAGCTGCCCTGCAGAGAAGGAGTCAGGGGCACTGGTGGATCAAAAATAGTATATGAGCTGACAATGTGCACTTGCAGCCCAGAAAGCAGATCACGTCCGAGACTGGAAAATAAGAAGCATGCCCAGCAGGGCAAGGGAGGTGATTGCTCCTGCTCTGCTCTACACTTGTGAGAACCCATCTGGAGTACAGTGCTGAGCTCTGGGGGCCTCAGTGCAAGAGAGGCATGAACCTGTTGGAGCAGGTTCAGACGAGCCAGACGAGGCTACAAAATGATTGGGGTGCTGAAGCACCTCTCCCGTGAAGACAGGCTGAGAGATTTTTGTTGTTCAAACTGGAGAAGGCTCAGGAACATCTTATTGCAACCTTTCAATATGTAAACGGGTTTATAAGAAAGATGGAGAGAGACCTTTTACCAGGAACTGTAGTTTTTACTCTTTTTGCAAGAGGCAATTCTTTTAAACTGAAAGAGAGGGCAGGATCCCATATCCCAGCAAGGGGAAACACAGTTACAGGAGGCTGGGAGAGGCCAAGGCATCTTCTGCCAGGGGATGTGAGAGCTACAGGGTCTCAGTTTCCCAGGCTGGGAAGTTCACCGAAGTCCTCGGGCCGGGGCTCTCCTGCTGCCCCAGCTCTGAACCCGGCCGGGGCAGGGCAAGCGACAGAGCTGGCTGTGAGCAGCCATGAGATGGCAGCAGGCGCTCATTCTTGGCTGTCCCAGCCTGGGGTGCCTCAGGGGTGTCTGCAGACACGGGGGTGCCCGTGTTCTGCACCCCCAGTCTCGGCCCCGCTGGCAGGGAGCACACAGAGCATCAGCCTGGAGCCCAGCGCGGGACACTCCCGATCCCCCGGTGAGACAGGACCGAGGGCAAAAACAGCCACTCACGGCGCTCTCAGACACCTGCCCAGCCTGAGGACACAACCTCCCTGTCCAGGACCTTGAACCCAATGCCCGATAAGGTCGGTTAATGATCAGCACTGGTGTCCCAGAGACATGGTGCCGGACGTCCCCGGAGCGACACATGATCAGAGTACTCCTGCCCTGCCCCGCTGTCCCAGGCTGGCCAGAGCAGACATGTCCTGCATCCATGGTCCCAGACACCCCAGCAGGGTGCTGCTCATGGGCTGGACAGCTTGGCCTGCACCAGCTTGAGGCAGGAGCAGGCACTGTTCTCTCCCTGGCATGAAAACATACCAAGCCTGCCTCCAGTTTTGTTGCCAGGAGCCACAGTGGGCTTACCAAGGTCTCCCCACACATGGTCCTGGCTGGCAGTGCCTGGAGGAAGTGTTGAGCCTGAGACAGTTTGGACCCAGCTCCCACGGCACCATCCTGCACTGCTGGGGGACGAGACAAAAACAGGGGGATGACAGGCAGGGGACAGAAGCAGGGCAGGAGGCCTCAGTCCAGGAGGGCAAGTAGACCTGAAGAGCAGGCCCAGTGGTGAGTCTGGTGCTGACGTGAGGTGCGCAGGGTCTGGGATGTGGTACCCAGTGCCAGAGCGCAATGCCAACGCTGGCACATGTTGTGCCCTGGCCGGTGCAGCGCCCAGTGCCCGTGCCTGGTGTGCAGTGCCTAGCACCCACTGCCTACGTGCAATGCCCAGGATGCAGCACCTGGTGCTGGTACCGGTACTGGTGCCACAGGCTCCGTTGTGCCAGGGTGCTATACCTGCCGTGCCACGTCAGTGCTGGCTGCCAGCTGCCTCATGCATAGTGCCATCACGCACAACACATGGCACCGGTACACGGCACGGGGTACCGCTGATGCCAGTTCCAGTGCCTGGCACCCTGTGCACGGTCCGCGATGCTGCTGAGCAGTGGCCGATGTCCCGTATCTGGCATATGGCGCGTGGTACCCGGCGTGCTGTAACGCGTACACGGCACACTGCAGCCGGTCTCCACGGCCCGGTAGCAGGTGTGCCGCAGCCGGCACAAGGCGCACGGTATGGACTGCCCGGTTCCCGGTCCCCGCTGAGCAGCAGCCGGTACCCCACATCCAGAGCGCAGCAGCCGGGGCCGGTAGTCGTTGCGCAACGCACCGGGTGCGCGATTCTCTATTCCCGGCGCGCGGTACCCAGCCCGCGATGCTCGGTCCCCGGTGCGCGGTGCCCGGTGCCCGGTTGCCGCCCCCGCACCGCCCCCCGCACCGCCC
>VZTE01004350.1:6002341-6087258 GCA_013397775.1 Eulacestoma nigropectus | reverse complement strand
GGATGGAGGGGCTTCGGGGGGGCTGCAGGGAGGGTGCTGTACCCGGGGGGGCTTTGCGAGGGAGGGAGTGGGTGCGGGCTGGGGGCAAGGGGAGATGGGCTCCAGGGAGGAGGATAGCTGCCGACGAGTGACAGCAGGGAGCTGAGCGGGGGCGGCAGAGCAGGGGAGCAGAGGGGCTGGGCGGTGGGGAGCACCCGGCACCGTCGGGTGATGCTAAGGCCAGCAGGCAGAGAGGGGCCAGCAGAACTCGGTGACCTCAGGAAGGTCCAGCCAGCCTAGGGCTGGTCCAGCATCCCCGAGCCCGCCGGGCAGCTGAGGGCAAAGGTTCGGGGGCATCTCACAGGGTCCTGGCATCCCCAGGCTCCCGGCTGTGACAGCTGGAGGGGCAGCGGTTTTGGGTGCAGGTGACCGGGCAGGTTTTTGGGCAGATGATACCCAGGCAGGCAGAGGAGGGATAGGCAGAGGTATTTGTTTTCTTCGGTCAACACTTCCTCATACGTCGGATGAAGCAAGCGATGGGCTTGGCTGGCTGCAAGCCAGGTGGCGTCTTCCAGCGTCCTGGGGCTCTGACCAGCCCGAGAAGCGTGGGGGATCAGGCCTCCCTGGCATCTCAGAGCCCCAGGCACTGCTGGTTGGAGAAAGGGTTGTCACAGGACAGTGGGATTTCAGGGTGTAGGCACTGGAGCTGCCTCCTGCTCCCTCCTGCCCTTGAGACTCCAAGCACAGCCTGGCTTTGCGGGGAGATGCCCACATGCTCTGGAGGTGCCTTTCCCCAGATCCAGGCAGCTCCAGCTTCTCACAGCCCAGCTCTCCAAGGCCTGCACTGTGCCAGGTCCTGGCTGCCAGCAGATGATGGTGGGCAGGCTTCAACCTGGGGCACAGCTGCCCCATGCCCACGAGCTGCCTGCAGTACCGAGGCGGCCGTCCCCCCCCCCCTCCTGCCACCATGCACGAGGAACGTCTCCCCGTGGTGACGAATCCAGCTGAATCCGGGCACAGGCTGCGATGCAGACAGTCACCAAGGGAGATTGTACCACGTGCATCCCCGCAGCCACGGGGAATGGGGACCGAGGCTTCCGTGCTAGGTCCCCTGCATCCCCCCCATGCTTGGCCATGCTCTGCAGGGGCTCTGGCAGTGCCTGGGTGGGATGGAAAGCAACCTTTGGACGTGGCCCTGTGCAGATCCACTTGCAAAGGCATGCCCAGCTGCCCCCAAGGGATGCACTTGGAGGTCATGGTGCTCCCTGCCAGGGAGGCAGGCATGGCACCTGTGGCTGCAGACGAGGAGAGGGGAGCTGCAGCCAGCAGAGCCCAGAGCAGGGAGGATGTTGGTGAACGTCCCCTAGCTGGCCTGTGAGCCTGTGGCCCCACGGCCATGCCCTGGAGGTGACAGCCTGTTCTGGGAGCAGCCCAGTCATGCCCTAGCCTGGTGCTGCCCTCCCATTGCTGATCATTAACCACCCTTACTGGGTGGTGAGTTCAAGGACCCACTCGGCAACTGTTGTCCCCAGCTTAAGCGGAACTGGGGGCATGCTGGAAGCAGCAGGACTTAGTCCTGCTGGTGGCTGCTGCAATGGTTCTGCATCTCAGCACAGTCTTGTGCTTGGCAGTTGTCTCTGTCCCTTCTTGGTGATCCTTCCCCAAAAGACCCACCAGGCTCTCTCTGCATCTCTGGGGTGGGTGAGGGGTGTGCCGGTCTGTGCTGGGGGGTCAGTGCCGGGTGTGCTTAGTACTGGCAGAGGAAAGGAGCCTGGAGACACCAGCCCGGGCCATCTGCAGAGCACTTCAAGGATGCTGCCATCCTGGGGGGTCAGAGGCAGGTGCTTGGGCTCAGCTGACACTGACAGGTCCATGGGATGGGTGCAGATAGGCACGTTCAGGGCAGCATTGGGGCAGGGAGGATCTGACCCAGCTCGTCCCATTGACCCTGCCGTGCTTTGTGCATCACAGGTGATATCCCGACGCCTTTACGGACCTATCTGGAAGTCGACCTTCGGGCATTATAGGAACATCAACATTGGGAGCCCAGTGGTGCTGGAGCAGCTGCTACGGCAGGAGGGCAAGTACCCCATGCGGAGCGACATGGCCCTGTGGAAGGAGCACCGGGACACCCGGCGCTTGCCCTACGGACCCTTCACCGAGTGAGTCCTGGCCCGGCTGTGCTCTGTGGGGCAGCACACATCTCCTGTCCCTTCCTTAAGTGTAGGGCCCAGGTGGCAGCTTGCACTGCTCCCACTCCTGCAAGCTGCATGTCCCTGCCAAGTAGGAGGGCAAGGCCATGGCGGGCGGAATGACCCCGGGATGGTTCCAGCCTGGGGTGGGGAGTATGCACACAGGGATTGGGGAACTGCTGCCAGCCACTGCCCCCTGCCCGTCCGTGCCCCCAGCGCTGAGCTTCGTCCCCATCCAGGGAAGGGGAGCGTTGGTACCGCCTGCGCCAGGTCCTCAACAAGCGGCTGCTGAAACCCTCGGAGGCGCTGCTGTACGCGGATGCCATCGGGGAGGTGGTGTCAGACCTGATGGTGCGGCTGCGGGAGGAGCGGAGCCGCAGCCCCTCGGGGGTGCTGGTGGGGGACGTGGCCAACCTGCTCTACCGCTTTGCCCTGGAAGGTAGGGGGGTCCTCCCCCTCACCCCTGCCCTGTCCCACTCTTCCCATTCCCCTGGAGGTCTGGATGCTGTTTATCCCCCACAGGGATCTCTTATATCCTCTTCGAGACCCGCATCGGGTGCCTCAAGCAGCAGGTCCCTGCCGAGACTCAGCACTTCATTGACTCCATCAACCTCATGTTCAAGAACTCCATCTTTGCCACCGTCCTGCCCCGATGGAGCCGCAAGGTGCTGCCGTTCTGGGACCGTTACCTGGACAGCTGGGACACCATCTTCGCCTTCGGTGAGTGGTGACAATGGGGGCCCGGTGTGGTGGCACTGGACTCCCTAAGGACCCTCAAAAGTGGGGCAGTCCCTGGCCACATGTCCTTTTGGCAGCCCTCACTCTTTCAGCTGTGGCTCCCATTCTCTGTCCCTGCAGGCAAGAAACTGATTGACCGAAAGATGGAGGCGCTGGAGGGGCAGGTGGAGCGCGGCAAGGAGGTGTCCGGCTACCTGAGCTACCTGCTGGCCAGTGGCAGACTCAGCCTGGACGAGGTCTATGGCAGCGTGGCCGAGCTGCTGCTGGCCGGTGTGGACACGGTGAGAGCCAGGCAGCTGCTGCCAGAGGAACCCTGGTGAGCTCCATGCCCAGGGGAACCCACGGGGCCATGCTCCGCCCAGCCCTTGCGAGCTCTAGCCCAGTTGCTGTGGGGCTGGTGCCCCACAGGGCCAGACCCTCAGGGATCAGTCAGTACAGACCCTGCCCTCTGCTCTGCTTCGTGCCCTGCTCCCTGCCTCTCTCTCCCCTGTGCTTGCTGCTCCTCACCCCTGACTTTTCTGCGTACCACAGCAGGGGCTCTCTGGTGCCATACTGATGCTGTGCTGGGCACAAGGCTGCTCAGGTACTGGCCCCAGTTCCTTCACTCCCCCTGGTGCTCCACTCCCCTAGACCTCCAACACGCTGTCCTGGGCCTTGTACCACCTCTCCCGGGACCCAGACATCCAGGAGACCCTGTACCAGGAGCTGAAAGCTGTTGTGCCTGCTGACCGGTTTCCTGCTGCTGAGGATATCCCCAAGTTGCCGATGCTTCGGGCCGTTATCAAGGAGACTCTGAGGTACATCCCAGCCTTGTCCCTGCCCTGAGGTCCTGGTCACCAGCCCCTTCTCCATGGGGGGGATGCACCAGCCAAGCAGGATGCAAGGCTGGATTTCAGTCTCTCTGGACTGAAAATATCCTCCCCTGGGGAGCTGCTGAGCCCTGTCCTGCCTGCAGTTCTCTCTCTCTGGGATCTCAGGTGAGTCCTGCTCCCCCACTAACTCTCCCCATATCCCAGAGTCTACCCTGTGGTGCCCACCAACGCCAGGGTTTTCTACGAGAAGGACATTGTCATCGGAGACTACCTCTTCCCCAAGAATGTGAGTGGGGGCCATGCCGTGGGGACCCTCACTGCACTCAGTGGGGCCAGGTGGGGTCATTAAACCCCACTTCTTGCCCTGCAGACCCTCTTTGTCCTGGCACACTACGCGATGTCCCACGATGAGACCTACTTCCCTGAGCCTGAGCGGTTCCTGCCCCAGCGCTGGCTCCGGGGTCATGGCTCCCCTCACCACCCCTTCAGCTCCATCCCCTTCGGCTACGGGGTTCGTGCCTGTGTCGGACGCCGCATCGCTGAGCTGGAGATGCACCTGGCCCTTGCCAGGGTAAGTAGGGATTCCCCCACTCCAGGTATCTTGCCGTGAGCTGGGATGGGGGGTCCCAGGGAATCCCCAAGGCACTGCCAACCCCCCTTCTCCCCACAGATGATCCAGGCATTTGAGGTGCGGCCGGACCCCCGTGGCGTGGAAGTGACATCTGTGTCCCGCATTGTCCTGGTGGCCGACAAGCCCATCAACCTGGAGTTCATCGCTCGCCCAGGAGCCCCCTGACTGCACGTCCACCCCCACCCTGGGTGCCAGATGGAGATCCCCCTTACCACCCCACAAGGAGGGACAGGAAGGCAAACCCCTTCCCTGGCCAGCTTGGGCCAGGGGCCTCACAGCCCCACAGTGGGAAAGGTGGGGGGAATGAGAGATTGCCCCTAAATCACCCCTGGGGCACTAGTATCCCCCTGCCCAAAATCAGCAGGAGGTTTGGGGAACTGCTGTGCCTTTGACACACTGCAGGGGGGTTTTGTGTCCCCCATCCCATGCCCAGCTGGGCTGCCTCGGGAACCTGGGAGCTCTTCTGGGGCTGGGGGAAAGCAGGGAGGGGGCTTGCAGCCATTCGGTGTCTCCTTCATCCCGTCCTTGTGTAGCTGCGCGTGGATCTGTGCCTGGAGCCAGGACATCTGGGTCCTCTCTGAACAGCTGACATTGGCCTCAGAAGCTTCTCTGTGCCTCAGTTTTCCCCTTGCCCCCAGGGGAGGGTTGAGTGCTGGCGGGGTTTGGGGTTTGCGCCTTTCCCAAAGGACGGAGCCAGCCCTGGTCCTGGGAAAGCACAGCAGTAACACAGCACATTCCCCATGATGGCAGGAGGCCTGTTGCCACCCAGCACTGGTATTGTGTCCCCTGGCAGAGCCAGCCAGCACAGGAGGGGTGTTTAGTTCCTGGGACTTTCCACTGGCAGCCATTATTGCACTGAGATGCTGATACGGGGTCACGGGAATGACAGGGCTCGCTGCAAGCAAAGCAGGAGGAGAAAGATGAGCTCAAGCATCCCCTACCCCCAAGCTAGGACCATTGCAAGGCTCAGAGCTGGTAGCAGCCACAGGCAGGGGATCCACTGCCATTTGCCCAGGGTCCTTGAGGGCTGGGGCATGGGACATTTTTAACAGTGAACCCCTTACACTTTCCTCCTTCTTGGACTGAGGGAAGCAACAGGCAGAAACCTTGCTGGTTCTAAGGCTGCTGTCCTCAGGGTGTCCCCAAAGGGACCTGCACACCACCAAGATGATTAAGACTGCATGCTCTGTGTCCCCATCCCCTCAGTTCTGCCCACGTGGGCAGAGGGGCTACTCTGCCAGTGCCACCCTTGCTGGCAAGCAGCCAGTACCCCTTCCCCAGCCTGGTTCTCTCCAGAGCAGTCATGCCCAGCTTTACCCCAGAAAGGCAAGAGGCAGTTCTTGGATCAGGCTGCTTTGTTACAGCAAGGCTGAATAGACTAACAAATAAATAAATATCCCCTGCCCACCCCAAAACGTGCACTGGGTCTCCATGCAAGTGCCCATCCTGGTGCCAGCTTTGGCACAGACTGTGCCTCTGCCAGAGAGCTCCAGCCCCGTGTGACCATACAATAAAAAAGCCTGTGTGTGCAGCTGAGCCTATGCTACCAGGCACCGGGCACAGACAGCGGGACTGTGTTCACTAGGAGGGAGCCACAATAGAAATGCTCAAATCCAGCAGCAGGATGGCAGTGGAGTGGCCAGGTCCTCTGGGGCTACATGGGTCCCTGTGCCCAGCTGCAGGCATGTCACAGCCCCTCCAGCACAGTGCCCACTGAGCATCATTGTGTGCTTACTGGCAGGAGGCACCCCTGGGTCCCATTTTCAGTGTTTCTGCCTCTCCAAGACTGGCAGGATCTAGCCCTGGACTCAAGACGAGCCCTAGGACTGGGGTGAACAGGCATGTCCTCCCCACAGAGACCCTTCAGGCCCAAGCCTCCTTCTCACAGGTCACGCAAGAGATCCTCGAGTCAGACGAGACAGCGGCATTTCCCTGGTGTCTTCAGAGTGAGGATCGGTCGATGCCTGTGGGGCAAGAAAGCGTGCAAGACCATAACCCCAAATCAGTGCTGGACTGGGCACCCTGCGACATGGCACCCATCCCAGTGGGCACTGGGGTCTTTCCTCCATTCCTTGCTCGTATGCAAGCCCTGGGATAGGAGGGAGGGCAGCTTGGCTGGAGAAGGACATCTCAGTGGCCCCTGCAGCTCCTGACACAGCCACCCCTGTGTTACCAGGGATGGGGTGAGCGAAGGCACGGGATGGGGAAATGGGGGGAGGGGAGCAAGGGGGATATCCCATGTGTGGCTAACACACACCATTCCCAGTCCCCTTCTGTGCAGAGCAGCTGGGCACTGCTGGGGGAACTGGTGGGCACAGGCCTGTCCCAACTCATTCCCTACCACCACCCCAAAAAGCACAATTACCTTTGGGAAGCAGATGGGAACTGGAGCCCACTCCCCCCTCCTCATTTCACCCCTAAAGAGGTGCCACAGTAGGTGCCAACCATGCCCACCCATAGCCAGTGAGGATTCACCAGGCAGTGGGTGAGCAGTCAGCTGCAGGTGGCCAGGCAGCGTGGCTCGTGCCACCTGGGAGTGGGCCCTGTCTCTGGACAGGCAGTTTTGGGGCTGCTGCAAGTGGAGGGGGTGGGGGCTCTGCCAGCTGGGGGTCGGCCACATTTTGCATGTGGCTAGTGGTGGGCAGCATGCCTGGGGTGTGCAAGTGGGGATCTGTCCCCTCTGTGTCCCTTGGGAATGGCACTGGAGGTGCTCAGGTCTTGGGGGGGAATCGAGGCAAGATCAAAAATAGACTTTTGTCTTGGGGTACATCACACCCCAAAACCCTCATCCAGCCCAAAGCCCAAGGACCTGCAAAACCTGCATTCCACACGCTGCCTGAATGGGGCTCTGGCGGAGCGTCTCCATGGAAGGTGCCCCCATCCTTCCTCACAGTCACCAGAGATCCCCTGTGATCCTTGTGTACCCCTGGGACAAGCAGCATCTGGGTTCTGTTGTCCCCACCTGGGCACTCAGCGCTGCCAGACCCCAGCCCCAGCCTCCTCCATCCCCCAGAACCACTTTGGATGGGACAGAGGCAGGTTGCCTGAGCAGGGAGGTGACAAAGTGCAGGTGACCCAGCAGCAGGGAGGGGACAGGCACACCATAATGGAGGGGTGGTGCCTACCTGAAATGGAGAGAAATTGAGGGTGCAAGTGGAGAAAGATGGAGCGTCGTGGGCTAAGAGTTAAGAGCATCAATACCTGCGGGAGTGAGCACAAGGGCCTGCAGGATGTCAGAGAGGGAGACGATGCCCCGCGGGTACCGGTTCTCATCCACCAGAACCAGGCGATGGACCTGTGGGTGCAGGCAGAGCATCACAGGCACGCTGGGCAGCTGGCAGCGGTGGCTGGCACTGGCACAAGGCACCTCAGCCACTCACCTGCTCCTTGGCAATGCGGTCAATTATGTCCTCCATAGGTTCATGGGGGTAGCAGGTGAGGACGCCCTCCAGACAGACACTGCGTTGCCGCAGTGCCTCCCTCACGCTGATGTCCAGGTTGTTGTAGGTCTTCTGGGCTGCCAGGTGCTGTGGTAGATGTGACCCCACTCAGTACCCCAAGGTGTCCTTGCACCCCATTGGGCCAACACAGAAGGGACACTGAGCCCAGGAGATGCACGGAGCACATGCGCGCTGGCACGTGCGTGACACTGCATGTGGGGTGGGTTTGCACAGGCACAGACAGGTACGAGCACCCCACCAGCGCATGCAAGGGGCCAAACTTGAGCCCGGGCATGCAAACACCCAGGGTACTCACAATGACATCAAACCGGGAGTACAGGCCAACCACTTGCCCTGCAAAGAGAAACAGTGCAGGGGCTGCAGAAGGGGCCCTATGGACCATCTGCCATGTTCCTCCCACACCCCAAGGGGTGGCGCACGGGCCAGGAGAGGGGTTTTGGGTAGGGAGGGTGCTGGAGCTGCTAGCAGAGGGAGATGAGGACCACTTTTTCCCTTCCCAGGTACCAGCATCATTGATGACAGGCAAGGCAGACACACGGCGATCCACAAAAATCTCCAAGGCAGTGTAGATCGGGGCAGTCTCAGGCACGACAGCCAGATCACGGAAGGTGCCAATGCACAATTCCTGCACTGTTTTCTTCAGGAAGCGTGGCTTGGGAATGGTAGAACCCTTCAATGGGACAGAGCAGGGCTGGGCTGGCACCTCACACAGCTTGACACCTTTGTCTGTGCCCCTACACACCAGCCATGTGTGTGCACACGCAGCCCCGGCACTCACAAAGATGTGGAGAAACTTGAGGATGCGCTTGTGCGTCAGGATGTGCAGGACATTGCCCGAGACAGGCTCAATGACAGGCAGGCGGTGGATTTTGTGCTTGATCAGGGAGTAGACAGCATCGAAGAGGCTGTGGGTGATGGGGTCATCGTGGGGGGATAGAGCTGCATTTCAGGCACACACACACCCCCACTCCAAGGGGTGTGCTCTCCCCCAGTGGACAGGCTCTCACCTATTGCTCGGAGAGATGTAGACCAGTGGCTTGAAGGAGCCCTGCAGGTACACCTCTGCCAAGGGAGAGAGCTATGAGAGGGGGTCCTCCAGCCCTCTGTTGCAACCCCACAACGCCAGAGCCCACCTCCATGCCTTGTGTGACATCAGCCCAGCCACCCACATCACCCCATGATTTTTACCTCTCCAGGTCTCAATCTTGTGCTCCTCCACCTCGTAGATCTGAACCTGAAGGCAAGGAAATGCCCTGGTCATGGTGGTTCCATGGGGGACTGAGGGCACTCTGAGACACCGCCCCCTTCCCTGGGCATTGCACCCCATCACCCAAGCACAGGGATTACATTTTGGGGGCCAAGCAGGGGAGCAACCAGTGGATGCTGGTCTCACCCAGAATCATCCCCTGGTCATTGTCCAGTGATTAAGAAGGCACCAGGAGTGGTGGGGACAGCCACTCCCTGCCCCATGCATGTCCTGATCCCCCCAACCCTCCTCACTGCACTCACCAGAGGCGAGCGGTAGTAGCGGTGGAGGATATTGATGAAGTCAGTGATCGTGAGCATCCCTGTGGAGATACGTGGGGCTGGCAGTGCTGCCTGCACCCTCTCTGCCAGGCAGGGGAGGGGGCCAGGCATCGCTGCTGGCACTCACCCACAAAGCTCTGTGTCTTGCTGTCCCACAGAGGGGCAGCACGTACCCCATTGGCCACCAGTGCCACAAAGGCTTTCTTGATCTGCTGGCAGAGTGCAGAGGGGTTCAGAGGGTCCCCAAGCCTGCTTCTTCACTCCCCATCCCCACTCATCCCCCAGGTTATCACCTCCAGGGAGATGTCAAAGACGACAAGCTTGCAGCTGGTGGGGATGGCATCGTAACAGCAGTGGCTCCTCAAGAAGTGCATATAGATCTCAGCATCAGGGTTCTGAAACTCGGTCTCTGGGCCCAGCCCCAGTATCTCATTTCCCAGTGTGAAAGTGACAGGTCTCCTGTATTCTTCCTCCTCCTCTTCTTCCTCCCTGGGGCATAGAGCCTTCGGAAACCCTGCAGGCAAAGCCACCCCAGCCCTGGGCAGTGAGCTGAGCTGCTGGGTCTCAGCACCTTCCTGCCTGGGGAGAGCAGAGGATGCTCCCAACAGAGCCCCCCTGTTCCCCATTCCACAGGGGCAGCACAAAGCACTGCAGTTCTCCAGCCTGGGACACACTCCAGCTGAGGAGAGGGGTATGGGCAGGGTGGGCAGAGGACCAGTGCACCTGTCGAATGAGTAAGGCAGTCCCCCCTCCTGCACACCTAGACTCTTCCTGCTACCCACCTTCCTCCTCAGGGCGTGCAGCAGCATCCAGCAGCGCCACCTGAGAGGGCACACAGCGAGGAAGGGTCAGCAGGAGTCAACCCAGTCTTTCCCCCATCAGTGGATTCTGCCTGCACCCACCCAGCTGCTCTGGCCCACCCAAGCCAGGCAGAGAGGACTGTCCTTTCAGGCTGGGGATGTGGGCTGGGCTCAGTCCCCAGCCCCCCTGGGCACCCCCCACCAGCCCAGGACCCCCAGAGCCTGCAGTCTCCATGGTGGCTCCAGTCCAGGACGCCCAGCTTGTCCTCCTGCTCTGGGGAGACAGCGGGGGGCTCCAAAGCAGGACGAAGCATGGATGGCAGGACCTCCCGCCTTCTCTCTCTGCTGTTGGAGCCCAGCACATCCCACAGAGGCTCTGCGCCCATCCTGTCCCAGTCCCAAGGTGTAAATCCCGATCTTCCTTCTTCCCGTGCCGAGAGCCTCCCCAGCCCCACTGGCCCCTCCCGGGGACCAGGTCCATCCCAGGAAACCTACATTAACAAAGCAGCGGCCCGAGGAATAAGGGAGGCTACAGGGCCGGATGGCTGACCCCGTTCCCCTAGTCCCCAGGAGACTCTACTCTAACACAGCAGCATGTGCAGAGGGAAGAGCAACCCCGGCCACAAACCTGCCTGACAGGGCCGAAGTTTACAGGCCACCCTAAAAGAACGAAGGCACAAGGACAGGGACCACTCCCTAAGGAGCCTAGAGCCAACACTGAGAAGGAAGAGACCCTGCACCACCATGCCCCAACCGTTCCCAAGGGGCTTGGCACAGCTGGGACAAGGACGTCCTTGTCCCCACGGCTGCATGGCCGTGGGAAGGGGCCCATCAGCCGCCCACATTCCCCCACCCCAGGGGTGGCCTGTCCCCAGGCGGGGGTCTGTCGGGCCGGGCCCCCCACCCAGCCTGACGGTACCTGGGACGCGGCGGGGCCACGGAGCCGCTCCATGCTATCTGCGGGGCAGCGCTGCTATTCTGGGCCCGCGGCTGGCGTGGCCCCGGCAGATAGAGTGTCAGCGAGCAATGCCAGCCGTGCCCCCGCCGCGGGGGGGGACACAGCCGACACCACGGAGCAGCGCCCGCAGCCACCCCGCAGCCCTGGGCTGAAGTAGGTGGTCGCGGCCCCGCCCCGGGGACAGCGCTGGCCCAGGGGACCCGAGGGAGGGGGCGATGGAGGGATGGCTAGGGGTGGAGAGCGGAGGGACACCCCGCTCCGTGCAGCCCCGTCCTTCAGACGTGATCCTGCCTGCCCGGTGCTGCCCCGCCCCGTCGCGGGTGGGGGGCACAGCGTGCCCCTCTTCACGGGGATGCTGGAGAACGGCTGGGTCCAGCCATGGGCTGAGTGGATGCGGACCCTTTGTCCTGGATGCTGCCCAGCCCTGCCTGTCCCTTCCCGGGGTCCCGCTGCAGCTCACTGTCCGCGGCCACGCCGCTTCCACGCCGCTTCCACGCCGCTTCCACGGCAGGGCAGCCCGACCTGTGGAGTAACCTCCTTCCTTGCCGCGGGGCCACCCCTTCCTCTCGCCCTCTGCCCGCTCCCGGCTCCATTTTCTGTTTCAGGGAGGCTGTCGGGCTGGCCCGTGGGAGCTGCGGGGGAGCTACACGGCTGGTGACTGGCCAAAGGGACAGGGCTCTATGTGGCTGCAGGGGACAGCTGAATACTGGCCCATGGCAGGGTACAAGAAGTTCCCTGGTGCTGCCTCACAGCAGGCAGGAAGAGGAGGGACGAGGCTGACAGGGTGGCCCAAATCCCGCAGTGGTGCAGGGGCCCATGGGGCCAGGCCCTTACAGCTGTGCTGTGCAGAGCAGCCTGGCTCCAGCCTGGCCCTCGTGGGTGCTGGCAACAGGGAAGGGAGCAGGCATCTCCACTTTCGGAGGCTATTTTCAGGTGCTGGAGAGAAGCCGAGGAGAGATGAGATTGTCACCAAGGAGACCGGAGAAACAGGGCCCAGTGCTGGGAAATGGTGGGCTGCGAGGAGAGGGGAGGAAGGGCTTTCTACCAGACCCAGGGCCCACATGTTAGGTTCAGCACCTCCTCTGGGCCCCAAGAACCTGCTCAATCACCCAGCATCTACCTACCAGGCTGCAGGGCAGAACCCTGAACCAGCAAGGGCCAGCTCTGGGCACCCAACCCTTCCTACCCCTGCTGTAAGGCTGGAGTGCGCTGTTGCCCTTGGTTAATGATGCACGGGATAGTCCCCAAGACGTAAGGAAGACCCCAGACCAAAGCAGTTATGCTGGGAGCTGCTCCTCCATGAGGGGGGGTATGTTTACCTGCCATAGGACAGCACGAATTACCCCTGGAAGGACAGGAAAAGTGGGGTGATAGCACAAACCCTCCCTGTACCAGAGCCCAGTGAAGCATGGGAAGAGGTGCACTTCCCACCAGACACAAAGAGGTCAGAGAAAGGAAGGCAGATGTGAACCAGGAGAGCAGTTGAGTGTTTACTAGAAATCCTTGAGAAACAAAGGGAAAATAGAGAGCAGACCCAGGAGAAGAGCACCAGCCTGCAGTCTGTGCACACATGCTGCAGGGCACACGAGAGAGCCAATGGCCTTGAGAAGGATGCTCCCTCCCCAGCAGCCCTACTGCCCCTACAAACAAACTGGAGCCACAGTGGTACCCGTGGTCTGTCTTGAGCGGCAATGTGCAAGCCTGAGGTCTCCGACAGGGCCTTTTGCTGGGGGAGGGCAGGATGTTGGCAAAGACATTCAGAAAGGATAAAACTGGGCAGTTTTACTCCCTCCCAGGCGTGGGGTAGTGGCTGGGGATTCTTCTCCGGGGGCCAGGCTGCAGCAGGGCAAGAGCAGACTCAGCTGCCAGCAACTCAGGACACAGACAGGCAGGCAAGGGCTCAGCCCGTGCTGACTGGGGACAAGAAGGGCAGGCTCAGCCAGCCCCCACGCAGCAAAGAAACCACCATGTCAGGCTTTAAGAACAGTCTAGGACAAAGGCTGGATAACCCCCACTTCCTCAGGTTTTGCCACTTGTTTTATAAACTGAAGTCACACAGGTCTCCTCTTCGCCCAGGAAAACATCCCTCTCTAAAACCAGCCCCACAAGCAAGTGTGCAGTGTGAGGGGCTCCCACAGTCCTCGCTCTACAGAGCCAGCTCCTGTCTCTTCCTTTGAGGTAGGTTGATGTGTCCCCAGGGAGGGACGGTGGCTGCTTGGTCACATCACCAGGGCAGTGTCAGAGAGGCAGCCAGCAGGTCTCTGGTCAGCTCCACCAGTGCACTTGTTGAGAAGTAAGGTCTCAGTAGGGCTAGGCTCCAGGCATCTCGTGAGATCCTCACCAGCTGAAGAGAGGCATGTGCTGTGGAAAAAGAAGACCCTGAGCTTCTTAGGGACAGTGAGAAAGGACCAAAAGGACCACGGTGCAATAATCATCTGCTGTATCACAACACATGGACTCAGAGATAGGGCTGCCAGGCTCACCTACTCTGTCTCCCATCCCAGGCAGCACCACTCACCCCAACAGGTATCCCAATATCAGTGTGACTTCAGGGTCACAGCTTAATCCTCCTGTCTGTGTGTAAACCCAACTCTACCCTGGCCTCAGCACAGGAACAGAGATGTCCTTTCCCCTTAGCACCAGAGACCAGGGGTGTGCCTCCCCTTCACTTTGGCTCACCCAGACAAACTCCAGTCCTCCACCTCTGTAGGAAGCTGTCAGCAGCCCAGCTTTGCTCGGGGAAGCTGGGAGAGTGCAACAGACCTGGAGGCCTCACTGTTTCCCCAGCCAGTGCTGCAGCTGAGAGCCTCTGCTCACTGTTAACCACACCAGTGCCCACAGAAGTGGTACCAGTTCCAATGGGGGGAGTATCTTGTCAGCATGTTCTGACCATGACAGCTCCAAACATCACCTGATCTGGCTGTTCGGAGCTTCATTCCCATCCAAGCTGGGTGTACAGTGCCAAGGAGACATGCCCAGTTGCACAGACATCATGCCAGCCACATCTGTTGGCTCTCCAGAGAGCAGAGGCTTCAGAGCCTGCAAATCAGCCTGCTCCTCTCCCCTTAAATAAAGCTGCTTTCTGGGCCACCAGTTCTCTAGCAGGACACCAGTCGTAAAGCCACACTATGAACACCATGAATGTCACGGCCAGTGCAAACTCACCCCAGTCTGCCCAGTTCCAGTTTGCTGAAGCTGTTCGATTGCATGCTACTCTTCTGGAGCAAGAACGACTTTGGCAATGACCACTGTGGGAGGAGAGAAAGACAACAGAATGGCTATTTAAGTCGTGGCAAAAATCCCTCAAGCCTGCTGTGCTTTGCCATAGGCTGCCCTAGAGAGCTTCAGCTAGAGCTGCCTCACTGCTGCGCATTGTCACTGCCACCAGACTGTTCCCAGAATAGCAAACAGAGCAATCTTTGCTCTCTGCCTAATGAATCCCTCTGCTGAAAGTGGGAGTAGAGCATCTTGAGGTCAAAACAGTGGTTTTTTTTCAGAGGATCATTCTGTTGTAAGGCATGGGAGTGACAGACAGAGATGACTCCCTCGTAGAGGGGAACAATGGGCAGGACAGGTGCCAAATATGTAGGGCTGTGCCCAGTGCACCCAAGGATATTCAGATGCAAAATACTTGCAGATCTGATATACTGTTCATGACTTCATGTTTGTGGGAAATAGGGCTGCATGGGTTTTTCCAGACTCCTGGAGGCCTTGGCAAAGAGAGAAGAAGGCAAACAGGTAAGACAGGAGCCAGAGGAAGCAGAACAAGCAGGCTCTCTACCCAGCTCTGTGCAGGTAAACAATCATCTCTGCCTACCTTACCCACGGTTATACGCACCATCTGAGCCAAATCCACCCCTGCCCCAGTGTGGTACCCTTTGACACACCAGTTCTTCAGTAGCTCCAGACCTGGGAAGTGACAGAAAACAGGAAGTGAGAACGAACAGCCAGGTTTACAGAGAGTTAAGCCTTCCCAGCTCGGGGCATGCAAATATGCTGCACTGACCACGAAGAACATGCTATGCAATAGCTACTTGAACACGTGCTTGAGCGCTAGCAAACACGGGGTAAACCAAGGGCGTTCACCCTTTGTACAAGCAAACATCAGTGCGTGGGCTGCTGCAGTGCTTGCCTCCTCCCAGGGAGCCAAGACATTCCTTGCAGCAGGCTCAGTGAAACAGGGAAACTGGGGCAACACAGGATTTGCTGAATTAGACCAGATTGGCTGTCCCCCTGAGCCGGGTGCCTGCCAACAGCAGCACCTGATTTGGGCTGCACAGGTGAAAGTTCCCACAGTGCAAATGTAGAGCAGCTTTGCTGTCATCGACCCCTTTCCCAGAGGAGGGCAGCTCAGGCAATCTCCTCCTTGCACAGCAGTGCTCAGCTGCAGCATCACAGTGCATCATCTCCTCCCTCCTCATCCAGAGCTTGACATGGGCTGAGACTTCATCCCTGACAGAGGGCAAG
The DNA here is from genome assembly GCA_013397775.1 of Eulacestoma nigropectus. Classification (NCBI taxonomy): domain Eukaryota; kingdom Metazoa; phylum Chordata; class Aves; order Passeriformes; genus Eulacestoma; species Eulacestoma nigropectus. Next base: position 6,071,693 of record VZTE01004350.1, on the reverse strand, counting down.
ACTGGCACAGGCCGAGCTCATCGCTGGTGTGACCGTTCCTCTCACCACACACAAGACGTGGTGCTCCAGAGCATAGCAAGGTCATCTTGAAGCAGAGCCATGTGTTCAACTGCACTGAACAGGCTCCACGTCCTCCAGGGCTTCCTGCTAGCTGTCCCCACTACAGCCAAGCACCCTGCTCTTGGCCAACCCAGAAACATTGAGAAATCCAGGACTACTCCCATCCTGTTTTCTTATTTAAGAGCCTTAGGGTCATAGCAGAAGGCTAGAGTGGCTTGAGAATTAAGAACCAGAAGAGCAATGGCTAGGAACTTGATGCTGTCCAGCTGGGATTATTGTAGTTTGCTATAAGATACCAGGAGAAATCCTTGCTGTCCAAAGCCTGTTCCTTGGTGACCTTTCAGCAAGGCCCAGAACCTTGTAAAAAAAACCCCACGTTGGGGGCTGAGGGGAGGAGGGCAGCTCGGATGCCTTGTCCTGGGTCTGTGCACCAGCCTGGGCTTTGCATCTTGCTAGCTAGGGAAAGAGGAGTGCTGCATGGAAGACAGGGGAACAGGAAGGGGACAGGGGGAGGGTGGGTTCTGCTCAGAGCTAAAGAGCAAGGATAGGATAGAGCAAATCTACTCGCTTGGCTTCTTTGGGGAAGCTGGAGCACTGAACCAGGACCTTTGCCTGAGCGGCAAATTTCAGGGCAGCACTTCAGTGAGAACGATGACAGAATCTTTCTTCCAGTTGATGGGAGATCATCCAGCAAAGATATTAGCAAGGCAAAGGATGACACATGCTGACAGCACGGCCAGAGAAGGCTATGATGTTACCATCTCTCTGTGAAAGATTGTTACTGACCCCTTTGATACTTGCTTTAACATCAGTGAAAAGTGACAAAAGCATTTTTCTTTTTTCTCTCCTTGATAGCCAGGTGAGGAGCACACATACAGTCACTGCAGTGGAGGGCCAGCTCCTCCAGAAGCCTCTCCATCTAGATCAGATATTGGATAGAAAGCCCTGAGCCACAGTCTCTTTTTATTTTCTCTAGCCCTTCATGCTAGACCTCATTCTCTCTCCCAAATAGCTTCTACTGCTGCCCTGATAGAGACAACTTGGGTGAGAAGGAATTGGTCCAGTCCAGCTATGCCTTGTTAAAGGATAACGTTTTTTATTAAAATACAGAATTGTGTCCTGAAAGGATGGAAATGTTAGCTAGATTTCTAGTGTTTAGGAAACAGTATGCTGACTGTTTTTCATCAATTAGAAAGCTGCAGGAGACTAGGGAAGAGGCCCAATTTTTCCTTCACAGATCACCTGTCAGGAGCAAAGCCCAGCAGCTCCAGCTGTTTCTCCCTCAAAAGAGAGCAGAGAAACACAGCAAGAAGCCAGAGCTACAGGCTGAAGGCAAAATCCCAGTCTGCTTCACGCCCAGGGCACCTAGAAGTGCTGGCGCTGTGTGTACCAGAACAGTCATCACCTCTCATGAAGTCAGAATAAGCTTTTTGTGATATTTGAAGCAGTCTGGGAAGGTAGCACATTTCCTAGGGGTTAGTATGCAGGCAGGCAGCTCCCGCTCAACATGCACAGCTCAGAAGTCTCCCACGACTGCTGGCAGGCAGCCTGCCTGAGTCAGGTGGCTGTGCCAGGCTTTAGGAGGGCAGTTACCTTTGTGTCTATTCAAGTAGTATTTGAGCTCCCACTGAGTCACCAGGATGTTAAAGTAACGAGGCTGCTCGAAGAAGCGCAGGTACCGCATGGAGATGTGGCTGGGGAACACCCGCTCAAAGTGTCCGCGCCGGGAATACTCATCCTCTGTCTCCACCAGGATGCGAACGTCATCTGGAGTCAGGATGTCCAAGACAGAAGAATAAAAATCCTGCAGACAAGAGCAACCCAAGGTCAGGGAGAAGCATCTCTCGAGCAGAGGTCTCCATGTGTCTGAGATCTTTGGGACACAGGCCACATGGAAACTGAAGGAATCTAGGCTCAATGGTGACACCAACACTGCATAGAACTGAAGAGAACCCCAATTCTGCAGCCCAGCCTCTCCTAAACACACTGCCAGAAGGCACACAAGGCCAATGGCCCTACTAACCTGCACGGGGTCAGCTGGCAAAGGCTGTAAGAGCTGCACAGATACAAAAGGAGGAACAGGCAGTGCTCAGACTCTGTTTGGGGACTGGTGGGTAATGTGCCCCTTTAGCACACACCTATTTTAATATACAGATGAGTCAGTGAGACAGTGGCTTAAGCAAACCAAATTTATTTCTGACCAACTGTCTTGTAACCCACTGGAGCCCAAGGGCATCCCATCATCTGGCTGACCCCAGAGAAGAGCACAACCTGAAGAGGGACAAGGGATAGACATGTGGGACTGGCTGGGACATGGACTTGGCATGATGGTGCAAGTAACAGAGGAGGTTGTTTCGTACCTGGTCAGGTATCTTCTGCATCAAGTAATAGGCCTTCTTCATCTTCTCTGCTCTGAAATGCTCAGATTCTGGCTTGGGCTTCTCCTTCAAAGCGTTGCCCAGACTGAGGACACAAGGGAGGCAATAGAGCATTTAACTGGAGAAGAAAAAGTCGTGTAATGGCAGAGCTGCTCCCAGCAACTGCTGAGAGAATAATGACACCCTCATGAAAATGCCATGGAGGAGAGAACACTTTCTCCAAGGATTTCACTAGTTCCAAGATCAGTGATGCATCTATAGCCTTGTGCATCAGCACAGAACCCAGGAAGGATGTGGGCAGGGAAACTGGGAGGACTCTGCCAGCTCCTCACTAAGGCGTTTCAGTGTTCCTTCACCCAAAAGGTGAGCCATCACCTCACACTCACATAGGATGCAAGAGGGTCAAAGACACACCATAGCCTGATTCACAGCACATGAAGCCTGGTGGAATCTCATGTGTACATCCCACTTGGAAGATAGTTTCCTAACTGCAAGCACAGGGATGGGGGTACAAGTACTCCGTACTGGTACTGTACAAGGAAGAAGAGAACTCTTAGATCAAAAACTTCCTCTGGCAATATCCAAGTACTCTCAGGACTCAAATTCAGACACATGCCATGGCAAGTCCTGGCCTTCTGTACTATGTGACCAGCAACCATCTATTCTGAGCACCAACTGAACCATTTGGGGACACCAGAATCTGGGAGATACTTGTTTAAAACTTTTTAACCTATCTATCGACATAGCTTTTTTGTTCTGCTGCTGCAAAATTTATTAGTTGTGTGCAGATCCAAACAGGGAGAGGAGAACCTTGAGTCTGTGCTGCATGGTGCTTGGGGAACATACAGATCTGGAATTCTGCCCGCATGCGGAAAACCCCTTCATATGCTTCCCAAGGCAGGAGATACAGTTAAACAAGCTTGCCCCTGGATGCAAGAAATCTGGTAATGCATCATCTGAACCATGTTAAGGATCCGCTTAATCCCCTGCAGGTCCCTCTGAGGACACCTGCCCTTCAGCACTTCCCCTGGAAGTGGCAAACCAGCATGTGATCAAAGCACCGCAGACGAGCTGGTGAGAGCTCCCCATCTGGAACAGGCCCATGTTCCAAAGCTTCTCCACTGAGGGCACAGGGCACTCAGAGGGCAAGAGTCCCATCTTTTGGCATGCCCACACATCACTGCATGCTGGTGCTTAACCCAGCAAGCTGATCCTTCAGTGACATGTGGCCAGCAGCCACTCTGCTGCAGGAAACAGGCTGGTTTCCCTCCAGCCTTTAGGTTTGAAACCAGGATAAGCCCTAGCTATAGTGAAACACAGAAGGATTAGGGGCCTGGCTGGACACATACCCAGGAATTAGGATTCTGCACAAAACAGTCATGTTAGCTGCAAAGTAACACTGTGCACACCTCCACCCACAGGCTGGCAGCATGTGACACCTGCAGTCGTGCCTAAAGAACTGATCACTCCAGCATTTGCAAAATAACAGGTGCTCCTCTTGCTCCAGGCAGCAGCATGTCAGTTCCGGTAAGTCAGAGGGTAAGTGGATCCAACCCCAACAGAGCCAGCCAGTCCTCCAAGCAAACAGAGAGGCAGTGAGACTTAGCAACGTATTAGTTCTGGCAGGGGAAGGATGAGAGCACAACTTGATGAACTGCAGAGCAAGCACAAATCACATTGGCCTCACTTCCAACTATGGACCTGCAGAGAGGGCATAAATCCTTCTGCCTTGAAGAGACCAGAGGAACCAGATACTCAGGCAATGAGGCAAGTTCTTTGGACCCAGAGCTGAAGCACCAGCAAGCACAGGCCCTCAACAGCTAGAAGCCAGCGTTTGCTGGGCTCCAAGCAGCCCCCCAGATGAAATCCCTCAAGAAAAAAGCCTGCTTCTCTGACAGAGAAGGGGGCTGACCTGCAGGTAGAGCCATTTCTTGTCTGTGTCCTTGAGGCCACACTGTCCATGCTGGGCAGAACAAAGCCAGCGAGGTTGAGGAGGTCTCGAATCATCTGGCCCTTGATGCTCACATCTAGTGGGGAGTTGGAGTGGAGGCTGCAGAGAAAAAGCATCACAGCAGCCTGAGTGCTAGAACAGAGGTGTTGCGCCCCATGGCCCCGAGTTCAATCTCTGGGTTATTACTGACTGGGATACAAACACCAGCCTGTCCCTCGCCTCATCAAACCAGCCATAAGACACTGAGAGAAAAATCCTGACAACAGCTCTTTGAAAGGGTGGCTTCCTATCAGAAATAGTTAATTTTTCCATCTCTTCCCAAGTTTGCTAGAAATAGGCAAGTCCATCCCCAGAGCCCTGTGTTGGACCATGGGTCTGTGTACAGCTGATGCCCACCCACTCTCGCAGACAGGAGGAGCCATGCTCGGTTACACTGCAGCTCCCGGCCCTGCCTGCACAGCCGGCACCACGCGGCCGGGTGCCGTCAGGAAGCACAGAACGGCGCACGAGGCAGTGGAACTGCTGATTGCTTCTGCCCACACAAAGAAATCTCTGCCATCACCCATTCTGTACAAGACACATCCCTCCTTGGCCTTCCTTTTTTAACATGCTCTTCCCTGGCTCTAGCTGGAGCATGCCCAGCAAAGCTTTCTGAACTGCAGATGAATGTTACTTTCACAGACAGGGAGGGCTTTGATTCCTGCAATCTGGAGAGGGAGGCTTCAAAGCCCATGGTCTTTCAACACATGCTACAGGGGACATCACAAGCCAAACTCACTTTTTAGTAAAAGAAAGGCCATTATCCACTCTACTGTGGCTCAGAATATGCTTTACCTTGGGGAAATGTTGACTTCTAAGATCCAGGGCTTGAGGTTTTCATCCAGCATGATATCAAACCCAAACAGCTCATGGCAACAATACGGCCGGCGCACGTACATCTTCACCAGGCTGTTCACGTAGGGCTCAGAACTGCAAGCCAAGAAAAAAATGCTTGTTTCCAACAGTCAGACAGCAGAGCTCTGGCTGTTCACAGCACCTGCTGACAGTTCTGGAAGCACAATGCAGCCACGTGCCGCGGGAGTGGGTGGGCTGAGGGACCAACACGGGCCTGTGAGTTGCTGCTGCTTCACCACGTATAGATCCAGCACTGCATCCGGAGCATCCCTGCTCTGTCAGGTAACATCCAGCTCTGAATACAGGGTTCATCCTGCACCACAGACCATTCTCTCAGGCTCCCAGGCAAAGCAGGGGAGCGAGTGCCAAGCTGGGCAATTTTGGGTACACCGCACCTTCAGGCAGGTCAGGGAAATGTAAGGTCTGTTTACCCACTGCAGCTACTGCAGCAGGAGCATAAGTAACAGGATGAAAGGAGGGATCCACAGAGAAATACCGAAGCCAACAGCAGTGATACCATTTCAATTAAGAGCAAAAGGACCAGGCTGAGAAGGGATTGGACAGTCAAAGGGGACAGGGTGCACCTCACAGACACACAGAGCAAGGGGTGCCAAGACTCACGCAATGATGGTTTTGATAACGATGTCCTTAATCTTCTCCCAGATGGCCTCACTGTTAACTCCCTTCTGGGCCAGGTAACTCCACAGAGCTTTCAGTGCCCTGGGAGAGAGAAAGCAAAGGAGATAGCTCTGTAGCCCCTTGCTGCTGGTGGTGAAAGCAACAGAAGGGAACCCTGACAGCGCTGTTCCCTGGCATGGCAATCCTCCTGACATCCTCAAACCTCTCAATTCTTGGTTGCTGCTCTCCCCAGCCTGGCCCCTGGTCTGGAAGGCCCAAGCTACTAGGAACATGAATCTGTCATAGACTTCTCTCAGCACAGTCCCAAATTAGCACATGAGCAAGGTAAGTCAGGCCCAGATCTTCTCTTCCCTCCCCCTCCATGTCCTCAGCAAACCTCCCCTTCCTGCAGGCCTTCCCCCGCAGCACTGCAAAGCAGCTCAGCAGGAATCAAACAAGACCCCAAAAATGTTTTAGCTAAAGCCACTTCACTGAGGCTTCAGGGATGAAAAAAATTTCTGAAAAATGTGGGTAACAAGATGGTATGGGGGAGCATCTATGCTTTTACAGGAGTTTCCCACACCACACTGAGTGCTGCAAGCTACCCTGACACTGAGCCAAGGATGCTCAGAAATTTCTCAAGTGAGACCATGTGGCTAATGGCCAGGAATCCAAAGGTCACGCTTCCTGCATACAAGATGGAGTGGATTACAGCCACACTTATCTTTAACATAGGAGCAGCCAGCTTTGACTTGCATGCAAGTATGGAAAACCCACACAATCCCACCCCCAAGCAATTGCAATTGCTGACGGGCAGCAGACCCTGCTAAAACTCCCAGTGGAGCAAGAGACCGCTGTGTAGCAACTCCAAGTCTAAGCAATCTGACCACAGCAAAACACCTTCTGCAACTCCCTTTGAAGTGCAGTAGCCTTGCCCAGGCTGAGAATTGAGAACTCTATCCTGCACTATTTTTAAAAGGGTTCAAACACCACCGTGGAATCAGAGACAAGTTCCTGGGGCTTGCATCCATTCACCCAATGGGACAGCAAGGAACTCCTGCAAGATTGCAGCCTTCCTCCCAAAGGCCTAGAAATGGCATCACTGCTCCTATTCCTACCGAGCAGCACATAAATTAACAGTTCTGAACCAGGGCTGTCCCTTTCTCTGCCTCCACAGCGAAGTCAAGAGTGAGATGGGCAGAAGCTCCCATCTAGCCAGTTTAAGCATCACCCATTCAATTTCTAACAAAAATTAATCAGATTCTGCTTTAACCACATCCCATCGCCCCCACAATAGGGGAAGGGGATGAATGAGCAGAGATGAGTGCAGCATTGGAACCAGGGAACGGCACAGACAAAGGCAGGATGAACACCAACTACAGCTCAAGCAGCAGTGGACAGGATGAGTCACAAGCCAGGGAGACCATCCAGATTCCATTGAAACTAACTCATGCTAAAATCACTCTGCTCTTTCAGTTTCCCAAGCCTGACCAGATGATACAGAAAGCAAGTTCAAGTTTTGGGTAAGAATACAGAAAATGTCTGACTTAACAGGAAATAGAAAGAGCTACCTTGTACCCTAAAAGCACGTACCATTTGTGTCCCTGACAAGCAGTCTCATCTGAGTTGGACTTGTACTCCGAGTTCTTCTTGTTCACACTGTAGTTGGTCAAGTGCATGAACTTGTTGCTGAGGCTGTCCATTGAGGAGGAGTACCTGGAGGGGGCAAGAGAAGCACAAGCAGTCTGAGACTGAAGTAGCTGTCCCCAGGTCTACGAGGCAGGCACAGACTCTGTTCTCATCTCAGACCACTCTCAGCCATTCACCAGCCCTGCTGCCTGGAGCTCTCTGTCCCCACAGGCTCAGAGCTAATGGAACAAAACATGGGACAGAACAGGCTGCCTTGGGACAGTGGAATGCAATCCCACCCTCACAGCATGTCCTCAAGAAATAAAAGCCAGAGCATCAGTGAGCAGAAGCACTGATGGAACTCAGCAGCAGCCTGTGGCAATACAATGAAACCTGGAAGAAACATCTCAGTTTCTGGTGTGCCAGCCTTTATGCAGAATGAAGCACAGACAACTTATTTCAAGAACTGCTTCACACTGAGCTGATCTTTCATTGGGAAGGTCGGACGTAGGCAGCATCCTCTCACATTCCCTTTCAACAGCCACCTGCAGCGACCCCGTGTGTTTCCACACTGCTTCTTAAGCAAGCAAGGTACAGCCTTAAGCATCACCCTTAGAGGGGATGACTCCCTCCTGCCCTGGCCAAGGCAGGTACCACAGCCACAGATGCCTCAGCACCAAGGCAGCCCCCAGCACCGCTCTCCTGCACAACCTACTTGCAGCTGGCAAAGCGAACCAATCCATCCTTGAACAGGTAGACCCTGAGGGGATCGTAGCAAGTGACGTAAACATAGAGCCTCAGGTCAAACTTCTTCCCGCCAATGAGGTAGGGTTTGTGCAGATATCTGCAGAGGGAAGTAAGCACATAAGGGTTATGATTTTCATATGCAGGAACATCTCTAACCCCCAACTCAGAAGGCCTGGCAAAACAAGGGATCAATGCAGAAGCCTTTTTGCACAGCATTTCCAAGTTAATCACATCACAGACAAAATGAGAGAAGGAGCAGCTCTCCCATTCATGAGGAGTTCCTGCAGCACATAAACAGTGTTTCCTTCTGCTCGTTTCCATTTTGAAGAGATTTTCCCCAGTTCTAAGGCACAGCAGCTTTTCCACACCCACAACGCTGATCACAATATTCAAGAACATCTAAGACATGCAGTACACCACAGATGGTTTTGCACCATGAGCAGAAACAGTTGGATATTTTAATCCAAATCATTTAATTATTCATCCCAGAAGTTCATGATTTTCCACAGGGAAGTTTATGTCTTTGCATGGAAAGTGGACAGGGAGAACAAACAAGAAAACACAGCAGTTCCCTGTCTGCCAAATACTGCAGTTTTCCTGCCCTCACAAGAATTTTCCCAGAAAGCAATCTCAAACCAAGATGAACTATTCCACTTTTCTACAGAAGCAGAAGGAGATGGAGAACTCTGTTATTTCAAGAAAATCCTTTGACTAGCATCTACACGCACTGAGGCTCTTACTGAACCATTCTAACTTGGATAAGAACAAATCTTTGACAACTGCCACCTCTTCCCTGGGACTTCTCTTCCCATTGTGCTTGTGTGAAGTGGATAAGGTTTGTTTGTCTCCAAACATGCCAAACCCCAGAGTACAGAGCAGTGGGAGCTGGATCACAGCAGACCTGAAGCTGTCCACCTACCAGTCAGAAGCTCCAAAAAGCTCATGAAACCAATTTGTGTCTGAGACCTCAAACATATATGCAGAGACAGCAGAAATCCAGTAAGCCCAGCTGCAGATGACAGAGCCAAACTTTCAGCAGCAGGACACCAGGGCAGTCTCCAGAGAAGTCTCCAGATGCAAATCAGGTACTTCTGCTTTGCCACAGAGTGGCGGAGGCCCAGAATTGGCTAGAGATACAAGACACTAAGAGGTCCCAGGCTGTGTGTCAACCTTAGTTTTATATTCACTCACCTCTGTACTAGCAGTGGTCTCCTTTTGGGGAGCTGGCTCCATTTGTGGATGACCTGGATACCAATGCCTCTTGCTGATGCTGGCTGCAAAACACAAACAAGAAAGGATCGGATTGTCTCCCTGCACCTACAAAAGGACAGAGGATGGAGCTCTGCTTTACACTTACTGGTTTCACAATCCACTTCTGTCGGCTAGCTCCTTCCTCCCATGCTTTCCTGAGTAATTTGATGTCCTGGGGCAGGATGAAGGATTGAGGGAAGAAATTAAACTCCTTTTTCCCACAGCGAGCCTGCATCTTCAACAGGTTGCGCCACAGACGGTCCTTCCTTCCAATTTGAAATGAACCGGGGAAGTGGTTTAGCTGGAAAGGAACACAGATGCTATGACATCTCTCTGCATCCCCAACTCCTTGCCCACCCCTTCCTGCTCCCTGGACAGAGGATACATCCTTTCTGAATACAGTGCAGGGTGGCACTCTTTGCTCTCCTCTCAAGATTGCACCCAAACTGATTCCACCTACTCCTGAAGTTACGAGGGACAAACCGCATAGTTTAAAGCATCACAGCTCTCCAGAACAGGCATGTGCTCATGGCAGATACCAAACCTCTGGTCTCTCACAGGTTCCTCAAGCCATGAGCCACACCTGACTTTCTGTGATCTGAGTAAGGTACATGACCTTTGCTGCACTGACAGGGAGGGCACTGTCCCTACCCCTCAGTTCTGCCAGAAGAAGGACTGCTTTAAGCAGCAACAACTGAATTTAGAGAGGCTCACAAATAAACACAATTTGGCTACAGCCTCAGTCTGTACAAGAGCCACCTTCACAGCAGAGATGCTCACCCAGCTATGCCTGTCTCTTGGACTCCTCTCCCAGTTCTGGAAGGGATACTGCAAGGGACAGCCTGCACAGCAAACACCTGGCCCCGAGGAGAGGGGCACCCAAATTGTTTCCAACACACTCTCCATGCACATGAAGGAGGTCAGCCCAAAACATCCCCTACCTTTTGGTGCTCCTTGATGGCTTTGAAGCCAGGAGATTTCATGTGGGGGCCCCAGCAACCCAGCCAGTCATTGTTTTCTGCAGGAAAAACAGAAGAGTCCATGACCGAGTACCCTGCCGTGCATAACACCCTCTCAACCCACAGCACCCCATCTCCTTGGGCTAGCAGAAGCGTGCCAGGGATGCTGCACAGCTATAGCGCAAGGCACTCACACTCACTACTGCAAAGCTGCCAAAGCAAGGGCTGTCAGTGGCATTCAGTTAACCAAGTGAGTGATATCCTTGCAGATATGACCGTTGCAAGAACCTGAAGAGGCACAAGGTCAAAGGAATGCCTTTAATTCCCCAACATCCTGACTTCTCTGCTTTACAGCTGGCAAATAAAGCAGTTGGCAAATGAATGCTGCACTGCAGAGGGACATGTAGGATGTCAAAACTTCTTAGAGCTTCCTCTGCCCTCCATGTCTCATTACAGCTCCAAAATAGTCTGTGCAGAGGTCTACTGATACATGCGGGAGTCCCATAAATACTTCCAGGAGATGGCATTCCAGAGTATGGATCATAGCTGCAAATGCTCAGCACTTCTACACATCTCTTCAGTGACAAGATTCCCAACCCTGAGAGCTCTGGCTATGGTCAGAGAAGATGGCTTCCTCCTCAGTACATGGGAGCAGCAGTGCTGGGCCTGGCACTAGATGAGGGCCAGCCTCCTCAGAGTGGCAAGCCAGAGCAAAACTGCTTCACATCTGCCTGAGCTCCTGACAGCCCAGGAGCAAGTCCTTGTGGTCTATGCCAGGGACAAGCCAAGAGGCAGATCAGGCCCTGACCTTGGATACTGCAGGTCAGACAGGCAAAAATGTGAACCCAATATCCTGCAGTGCCAAGCCTGTATTGCTTCTGCTTTGTTCTTTGCAGGCACTCTGCCTTCTTGTGCCCATGGGCTGGAGGCAAGGAAGGACTCAGTGTTGCCTCCCCCAACTTACTTTTGCTAACTCTGAAGTGGGACCTGCCAATGGTTTGCTTCACTATGTTAGGCGTCACTCTGCACATTTTCCATCGCAGCAGCTTCCTCTGCTCCCAAGGCAGCTTTTCCACTAGAAAGGCAAAAAGTTAAAGACTGAAGGAAAACAAACACAATACTTGGATTTCCTAGAGCTGCAAAATTCTTATTGTTTGCTGCACAGGCACCAGGCCTGTAGACGAGGGTGTGTAGCCCTCGCTGCAGAACCATCATGGAGCAGAAGGCTCTACAGCTGGGGGAGATCCAGGACACTGGAACATTTACTAGCAGCCCGAGTCATGCTCCAGGCAACGGAAGCAGCAGTTTACTCCAGTCATTTGGATATCACAGCAGTGCTGGGTCTCATCATGGGAAGGGTTAAGGGCAGCCACTGCCAGCCAGCTCTAGGCTGTGTGCTGGCAGCACTTGCTCCCTAATAATGGGCTGGCCACTCTCGCCCTATGTGACAACAGACCCCAGCTCACCTGTCTCATCCCGAGTACTGAAGTAGATAGTTGGAGGCACATTAGGAAATAAACTGCAGACAAGAGCTGGTTTGAGCACTTTGTCCTGAGCCTCAGCAGGCTCAGCCAGGCACTGGATGCAATTCCTAGGAAAGATGAAGCAGTAGGCAGCTGTCTAAAAGTGAAGGGTAACAAACGAAGGGGGAAGCCAGAAGGAGCCTTAATCTGGGTATCAGGAATTTGCACCATCATTGCAATGTGATGCAAGCAATGGGCACTAAGGTCAGTAACTCAGTCTGCCGCAATGAGGGGGTGAGTCTGCAATGAATGCCCATGCCAAGTAACCACTCTGGGGTTTGTGATTTTCTGGGGCAAGGAGTGGAGTTTTTTATGGGCCAAACACTGTAACCTTGTCCAAGGGAACAAGGGGTGGAGATCGTAATACACATGGTTTAACTGCAATTCTTGGGGTTTTGCTGTGTTGCAGAGAAGAGGGATGGAGTTTTACCCATTGTATGTACACCTTACCACAGCAAGCTCCAATGCCTGGAAGGAGGGGTAGAATTTGTAATGTTTCTACTAAGGTTGTGATGAAGTGAAAAGTAGAGCTTGCAAAGAACGTATATTCAAATACATGCCACTGCAGCCAGTGGAAGGAGCCACACCAGAGCAATCCACTAAGGAACTGTCATGGTTTGACGCTCTTCCTTTTGCTGCTAAACCACCACAGGAACAAAGAGCAGCAAAAGAAAGGAACTACAATACACTATCCCCAGTCTCACAGGCCACCCCTTGCCTCACTGAAGGGACTGAGTGTAGCCTGTGGCAAAAGGATTGCAGCCAGGACAGGGGAAGAAGGGGTGTTTTCTCGAAGTCTTTGGTTGTTTTTTTTTTCTTTTCAGTATCAAAATCAATAACTAAAAGTTTGTTAATTGGCAAAGGATTATACTGATTAACATTCTCTAGCACAAAACTGGTTTTGTCCACAACAAACTGAAGGCAGGAGACAGCTGCAAAGGTTTCAAGGCCAGGCTCGTACACAGCCTGCCCAAAGAAGTGGTCAACATCCCTCCCTCCTTGCTGCAAGAGGCATTTGGCCCAAGCACTGCTTCCCCCAGAGGCCAACCAGACACATCCTGCCAGAAACAGCTGCTGGGCCAGTTTACGTCACCTCTGCAGGACTTTCCCAACCACATGTGCACACCCGGAGCCCTGCAGCACCCTAAGGCTCAACACTTGCTCACAGAAAGACTTGCTTGCCTCCCAGATTGGTGATGACATGATGGGAAGCAGCAAGTTATCAGGCAGACAGCAAAGCCTGAGGCAGCCCTGGTGCAAAACCAGCTCCCATTGCTGGATGGGCAAAAACAGGTCCAATGAAGGTCAGCCAGGAGTCAGGAAGGTAGGGCTGAGATGACCACAGGCTGACCAATCCTCCCCAGAGACTCTCCCAAAAGCTAAAGAAAAACCCAGGCTCCAGGACTTGTTTCTAGGATGCTATGCTGAGACACGAAACTCCAAGGAGCTTTTGGAATCTCTGGCCCAGGACACCTCCACTCTGCTTCATCTGCCAGGCAATAACATTGCAAGAACACAATTTAATCCAGTAAACCTAACTCAGCAACTGGCAGTGCCAGTGAAATTAAGTCCCCTGTTTTGCTGCAGTGGATGCACCCTTAGCACTTTACAGGCTGCTGCCTGTAGCAAGAGAGCTAGTTCTAGTCTGCAAGGTAGCAAGGAAACTCGCTTTGGCTGGGATGTCTGTTCCTACCTTCACCCCTTTACACCACATGTTACCCTCTCCTCTGTCACCATGGAGGGCAAAGATGATGGAATTACAGAATATGCTGATTTGGAAGGGACCCACAAACATCATCGAGTCCACCTCCCTGCCCTGCACAGGGTCATTCCCAAGAGTCACACCATGTGGCCGAGAGCATTGTCCAAACGTTTTCTGAACTCTGTCAGGCTTGGTGCTGTGACCACTTCCAAGGGAGCCTGTTCCAGTGCCCAGTCACCCTCTGGGTGAAGAACCTTTTTCCAATATCCAACCTAAACCTCCCCTGACACAACTTCAGGCCATTCCCTCGGGTCCTGGGACAAGTCTGGACAAATATGCCACGCTCAATGCACTGTTTACAGCTACTAACCTGGATACAGGAGTCACGGAGCCACTGGATGACTCATCAGCATCAGAGGAAGCATCCGAGTCACCTGCAGGAGGGAACAAATTCAAGTTCTGTCTCCGTGAGGAGTGAATGAACACAGAGTTAGGAAGGGAAGAGAGAAAACAAATGGTCCGGGGGACAGAACGTTCCAGCTGCCCCAAATCCTTGGATCCTGGCTGTTGCCCACCAAGTGGTGTCATAAAAAACAGAGAAGGGAGCAGAGCTGACAGCCCTGCACAGAGAGGAGATGGGTAAGTTCCGCAGAAGGACAGTGGTGAGCTCTGGCTTGCTCCCCAAAGGAACCGATTCAGTTCCTCCTTGCTGTTACATCACTTTTGGGTTCAGTACATCCTGAAATGACAGCATGAATGTAAGACAGGAGGGCAGCTGCACTCACCCCCAGCTCCCAGACAGCTCCTGCACTCCCCACATTGAGGCATGGAGCACAGCCCTCCCTGGGAAACTAGCACTCACTGTCCTCATACTCTTCTTGACTGCAGCTCTCGTCCAGGCCATCAGGAAGTTCTTCCTCTGCTTCGTCCTGGGGATGGCTTGGCTCCAGCAGTGACTTCTCAGCAGTAGCACTGGGACAAAAGACATCACATCAAAAGGAATGGCACGTGGTTTCTGGGGCCAAAAACCGAGAAGCCCACGAGGCAGCATGAGATAATGTGGGCAGGGGAATGAGGGCACTGCCCTCTCCAGTGCTGATGTACAAGTACTCATCGCAAGCTAGCAAGATGGAGAGGGCCCAGACCACACTGAGAAGGAATGTGTTCCAGAGCAGCTAGAAAGAAGAGGAACAAGGGCACCCTCTCCCAGCAGTAGAGCAGGAGCTCCATGGCCTCACACCCTCTCTACCCTGTATTAGCTGTGTTCTTTTATGAACCCATGTCTCTGACTAGGAAGGCCTGGCTCGACAGCAGGCTTCATTCAACATATGCATAGAGCTTACCACTGGAGGCAGGGCCCCCTGACTGAGGAGAACAAACTAGAAATGCCACACAGTAATTCCATGCTGTGGTTGAAGGAGAATGTGGAACGGCTTAGAGCCATCCCGAGTGCCTCCGTCAAGCTGGGGGATGCAGGAAGGCGCCCCACCCACCAGGATGCCGCAGTGGGGTTTTGCTCACGGACACAGCCCATGGTTATCCTTATGGCCACCCCGTACTGCCCACAGTGCTTCCTCTCCCAACACATGCAGAGGCAACGGCTAGCCCAGCACATCCTGCTGCAGCCTCCCTCCTCCTCCCGCCTCTACTTACTTAAGCTTTCCCGAGACCACAGCCTGGGCCCGTTTCTCCTCTTTCTCCAGTTGGATGGTGGACACCTGCGCTGCCACTTCAGAGACGGCAGCCAAGTGCACAGGCTCTGTTCTCGCCACGCGGTTCCCGGCACACTGAGGGCTCAGCATGCCCATGGGATGGCAGCCGGTGCTGCAGCTGGGAGCGCCGGCACGCGAGGCCAAGGGATGGGCGCTGACCTGCTTAGTGCGGGCAATGGCACCACAGATGCCCGTAAGGCTCGAGTTACTGTTAAGGCGATGGCTCCCCAGCTCCAAGTTCAGGGGAGCGACGGGTTCTTTCTGGGTGATCTGCACTCCGACATGCTGCCTCCTCCTGCTGTTCCAGCTGGATAGGCTGCCCACATTCATAAGGCCAGAACTTTCGACTTGGCACCCAAAGCCTTTGCGTGTGGCAGCCTGACTAGGTAGCTGCTGCACAGCCTTCAAGAGGCTCTTCTCTGGTTCTTTCTCTTTTGAGCTGTGAAGTCTCCCCTTAGTGTCCTCCCACAAGCACTGGTCCTTCCTGAGGATCGCACTGCTTGGCACAGGGGTAAGGGAGGGAATTGTGTTTTGTTCTGACACAAGGTTGTTGTTCCTCACTGCTCTGTTGATCAGGCTGCTAGGGAAGCTGTCTCTAGTGTCCCCGGAGTGGGACCATGAAGCAGCAGGAAAACTCCGGGTGTTTTCCACCTTTTTCATCTTCAGTGACTGCAGAAAAGGCACTTTAGCACTGCTTGGCCGTAGGAAGGAGCTGTTACTGAGCACTGGTCTACAGGAGCTGGCAGCCTGCTGACCTGAGCTGAGGGCAGAGCCTTTGACCCCAGTCCCAGGGCGCTCCTCTGCCAGCAGGCAGGGCTCCATCAGCAAGGAAGACATCACCCTTTCCGTGACAGAGCCAGTGTCTGGAGGGCTTCGGAGGGTGTCTTCAGTGGGCTGCGCATGGCATAGTGACGAAGAGCGCAAGAAGCAGGATTGCTGCAGGGTGATCCCTGAGGGCAGCAGGATGCGATCCTGGAAAGCACTCACATATCTCTTCTCTAAATTCCAGACAGGTTTTGCCTGCTGCTGAGTGAGGCGCCAGGCCCAGCACGGCTGAGGTCTTTCTGCCAGAGGGGTGCCTGACTCCAGCCCAATGCTCTTCTGGTGTTTGGGGCCCAGATTAGCATGGTCTGGTCCTGCAGACGCCATGTAGAGCCATAGCACATGAGGCACAAACACGTCAAGTCGTCTACAGCAGCATCTTCGCTGACCTGAAACAAGAGGACAGCATGAAAGAAACTGTTGCCCTGTCAGGGCACAGCACCCAGCCCAATGCCACATGACGAAAGCAGGGTGAGCTGCTTTTCCTGCAGGATGAAAACCACATCTCCCATCTACTGAGCTCACCAAGAGTCTCCTGAGACCACATCAAAGAACAGCTGGCATCTCACATGAAACCAGAGGATGCAAAGAACAATGTAGAGAGGGCCATCTGCAGGAAAGCTTGTACCCTGCAAACACACAGGGGTGCCTGACTACCAGCCAGGGCCATGGGATAGCAGCTCCAGCACAGCAGCTCTGTCTGCAACAAGAGGCTGCCTGCCTGGGACCCACACAGCAGCTGAAGCCCACTCCTATAGGTCTGCATCTCCAACATCAGCCTCCTGACTCCACCACAAGCCCCAAAACATCTGCTTATTTTTTGTCCCTGCTCCTTAAAGCTTCAGCTCACAACGTTACACAACGAGGCAAGAACCTCAGCCCTTGCTTTTAAAAGGAACATCTCTCACTTTTGTAGAAAAGCTCAGTGAGGGCTAAGGGCATCCCGTAGAGCTCAGGACTGAAAAGGCAGCAAGGAGCAAATGCAGCACTGTTCTAACATCAACACCTCGGTTTCCAGCAGAGACTGGCAGTACTGTGCACATACATTTCTCCTCACTGCCGTCCTACAGAAAAGCCTCCTGCAAGGAGCAAACTGGCAGACCACAGAGCTGCAGATGTAAGTGTTCTGAATCCTCCTAGAATGAACTATTGCACCATACCTGCAACATCCTCTTGCCTGAGGAGAAGGGAAAAGAGAAAACAAACCACGAGCCAGTTACTGCTTTAACACATGCCTGGAGGGCCCCTGGATACAGCTGCGATAGGAATTTGTATTCCAAGCAGGCTGGCTGGTTCTTCCACCTTCCTGCTCTCACATGCTTGCATATTTTTTAAAAAAAGGTATAAAAAGAAGGATAAGCAGTGCATCAACCATCACATTCTTACTTTTCTCACAATACACATACACATTCCTTTCTCACCTGAAAGACAAGCCTCAGATGCAGCAGTTAAACTGTAGCTTCGAGACCCTGAGATTGCTCTGTAGCACCATGACAGCAGCTCACACCACCACAGGGCTGGGTCAGACAGACCTACACCTGCCAGACCTTCTCAACCTGTGAATCAGCTCCAGTCTCCAGCACATACCAGGTCAGCAGAGTCTCAGCCAGAGGATGTAGAAGATGAAACATCCCATGCAGGATCCCACAGGAGCTACATATTTTCAAGGAGAGCTGCTACCCTGCCAAGCTCTGCAAGGAAATATGGAAGGTGCCAAGTCCACCCCATGCCCATAAGGCTGCATTGCTTGTTAGCGCTTGTACAGTCAAGCTGAGAACTCCTGATGAGGACAGGGCACCTGCATCCCAGTGGGAGCTGCAGCCCAGAGGGGCTCCAATCCCCAGGGAAGAGAATCCCACAACAGAGATGTACAACACTATTCCATTGCTACCCAATCTGCCCCCAGCAGCAAACCTGGCTGTGTTGTGACATTCACAGCGATTAGCACAGAGCAAAGAAGCTGTGGCTCAGATGCCGCCATCTGCCCAGCTCAAATTTCCACCAGTAAACAAGGGAGCGAAGCTTGGCTTCCACACGCTGCCCTTCTGGATGCACCCAGCTTGCAAGCGCACTCGGACCACAAAGTGACCCCAGCACACCAGTGAACGTAAGTGTTAAAGAGCAAATTAAAATTCAAGGAGAATTAAAGTGTTCCTGCCTAGAGGGTCTGTCACTGTGGCACCACAACATGCGCTGCCAGCTTGGCCATCGCCTGCACTCTCACTCAGCTGTGAATGACCTTGCAAAACCAGCCCGCAGTGAAAGCCATCTGTACCTCATCTCCACTCGGCTTTACAGCTAGCAGTGGATCATCCTGCTGTAAAAATAAAAGTGATGTGGCCTAATGAAGCTGTAACGAGGGCCGTGAATCTTACAGCCAGCTCATACACAGGTGTGAAAATGCCAGCAGAAGCCCTGTGTGACCCTGATCTGGAGTAAGTAACAACGGTAGCACAGATGTGACTGACATAGACACGGGGGTACTGCTGACAGCTGTGGCTGCCAGGGTGGAGGTCTGGCCATGGCATAGCCTTAGCTAAGACTGCCTGGAACCCAGCCCCGCAGTAGCAGACAAGAATGTGCTGAGCTCGTCCCTCTCCGGAGCAGTTTTGTCATGGAGCTGCAGAAGCGTCTGGGCCAGCACAGGGGAGGGGTGTGCTGGAAGCAGCAGCTGCATAAGAAAGCGGCAGGGCCTTTAGTACAGCCTTCAGGTAAGGACTAGGCTGGCCAACTGCTAGTCACCACCCGTTTCCCTGTGGAGACACAGGAGCTCAGAGATAGGGGCAGGAGGGGCAGGAAAGATGAAAGGAAGACGCCCTCACAGGGGACAGGTCAGGATGCATCCAGACTGGCAGCACCAGCCCATGCTGCCTGTCCTTCCCCCCATTCACCCTTCTGTCCCACCTCCTGCTCTAATGTCCACCTGAAAAGCGTCTCCCATCCTTACTGCAAGGACAGCTTGACAAAGCAGCTGCTGAGCATCCAGGAGACCTGATGGAGATGGAGGGAGGCACCTTCACATGCCACACTGTGGTCACAATAGGACAGCAGCTGCCACATCTCTGTGGCTCTGGGCAGGAAAAACGTCACCTACCCCCAGGGTAAATCCCTGCTGGTTACCAGTCAGGGAAGTTTTCTCTTTATGTTTAATTCAGTTGGAGTTTTGGGATGGACAAAGGTCACGGCTTGATGCAATCCCTAGTTCTGCCAACCCAACCCTACGACAAAGGAGCTGGAGTCTGTTCTGCATCTCACAATGTCAATAAAACTACACTCTTGAAATTTTATTGTAGAAACATGAGCTAGGAAAAGCCCTGGGTGAACTGGCCAGGCTGGAATTCAAACTCGACCAAGTAATTAATGGATTTTGGCTTGGACTTATTGACACAAAATACAGAAGCCAAAGTTGTCACTGTTGGAGTGACTGTACAGCTGCACTTGCTTACAATTATTCTGCCAGCACCTTTTATTGCCACACAGCTTGCTTGCAAATGTTGGGACGTCAGCTGGAGTACTGCCACAGCCTGTACAAATGTCACATCACAAGTGCACAGGGCCAACACGTGCCCCAGCCTCTGCACACCCCAGTATGCATCAGTCAAAATCCCTTCTTCCAGCCCGAGCCCCCCTGCAGCATGTGCTCCTCTAATGGCAGCGTGGCAGCTCCTCACAGCCCTGTTCCCAACAGGAAAGGACAAGACCTTAAGAGCTCGGGTGTGCACATCATCCCACTGTTAAGAGGAGTTTGGCTGGGGAGGTTATTTTAAACGCAGCTTGGTGACACACTTAAAATAACAAGAGCTTGTAAATGTATGCACTGCAAGCTGACCTGATAATGTGCTGTCAGCCACGCACAGCCCAAAGTCACAAGGAGGAGAGATTAGACAACTGCAGTTGCTATTGTTTTCTATTTCTATTGCAGGGTGCATATTCTATTCTGTTCTTTATGCTTAAAAAGGACAACATCTTTTTCTAAATGAGATCTGAGTTCACACCAAGTTCCTTGCTCACAGCTCTGGGACTTTTGATTAAAGCTTGAACAAGCAAGTTAACAAGACTGCAAAACAAACAGGTTTTAAAACCAACATACGTGTCAAAATAAGGGTTTGTATCCCTTCAAAAAATTTAAAACTTTGAACAAGATCAACAACATTGTTCTGAAATCAAATGAGTGCCTAAAGCTGCTCCAACAGCTGGTAGCTAGGTACAAACTTGTGCTTCAATAGCATGGAAACAGCCCTCCCTCCCCTACATCAGCTTCAAGAAACAAGTGGCCTCAAGCGTGGTCACGCACAAGGCCAAAGCAGCGCCTGAGGCCACCAGCAAGTTCAAGCTGAAGAGCAAAGGGTGTTGCTGGCCACAATTTGTCCATGAGGACAAGACAGCTCAGAGACAGCGTGGCTACTGCAGAAATGCTGTTGGTGCAACAGCCTAGTGTGCTGCTTTGCCACACAATTAAGCATCACTGTTCCCTCTCAGCTCCAGTGTCATCCTTGCAGAACCACATTCTGTGCGCAAATCCAGAGGATGACAACCAATCTCTGTCCTAATCAAGACACCAAGTTTTTGCTTGGCCATTCAGGTCAAAAAAAAAAAAAAAAAAACAGTGAGAAATCAACCTCTGTGAGGATGCATCAGCAAATTCCACCTGCATCCCAGGACTACATTTGTGCCACAGCTGGTCATTTCCATTCAACAGCTGTGGTGCTGAACTCCACTCCACACTGAACAGAGAAGTATGAGAAGTGTATGACTGCCCAAAGTGACACTTTACCTAAGCAGAGCACTGCCCTGCAAGAGAAACACAGCAGCTCCAGTGTGAGCTCCCATTCCCAAGGTGGAGGCAGACCTCAGGGACAGCAGGATGCTGGAATGAGCCATGGGAGAGCTGGATCCAGCCACCACCCCACCCTGTGCTGCAGACAATGCCTCCCTCCTTGCACACGCAGGGTGGGCTGGAGACTGAAGGCTCATGTGTTTGACTTCACACGGGACTTTCCCACCGCTCTAAGAGCATTGAAGCACAGTTGCCAGATGAGGTGAGGAACTCTGGCATATTTAGGCAGAAAATCCAGGGCTGTAGCTTGAGTGCACCAGGGACACCTAAAATAAAGGGCTGGCTCAGTGCTCACCCCGGGAGGACTGACCTGGCTGTGACCAGTGCACGGGCCACAGCAAAGGGCAAAGAGCATGGAGTCCCTATCACTATCAAAGGATATCAACTTTTCTCCCTGGCAGATTCCCCAGGCCCTGAAGCAGACGTGCTGCACAGTGACAGCAGACCATGCAGCTCTGTTTTCCCAGCAGTCTGCAAGTGCCTGCCCTTCCTCCCACGCCTGATTCATACTTTTTCATCACATGGGCTACAGAAGCAGTTGTACTGCAGCATAAACAAGAGTAGAGAAACACGTCTGGGTTAAAAGCAACAAGCTAAACCATGAGGTATTTAACAGCCTTTCACCAAGGAGGTCTACAGCCCATTCCTGAATATCCAAACTGAAGGGACAGCATTTTCAAATGAGCTTCGTGATGGGAGAAAAGGTACAGGAGAACTATATGGCAAGACTTGGGAAGAGTTTGGCCACCTGTGTAGGAACTGAGGGCAGTCAGCACAGCTCCATCTAGTCTTAGGCAGGCTGGCCTTTAGTAGAAAAAATTTAAAAGTGGAGGATTTAGAGTGAGTGAAACAAGTATAAGACATCAACACATAGCAAGGAGACAAGAACTATCCAAATAGTTCAAAACACATAAATTCTTATTCCATTCTCTGTTCTTGATACATTTTACTGAAACATATCTGCAATCGGAAGAAAAGGTTCCCAGGTTTGTCCTTCAGTATGTGCTGACTCTTCCATGTCCTGACAGGGCTGGGAAAAATTCTTCTGAAGGCACTGCAAAACCTTCACTCCACACAGCAATCTCTCAGAGCTCAGGAGTGGAGAAGAAACAGAGATTCAAGGTGAGAAGCTGCCAAATACTCCCACTTGATGCACAGCAGGAACTCAGGAAATGTCAAGGAGTGGCACCCAGCCAGGCTGGTACAGCAGCCAAAGCCCCCAGCCTGTGTCAGTGATCTGACATCTCCATGCAGACGCTGTTATCTGGGGATGGTGACATTTGTCCCCTCAGCTCCTCCTCGAAATGCAATCCCTGCTGTGCTGGGAAGGACCCCACAACTGAGGTGTGGGAGGGGGCTATTGTTATCAATGAACTTTGCCTAACACAAAACAACTGCAGCAAGAGAGCAACAAAAGGACAGACAAATGCTACTGTCTGCTGGGTACAAATATTAAGAATCATGGAAATATTATTCTATAAAACTATAATAACGCAAACAATCCACTGTAAATTGCCCCAAACTATCCGGGAGTCACTAGACGTCATCTGCCCATTCTGTGAGGAGCATACCACAATGAGAAAGACAAGCCTCATCTCAGGGAGTCATGCAGGCAGGGTTTTGATGTGGAGCTGTGGGGCTGAACTCTGCCTCCCATGAGACATCCACAGCCCAGCGCAGGGAGAGAGGAGGCTGGCATAGTGCCACAGGGCTTCCCCAGCCTTCACTCCTTATTCCCTGCCCAGACCCTGGAGGCATTCAGGAAATAGTCCAGGCTTGTCTCAACTCAGCTCTGCCTTTCACCTTTCAGACACATCGGCTCCTTTTTACAACACAAGAGCAGCCAAGCCAAGACCCCAATGAGAGGATGAACAGCCAAGATGTCCCACCTCCATCCTGATACTCCAAGTACCGTTGGAGAGGCTCCCTGGGGCCGTGGCTGGCTGGGGAGCCATCTCTTCCTCCCTGCCGCTCGCCCGGGGCACATGCTCTGTGTCTCATTTCTCCAAGTGAAAGCCTTTGAAGCCAGAGGTGCTACCAGGATGCTCTATCCTGGCCCCGGAGCGCCGCCCAGGCCACCAACCCCAGCACGTCTCGCCACAGAGCGCTCCCGACCCACCCCCCCTAGGCCCACGGGGTCACAGGGCAAGACCATGCGAGCCCCGCGAGGAGGCCCGGGGTGGAGCGAGGTGCCTCTCCTCGGGGCCCGGGCACGGCTATGGGGCGGAGGGGCCGGGGAGGCAGCGGGAGGGCCAAGGGCCCTACGCCCCAGTGGGGGAACTCTGAAGGTGGCACCCGGGGAGATACACGGGGAGCAAAGCCCCGCTCCACGGGGCGGCCCCGCCGTACTCACCGCCCGCCCGGGCCCGCCGGACCCGCCGCCGCCGTTACCATGGGGAGCCGGCGGGCCCACGTGACTACAGCTCCCGGCAGCCACCGCGCCACAGAGTGCACCGCCCCCTGGCGGCGCGGCGGAGCCTGGCGGCGGAGCGCAGCGCGGGCACGGCACCGGGAGCCGCCGGGAAACAGGCGGTTTCAGAAGGAACGGGCATTTTTTTCCAGGGCCGGCTTCCCACGGGGGGCACCCCGGGTAAAGACGGCCGGGTAGAGTCCCCCTCGGGCGGACGACGCGGGTTCCAAGGAAGGTCGGGCTGGAGCCTGAGGAAGGCGAAGGAAGCGTCGGTGGCGTCCCGGGATGCCCGGGAGTCACTGCTCAGCGCCGGTGCGCGGCGACAGCTGGCTGGGCCCCGCGCGGCCGGGCAGAGCTGCGAGGCGGCGGGAGAGCAGCTCGCAGTGCCGGGCAGAAGGCGACCGGGGACTGCCGCTGGCCAGCGCGGCCAGCCTCTCGATGGCTTTGAGGGACAGCAGGACCTGCACAGCCAAGAGAGGGACAGGAGTCACCCACCAGCTTGACCCTTGTCCCCACAGCTCCATCGGGTCCCCCAAAGGAGCCGAGGTCCCCGTGCAGTACCTGCTGGATCTCGGGGTGCTGGCTAAGGGCTCGCAGTGCCTCGAGGGCTCCCTCCCGCACGGTCTTCCGCGGGTCCTGGCAGGTCACCTGCAGCAGGAGGTCGGGGGCCCGGTTCTGGATCAGCAGATCCCGCAGCTCCGCCCCGCGCTGGCCCAGGTTGCTCAGGGCCAGGGCCGCGTTGCAGCACGTTTTGGCCTGCGAGTCCCTCAGCAGCCGGGTCAGCGTGGGCACGGCCCTGCCCAGGGTCACCGCCGGGCAAGACGTGTGGCAGGCGGCGTTACCCACTGCAAAGGTGGCTGCCCTGCGCACGCAGCCCTCCGGGTCCCACAGGCACTCCAGCAGCCTCTCCAGCCAACCGGGCTGGCTCTGCAGTACTGGGGAAAAGCTGTGGCGGAGCAGGTTGCCCAGCAGGTTGCAGGTTCTGGCCCGTATCAGGTGTTGCTGGTGGCTGAGCAGGTAGGTCAGTGGCTGGTCAGCCACATCTGAGTCCCTTAGGATCCTCTGGAGAAAAGGCAGATGCTCTGAACAGGCCCGGGCCACATGGGTCAAGAGAGACAGGAGGTCAGTTGTGAGCGTGACATTGTCTGAGAACAAGACAGATTTCAAGAAGGCAACAATGTGCTCCGAGGCAGCAGCTTCCCTCACCACTTGGTCTATGACCTGTGTATCAGACACAACAAGTTGGCACAAGAGGCCCATGGGGAGCTCGGTGAACGAGAAGGGCAGATGGCGAGCGCAGACCTAAGGAAAAAGGACAGACAGCACTGCTGAGTGCACTGCACTCACGTGTGAGCCGAGGCAAGCCAAGCAGCAGCTGAAGGCAGCCAGCAGGTCAGCACAAGCTTAGCAGCCAGTCAAGCTTCTCCAAGGGCAACACAGCACGCAAATGACATCCCTGTGCGGGCAGGAACTGCCAACATGATGTGAAGTGGTGACATGCGCTGGAGACTGCAATGTAGGGAGGTGTCACCACCGTATGGGGGGAAGGAGGAACACAGGGCCAAGAGAGTACCTGCAGCAGCTGGGCAGGGATCTGAGTATCTCTCACAGCCTCCGTGATCAGTGCTAAGGTGTCTTTATCCACATCCAGAGCAAAAGGGAAACAGAGGAGCTGGCAGACCTGGATGACCACATCTGGGACAACCTCAGGGTCTCCATCCTTTCCTGCTTGCCTGAATATGTGAAAGAGAGAGGCTTAATACAGAGGTGATGAGAAAAACCTCAGGGCAAGGGGCAAAGGGCATTCCCTGCGCCGACCACTAAGAGGCTCTGCAAGTGCCAGGTCAGGAACTTCTCAGCCCTTGGTGTTCTCATGTCCATGCCCCATTCAGCTGCTGAGCTCTGCCCACTTCAACCCTTGCCACAACTCACATCTGTGCCAGGCATGCCAAGAAGCCAGGGGACAGCAGTCTCTTCAGTGTCACCATGAGGACACCATGGGACTGGGTGAGCTGAGGCAGGCACTGGTGGGACTCACGAGTGAAGACGCTGAGGGCCAGGCTGAGGAAGAACAGGGTTCCTGCAGGGGAAACAGCAGGCAGAAGGGCAAAGCTAGAGAAGGCTGTAAAGTCTCTTCACTTCTGTCTGTGCTACCTCAAGGCTGCTCCAGGGTGGATTCTCTGATTCCCTGTCCAAAACCAGAAAATCTCCACCCAGGAGGTCACACCTGCCAGAGCGGACATTCCCTGCAGCATAGACACCCTTTTTTGTTCCTCCACAGCCAGCTCAGCTGAGCTGCTGCCAACTGGGCACAGTACAGGCCAGGCCAGCCCTCTCTTCCCAGAAGACACTGCAATCCTCAAGAAAAACCACCTGAGTCCTCTGGCCTCAGGGAACAGATGTGGATAGGGACAAACATGGGCAAGACAGAGAGCAGGATGTGAAGCAGAAGGGTGCCCTGCTGTCCCACAGCTCCTACCTTGAGGGGAGAGGAGGTTCCAGTCTGGCTCTGCCGTGGGGTGACCAGCACCTGGGGGTGAGTCTCCCTCCAGCGCCGCCCCATTGGTGCCCACATGAAGCACCACAGCAACACAATGCCAGACCACGCTCCACAGCTCTGAGGAAGCAAAGCCCTGCTCCAAGGCCGCATCCTCCTAGAGGCAGAGAGGCAGATGTCAGAGGCCTTCATCGTCCTCCATGGCTTCCCAGGGTTCTGATACATGGCTCTGCCAGCCCCATGATTCTGTGAAGGTCAGGGCTAGATGGACACAGCCCAAGGGTCCTGCTGCACCTTTCAATAGTGTCAGTCCCAGGGCATCTCTGCCCTCCTTCACTCCAGTGTTCCCATGGGTCCTGCTGCACCTTTCAATAGTGTCAGTCCCAGGGCATCTCTGCCCTCCTTCATTCCAGTGTGCCCATCAATCACCCTTCCCTGCCCACCACTCTCCCATCAGTCCTGCAGGGACATAAGGTGACTTTCGTGGGGTTGCACAGCTCAGCCAAAGCTGTACAGTTCCCTGGTTTCCCTCAGCCTCATTACCAATCTGCATTCAGGCCTTTTTGCCATCACACCTTTTGGCATGGACCAGGCAAAGGAGATGGCTAGACTGGTACCTGTTCAAGGAGTTTCAGCAGGAGGAAAAAGAGCCCATCATAGAGACCAGCACCCATTGGCAGGGGGAGCTGCAGCTGTAAGAGTGGGAGACAGTCTGGAGCTGGGTGCTGGGTTTGAGGGCAGCAGCATCACACTTGCACCCTTCTGAGCCCATCTTTGCACTCCTCCACAGAGGGGTATGCATGGCTCCCCAGCTTCTCTGTCCCCATCCCATACCTCTGCAGGTGCTGTCAGCGCATTTGTTACCACTGGTAGGATCTTTTCTCTCTTGAGCTCCAAAGCCACCCCATGCTGACTGAGCTGTGCCAGGAGGAATGCTGCAGCACCCTGTGGGACAAGGAGAGCTCAGCACCTTTGGGACTTTCCCATCTGCTCGGTCACTCTTGACCCTTCATCCCTCGGCCTCATCCCACCCTGAGTGAGGAACAGTAAGGCCCAAATGGGATGCAGGGCTCTGCAAGGCTCTCAGTGGTGGCTCTGGCAGTGGGGGCGGCTTACCACAAGGGACACGACAGGAGACTGGGTGATGAGATCCACAGCCAGGGTAACCACCTCCTCAAGCCTGAAATGTAGGGACCAGGAGAGAAGCACTATGTTCCCACAGCTTCACATCATGCAGAACGGCAGCATCCAAATACCCACAAGGCTGGGAAGCAGCCATGTTTCAGGAGGAGCCCTGGTTCACAGCACCTCCTTGTCCACGCAGGATCATCCTCACCACATCCCCAGCACCCACCCACACTGCCCAGCATTCTGCTGGTATGTCTGGATCGGAGGGATCAGTGGGACCAGGTTCCCAGCTCTGGGCAGAGTGCAGGACAGAAGGCTGTTCAGGGCAGGGCATTTTCCTCTCCCACCCATGAGTGAAAGTGGGTGCTTACCTGGGAGGGGAGGCCTGAAGCTGCAGGGTGAGCAGGGCCAGCAGGTACAGAGAGGCTTCACAGGCTGTCTCCTGGGGCACCTCCACCATAGGGACCTACCAAGGGAACAGGAGTTATAGCAGGGGAGAAGAAGGTGTTTCTGGGCCCTGGAGGAGAACTGCACTCTTCAGATTAAACTCTCCTAAACTCCTCTCCCCACACAGATTGGTCTGACCAGTGCTCAGAGGAATGCGTCCTGCTTGCCCACACTCCTACCCCACCACCAGGGCTGTGGTCAGTCCTACCTCACCCTTCAAGAGCTGCATGAGGGAACCCCACAGTGGTTGGCTCCTTCCCAGGTGCTGGCACAGGTTTGGGCAGGCATGGCAGCCAGCATAGAGGATCTGCAAGGCAGAGGGGAAAGATGCCTACCAGCCCCTGTAGAGAGGTTCCACCCTGTGGCTACTATGGGCTCATTTATTCAACAACTGACACCAGGCAGGTGAGAGTCATTGAGGGCTAAGCCCACAGTTCCCTCTTCCCCATGCTCCTAATTCCATAACAAAGGCCCAGGCACCTCTGGGCAGAGACAGATAAAAGGATGAGGCCATTACCTTCAGGACGTTCAAGGAGCAGCCTGGGTGCTCCAGTCTCCCCAGCAGTCTTGCAAGCTGCTGGCTCTCTCCTTCCATAAGCTTTTCAGCTACTGCATGAGCAATCTGCAGAAATCAGCCTGGTTTGCACTCTGGGTACCTGAAGCACTACACAGACTAGAGGAGTTTAATGCTACCAACAATTTAATGAAAGAAAGCATCTGCTTCCTACATCCTGCCTGTGTCTACTCAGGGATGCCTATCTGCCATGATCTAGTATGGCTTTGATACACAGTCCCTCCCAGACTTGAGATGAGCAAGGTAAGATTCCTCCTCTGCTTTTCTCCTTGTTGACTCAGAGTTAAAGAATCAAATGTAAACCTGTAATTGTTTTCCCTCTTACTGCTCCTTCAATTTCAGATTTCCTACAGTTCATATCACTATAATAAAAGAATTCTTCATGTTTTCCATGTATTGCCTAGTTCTTTATTTAGCCCATCTCACAGGTCAGATCGTAAATTGGAGTCTCTTAATTGATTCAAGAATCCTTACATTCCTAAGGTCAGCTGTTGGCTGGGGAGGTGCAGCCCACAAATATGAGCCCTGCAGCCAATAAAGCCAGAGGATCCCAGCCCTCCACTCTACTGCTGAGAAAGCGATCCTACTGGAAAGGGCTGCTGTCCCTGTGGAGACCACACCTCTTCACCCTGTACAGAGAGCTGGTCTGACCTGCTGCTTGGCTTCCCGACAGCTGTTTCTCTCCAGGGGGATGCTGCAGGCAGCAGCCAACGCAGCCAGGAAGAGGTCTGCTACACATGGGCTCTGGTCATGGGCTGACTTGCCCTCCACCACTGCACCTGCACAGGGACATAGCTTGGGAGTCATTGTCCTAAAGGTGCTCAGGGGCAGCAGGATGGGGTTGGATGGCAAGAGAGGAAAAGTCAGGTTTGTGATGTGAGGAGGGTGAGATCTGGGATTGAGGGAGGAGAGCCCAAGTTAGCAGGGGTCTGGACAGATAAGCTTCAGCCACCTCTTCTGGCCAACAGCTCTACAATGGCCGTCAGTGCTCTCATGGAGCCCAAGGGCAGGAGGGAGAAGAAACCCCAGAAAGAGGTGGTGAGCTGCTACTACTGCTACCTCGAAAAGCAGGCTGCTCTGAGATGGATCCCTGAAGGAGTCTGTTCAGCAGGGGCTGATGCTCCTCTCGCAGCCTGGTGTAGAAGTGTGCAGACAAAGAGGGGTCTGTCGTGTCCAGGCTCTCACAGAGCTGGGTGAAGCACTGGGGAAAACATAGGGGTTGCCATCACTGCAGACTGAGTGTGGGAGGGGAGAGAAGGACAGCACAGGAGGAAGCTGTGGGAGGACAGCAGAGATGGGAGAAGGACTCGTGCTGGAACTTCAGGGACCTCCAAATGTCCACTCCAGCCAGGTTACTGTATGGGACCCACATCTGGCTGCATGCTGCTAAAGTGAGGGGTACACATGGAGGCACGTGCCCCTCCTCACCTCAGTCACAGCCTGGCAGAGAATGCCAACAGCTATTTTTGCTCTTGCTTCCTCTGGCTCTAAAACATGCAGCTTGAAAACAAAGGCTAAAAGCAAGATACCAAATGCAAGCCTGTACACATCTCCTGCCCGAGCCACATGTGAATCATACTCCAATGCTGAGAACCCGCTGTGCCCACCCTGCACAATCCCAACAGCAGAACTTTTGGCAGCAGAGCCGGGGGTGTGTCTGGCGAAGTGACAGGTTTTGTGCCAGGGTGTGTACAAAGGACTGCACCTGCCATTGGCCCAGCTGGTAAAGCCACACCAGAATGGTCAAGCCAGCGAAGGTGCCCCCTTAGAGACCTTCTTTCTGTGTGCAATTCCCCACAAAAACCCCAATGGGTGAGACAGCCTGCCCTGACAAGAATGCATCAGACCCCGCAGTTAGGAGCAGGGTCCTCAGCCTGTGTTCCCCCAACATACACGGACAACCCTACAGCTGCTGTCCCTGGGGCAGAGGGTGTGGCAGAGGGAGATGGGGGCACCCTTACCAGGAGGCTTTGCTGGCAGAGTCTCATCTCAGTGTCGACTGGCGCAGCCAGCAGCTCCGGCAGCAGGGCCAGGAAGCAGTCAGCACTCTCCTGAAAGGCCTGCAGGCTGCAGGGGGCAGCAGGGGCAGATGAGTGCAGAGAAACACGGCCCTTTGCTGTGAGGACAGGATCTGAACAGGCCCACATGGCCCTGGCTAATGGAGCAGGCAGCACACACTCACACTGTGAGCTGCTGTCAGCAGGCAGCACAACTGGACTTGTCAACTGTGCCTTTCCTTTAATTAGTCCCTTTCAAGGAAAGTGCTCCTCTGTAAGCTCAGCAATATGGCATGAAGCGCTTAGACCATGATGCTTCCCCACAGAGACAACTCCAGCTGCAGAGTATGAACACCACCCTTCCACCTATTGCCAGGTCCCCAAAGTGGCCACACGAGACCTCAGAGAACAGAAGGTTGTCCCTACCTGTCCTTTTGCCCACTCTCCTCCAGGCTGCATTCACTGCTGAAATAAACTTTGATCACCATGAGGAGGTCTGTCAGCACAGCGATACACCAGGGCTGCTGCAGAATCCAGAAAGAAACCACAAATGGGGATTGTGTGTGGGCCATCCCCACACCACTGCGACAGGATCCTTCCCTGCCAGAACCTCCCCCTTCTCAAGGGTGCCTAGAAGAGGAACCTGTGAGCCAGATTCAGCAGGACACCAGGGCCTCCTCAGCATCAGCATTCTGCAGGGCTGGAAGGAGCCCACATTTTTTTGGGGTTCTACACCCACCTGCTTGGTGCAACCACTCTCCAGGATCTGCTTGGCTAGACACAGCAGGGACAGAGGCACATTCAGCTCTCGGCAGAAGTGGTCCAGCAGCTCAGCATCACACTGGGTAGACAGGAGGTTGCCCATAACACGAAGCACAGAACGAAGATGGGAGGCTCCCTCCAGCATCCCTTCCAGCACCTGGACACAGAGAAGCCAGAAGAGCTTATAATGAGCAGCAGTTTTGATCTCTCCACCAGCGATGGAGCAGCCCTTCAACCCATTCAGGCAGGGGACAGCAGAAGAGCAGATGGCAAGCCAAGTGCACGAGACAGCTACAACTCCGGGAGAAGCAAAGGATGTTTTTGCTGGCTGGACTGAACTCTTCAAATGTTTCCAACCCAATCCTGGGGGAAAAGGCAGCATCCAAGTCTCCAGTCTTAGTTGCCTGGGCCAGCCATCACTTACCTGCTGAGCAGAGTCTGCCAGGCGGTCCCGGACACGGTGCTGGAAGGCCGGGTCCCTCAGGAGGCTCAGAGGCATGCTCAGCTGTATGGCTGAGGGCTCAGTGCCCTCAATCAGGTGCTGCCACTCCTCATCGCTCTCCAGCTCCTAGCCACGGAGGAGAGAGGACTGGTGCCACAGACCCTGCCAGTCCCAGGATCTCTGTACCAGCCCCTGGCGACTGGGCCCTGCTGTCTTCACTCAAGACACCATCTTACCTCACTCTCCAAGTCCACAGCCTCAATGCTGTGCCTGCCCCAGGGCTCTGCCCTGGCAGCACCAGGCTGTGGAGGGGAACCTGCTCCAGGAAACTCCCACTCACAGTCTCGAGAGAGGCTGTGTTGCCTGGCCAAGGAAACAATACAGTCAGTGAAAGACCTTTCCTTTCCCTCTTCTTCCTGCCCCAGCCTCAGCCTCCCTCACCCTGGGTTGAGAGGAGACTCCTCAAACTCCCACTCTGCTATGCCACTCTTTCCTTGCAGCTGACACAGATTCTTCTCACTGGAGGCAGCCAATGGCTCCCTCTCCTCTGGGGCTGCCTTCTGTGATGCTGCCCTGGGTCTATGCGTGGGATGTCCATTGACAGAATCCTTCATAAATGCATCACCTGCCTTCAGTTGGCCCTAGTGATGGCAGAGAAGTTTGGTCAGGACAGGGTTACTCAGCCAGATGAGCCCCCTAGACTCCATCACCGTGAGCACCCCACATCCTGCCCTGTGTGTCGCTGACACCCCAGCCTGGCTCATGTACTCCTGTGTTTCTCCCCAGGGCCCATTTCAGTGCCCTTCCTTTGCCTTGACTGTGAGACATAGCCAGGGGAACCCCACACTTTTCTCCACCTTTTTCTGTGTCTCTTCAACCATCTTCTGCTGGGCCTTTCTCAAGATCCTGGACTGGCTGCTCCTAGGGGCCATGGAATGGACTTGCTGCTCCTTCAGGGCCTGCAGCTCTGGGGACAGCTTGGTGGTGAAGGGGTTTGAGATCCCATGCTCTTCTGTGTCATCAATGACTGGGGAGGCAAGAGGAGAACTTCAGCAGCAGCTCTCCCTTGGGACACAGAGAGAGTGATCTCTCTTGAGATCCCAGGGGAATGCTAAGGGACCCAGAGCAAGACCAGGAGCAGGAGCTAGGAGTCAGTGCTTGGGAAAAGCTGAGAGGAGGGAGGGACAGACCACGATAGTAAAAATAGCAGGGCAGGGAGGTCCTTCCAGTCACCAGCCAGTAGTAGAAGGAAACAGACCTGGACAGTTTTGGAAAAAAGAGTAAGTACTCACCAGTAACCCGTCCAGCAATGAAGGGGTGAGAAAGCAGCTCTGGCCATGACAGGCGCTGGTGGGGGTCCTTCATGAGTAATCCCTGAAGGAAGCTCTGCAGAGCAGCAGGATCACTGACACATGTTCAGCACCTACCAGCGAGCATAGTGTACCCACCAATCTCCCCCAGTGAGGGCACCCAGGAGGCCTGCCTTTCCTGCCTAGCTCTGGGAAAGGACTAGCTCTAGTGCCTAGGGCAGATGGGAAGACATTTCCCTTCCCAACCCAATAAATCACTCCTCTGCTGTTGGACCCAGTTTCCCAGCTCATGGACAGCAGACATTTGGTAACAGTGATAAGGGTTCCCCTTCCAGAAGGTCCAGCTCTCATTGCTTTTCTATGTTCTGGAGTCCCTGTTAGGGGACATAAAAGCTAAGAGTGACCCACCACGGCAGCAGGCAAGGCCAAACTGCATTAACAGATCTCACCCTGCAGACAGGGCCTCAGCCTTTACCTTGAACACTGGGCTCATGGTCATGGGCCATTTGACGGGGTCCTTGATGATGAGGCTGACAAGCTGGAAGATGCTGTTGGTGTAGAAGGGAGGAGTGCCCACAAACAGCTCATACAGGATGCAGCCCACAGACCACAGGTCTGCTGTGTGGTCATATGGCCGTTCTTCCACCAGCTCAGGGGACATGTACAGCGGGGTGCCCTTGATGGAGGTCAGCACCATGGTGTGGATGCTCATGGCACGGGCAAACCTGCTCAGAGCAAAGCACAGATCGCAAGTTGAGGCTGAAACATCTGTTGCAGCTCCCAGGGAGTTCCCTATGAGTTTACCAATACTTCTTCCCTCTGGAGGACAAAATCTCTCCTCTCTGCTTAACCTCTAAATATGCACAGAATCCAGGCCCCCATTTGCATTCCTCCACTCCTCCTCTAGAGCATTCAGGACACCCCTTGGCTGCTCCAAGGCCAAGCATCCCCCTCAGCACTCACCCGAAGTCACAGAGCTTGACAACACCATCTTTGCCCAGCAGGATGTTCTGGGGTTTCATGTCGCGGTGCAGGATGCGGTGGGAGTGCAGGTAATAGAGAGCAGAGATGAGTTGGGCAGCTATGGTCTGGACCTGCCAGAGACACAGAAGCCTCACCCTGTGTCCCATGGTGCCACCCGCTGGCACAGCCACGGGGGCCAGGTCCCTTATGGCCTGGCTCCGACACTACTTCTACTTCTGTCTTGTTTGGGGCAGGGACCAACCCCAGCTGTGGGCCAGCAGTTTCTTGGAGTAGGCCAATAGCCAAGGCAGCAGTCTGGTGCTGTGGCCCTTGGAAAGGGAACAGAGAAACTGAGGTCTCTGCAGGACCCCACTGTCCCACAGTGCCAACTTGGCCCCTTCTCCATCGTTTTCAGAAGCTCTGCCAGGTAAAGCCCCAGAAGCACCTTCACCCTCCTGACATCTCCTGGCTCACAGCAGAGACCCTCTGCCTGCAGGCAGACAAGTCCTGTTTTCTCCAGCCTGCAGCAAACACTGCATGGCCACTGCCATGATAGACACCTGGTCCTCAGGTAAAGTCCCATCATCCTCCAGGATCTGGAAAAGCTCTCCCTCTGCGTAGTCAGTCACTACCACCACCTGGAGGGAAGAGCAGCATGGTGAGATCAGGCCCTGGGGACCTGGACAGAGCAGGGTAAGAAATCTGAGGGAGGTGTTGGGGTGTCATCATGCAAAGTCCATCAGCTTGGGCTCAGACTTGGAACGGAATAGAGCTCCCATGGCTGCACTGCAGCAAGGACCTGGCACTTGGCACAGGTCTTGTAGCTGTCCGTATCTCAGCCAGCAGAAACAAGGGAAGAGGGAAGGACAGGACAAGCCCAGAACGGTACTTCCAAGCCCAGTGGGTAGAATCACTCCCTTGAGCTTGTTTTGAATCTGCTGTCTAATGACTTCATTTCATGTTCCCATGTCCTATAGAACAGTCTTCAATCATCTAATATCATATTCTATCCATGGGGGTTTAAATCAGTGAAAAGCCAGTCTCTGAAGAGACTGATGAGTGAAGAGTAACCCTCATCCTGTCATCTCAAACCAGTCCTCCTGCACCACGCACTCCCTGGTCAGCTCCTTCACCTCTGCATATGATCTAGTGCAGCCCACACAGCCCAGACAGATGTTGGCTCCCCACACAGCACATACTAAAGCGCTCTGAAAAACACTAACCAGACCCTGGGATGAAGTCACCAGCATCTCCTGAGGAAGATGTCCCTACAACAGCAGGGGACAGCCCTTGTTCCCCTGCCCCAGTCAAGCAAAAGCCTTTGCCTGGAGTAGTCCCCTTCACCTCCTTAGCAGTCTCAAAGCTGTCAAGCATCTGGATGATGTTGGGGTGATGGAGATCTCGCACAATCTCAATTTCCCGCTGTAGGTTCTTCAGCTCCTTCTCAGACCGCCCCACCTTGGGGATGAACTTCAAGGCCACCACCTTTCAAAGCAGGAAAAGCTGGGATCAGACCAGGCTCCTGGTCAGACCCACCCTGGCAAAGGCTGCTTTTAACCTAAACAGGACTCAGTACTTTCCAGCTGAACACAGACAATAGAACAATGAGACATTTGTTCACTGGGCCCCTTGGACCTAGGGCTCTCCCCAGGCCCTTGCACATCAACACTGGCTCACACTTCTCTTCACACTGGCATTTAAAGCAAAGAAATGTAATCAGTGAACACAGTAAAACCAGGACTTCAGAAACATGGGACAGGACCTCAAGATGCTGGTGAACAGCAGGTCTAACATGAGCCAGCAGTATGCCCTAGAAATGAGGAGCACTAGCAGCACCCTGGGCTGTATCAACAGGCAGGAACTGCAGGGAAGTGATAACTGGCCTTTATTTCGAACCTTGTGGACCATACTGGGAATATTGTGGCCAGGTTTTTGACCCAGAAAGACATCAACAGGCTGGAGTGGGTATAGCAGAGAGACCCATGATGGTGAGGGGACTGAAGCACATAGAAGGACGACACAGGGATTACAAATTGAAACAGAGGGAGGTTCAACTTGATAAGAGGAAAATACATTCATCCTAGTAATAGTCAGGCACCAGCTGTGGGGTGTTTGTCTTGGGAGTTTCAGAGGATCTAAATGTAGTGCTGGCCCTGCTTTGAGGTCTTGAGGTCGCTCCTAATGTCCCTTGAATCCAGATGACTCAGTGCCAGCAGGAGCCGGTCAGGAATGTCAGCAGAAAGCCAAATGAATGCCGAGTCCCAAAGGCCTGGCAGAGCCTTAGAACCCAAGAGGCACCAGAAATCAGCCCCAGCCACACACAGCAGAGCCCCAACCCTCTCCCCTCACCTGGGCGCTGTGCTTCCGGCGCCCCTTGTACACGCGCCCAAAGGAGCCTTCGCCGATCATTTCGAGGATGTGGTAGTTCTCCATCGTTCGGGACGGGGCCGCTGAGCTGCCGAGGCAAAGAGGCCCGTGAGGAGCAGCGTTTCCCCTTCCGCGGGCACCTCCCCTCCCGCGGGGCTGCACCCGGCGCCCCTTCCCCTGAGCGAGTGTCGTCCCCCCCCCCGCCCCAGGCTTTGTTCCTGCCCACCGGCTGCACGGCAGGACGAGCCCCGAGCCCCGCTGGCAGCAATCCCGCTGCGGGATGAACCTCGCCCCGCTGCGCTCCTGCCCGGCCCCGCCGCCGAGGCGTCTCCTGGCAACGGGCTCCGCGCTTCCGCTTCCGGGCCGGGCGGGGAGATGGCGGCGGCCGGTGAGGAAGCGGAGGCGACGGACTGGTAACAGCCCCCGTACCTTCCCCGGTCTCTGCACCCTCCCCCGTGCCCGCACCCCTGCTGTCCCGCACCCCAGCCCGCCGGGGCCGTCTGACCCCTGCCCGGTCGGTTCCCGCAGGGCGCTGCCGCCGGAAGTGGAGGTGCTGGAGTCCATCTACCTGGAGGAGCTGCGGGTGGCGCGGGGCCTCGGCAGGTACGTCCCGCGTTCCCCATCCCCGGCCCGGCCCCGCGCCGCCCTCCTCACCCCGACCTGCCCCTTCTCCAGGTGGGAGCCCTGGGAGATCAGCATCACCCTGCACCCTGCCACGGCCCAGGACCAGGACTCCCAGTACGTCCGCTTCACCCTGGTGCTCTCCGTGCCCCCTCAGGTAGGCTGCCCGCGCCGTCCGCGCCCCTGCACCTCTCGGCCTCGGGCCTCTCCACCTTCCTTGTGCTTTGGGTGTTTCTCTTTTATCTTAGTATCCTGATAAAGCTCCGGAGATCTCCATCAGGAATCCGCGGGGGCTGTCAGATGAGCAAATTCAAAAGTGAGTGCCAAGAGGGCGGGAAGTGGCGATCCTTTCCTCTGGAGATCCGGGAGGCAGAACTGGTGGACAAGCCTTCTCTGATTCACGTGACTTCCCATGTCTGGTTAACAGATGGATACAGGTCCCTAAATTACTTTGTCCTAAATCTGTCAGGAGCCACTGGTGCCGAATTTGACACAGAGGGGTCCACCTTGTGGTTGTTCCCCTGTAGTCCCCCTGAAATGTGATTTGAATCTCCGAGGCCTTGAAAGCTGCTGGTCTTGCCCTGTCAGAGGTGGGACTGATCTAAGTCCTTGGTCAGCCCGTTCTTGCCTTTGTGCTTTGGTCCTTGGCACAGTGGAATGTGTGCAGAGACCTTGGTGCTTGCCAGCAGCACGAGAGGATGCGGCTTGCAACACTCAGGCAGGCTCCCCCTGCTCAGGGGCTGCCGTCAGATAAACAAAGCCTGGGATTCACCGAAGCCAAAGGGTGCTGGGTGAGCTCAAGCTGAGGCCATCAGTAAATCTCCTACAAGTCGTGTCATGTCAAATGCTTCCTATGCACTGGCTTGTGGGGAGCCAGGACAGCATGTCAATATGTGTGTGCTTGTGTGCCCGTCCTGTGCTCCAAGCAAAGCCTGCAGGCCAGGGCTCTCTTTCTTCCTCTTGTCATCATGGCCAGATGGCAAGTATGTGGGACAGTGAAAAGGTAGCTAAATTTGTTTTAAGGATTTCTGCTGCTTTGCTGTAGGATTTCCCAGACCCTCAGAAGTGTTGCTGAAGCCAGGCTGGGAACAGAGGTGCTCTATGAACTGATCGAGGTGAGAGTTGGAGGAGGTTGGGGGTGACCAGCCACAGACACTGATCCCTGACTGCCAAAGGGGCAGGACATCCCTAAGCCCATGGGCAGGCCCATGAGTAAAATGTTTGCTTTAATGCTTTCACAGAAAGGGAAGGAGATCCTCACTGACAACAATATTCCTCAAGGACAGTGTGTGATCTGCCTCTATGGATTCCAGGTAGGCATGTGTCTCGTGACCCCGCAGACCGATTGGGAAGTGAGGCAAGAGAACAGAAGTCTGACACTAGGATATCAGTCTGGGACCAAGATGTGCCCCAGCAGCCCCTGCCCCCCATTCTGTGGGTGATCTGACTGCACAGGGCCCTTCCTGCTGCAATACACGCTGCTCTTCCCATCAGCCTGTAGATAACCTTCTACAGAAAATGGGCATGGGGCAGCGAGAGATGCTGGAGCATCTCCAAGGAAGCATAGGCTCTGGGGCTAGTTGATGGTGCATTTCAGCTTCCCTGTGTTGGTTACACCTCACCCGGAGTTCAGCACACAGGTGGTCAGGAGGGACTAGAACATATCCATGCAGGTGCTGAGGTCTGTGGGGACAGGGGAGATGGCCTTATCGGGGTTGCAAGGAAAGTCAGCACCTGCCTAGGAAGGAGAACACATCAGGTGGGAAGATTGCTGGTTACACAGGAACGCATGTGGAGAAACCAGTCATAAAATCTTTGCATCTTGACATTAGGAGTGTTTCTAACATTTGAAACAAGAAACAGCATCCCAGTAATTGCTGAAGGAGTGGAGATGCAGCCCAACAGAAGGTGTTAGGTGCCTCTGCCAGCACTAGCTAGTTCCCCCATGGCCACCACTGACATGGAAGTCAGCTGGGTGGTTACACAACCCTTTGCTTAGAAGTCCTTCAAAGATGCCCTTTTCTCTTGACAGGAGAAAGAAGCCTTCACAAAGACCCAGTGCTACCACTACTTCCACTCCCACTGTCTGGCCCGCTATGCCCAGCACATGGAGGAGGAGATCCTCATGCAGCAGGAGGAGAGAGAGCAGCATCTTGCACCATCCCCCAAACAGGTACTGGGCCCCCTTCCCTGACCCGCTGCACAGACTCTTGTAACATCTGTATCACCCTCTTTGGGACATGGAGCCTGTGCTGAGAATCAGAGCAGAGATTAGACTAAGTTATCTCTAAGGGCCATTTCCAGAGAGACTGGAACCAAACAAGTTGGTTTATTGGATCTCTCGGTCAGTGCCTGCTGTGTGAGGGGGCAAGGGAGTTGCATTTTTAGACTTCTGGAACCACAAGATTTAGAAAAGAGAGCTCCTTCCCTAGTCTTAGTCCTTGAACTGTGGGGGGTTGCAGCAGGGTAAACACCGATCACCTGTGTTTTGGGGTGATAAAACCTGCCTAGCACATGTTGGAACAGTTGTCAGCTGCAGAGCAAACACCACAGCTGAACATGGAACAAGTCAAAGGCTCCTTCCTACAAACCCTTTCAAAGAGGTGCTGCCTAGATGACACACTCCACTTTGGAGCAGAGAAAAATAGATCCTAGGCTGAGGACTGAAACCATACGTGTTGACAGGAGTGCTTTGTAAAGGAGTCAGCTGCAGGAGCAGAAATCCCAGCATGCCTCATGTGGAGACACGTTCCATGGCAGTTGTTGAGACTCCAGGCTGCTTTCATGCTGCTGGAGCCCCTCTGGGCTTCCTTACCTTGGCAGAAGAGTGAAGAAGACCACCCCGTTCCACTTCCAGGGTGGGGTTATGGGGCAGCGTGTGAGCTGGATCACAGACAGGGTTTGCTATCACCTCTTGCCTCCCCACAGGAAGTTGGTGTGCAGTGCCCTGTCTGCCGGGAGACCCTGGTCTACGACCTCTGTGCTCTAAAGGCAGCACCACCCCCACAGCACCCTCTGGTAAGAGATGAGGGCTCACCTGCCCAGCTGTGCCTTCTCACTGGGTGGCTTCAGCTGGGACATTGTAAGGGATGAGTGTGTGAACACTCTCTCTCAGGTTTTCCTAGATGTCCTATCCAAAGGGCAGCTCACAGAGAGCAGGTTCAGTTGTATAGCCCTGAGTTGAGCAGATGTGCTGAGGGAGAGGTGATTCTGCCATGGGGCACATCCCTGCCCTCACTGGGATACAATCAGGTCAGGATAGTGACCTGATGGTAGCTGCTCTGCATCCTGCCCCACAGCAGGATGGCCCAAGGCAGTCACTGCAGAAACAGTGGGTCTGCACTGGGATACTCTGCCTCTGCCCAGGGGTTTCCCATGCATCTGTAGGCCTGGTCAATGTGGCAGAAGGAAGCAGGTTGCCTGGCACTGTGCAAAGAAGGGTTTGGGGAGTAGCTCCCAGCCCTGCCACTGCCTATCCATGCTAGGTGTTGAGAGAGCCCTTACCCTGCCTTGCTTTCTTCCGCTCAGGAGCCGTACAGGCCAGATGCCAAGGTGCTGCAGCACCAGGAGGAACTGCGCCTGATTTTCAAGAGACAGCAAGAGAAAGGGGGAATCATCGACCCCGAGGCAGAGAGGAACCGATATTTCATCAGCCTCCAGGCGGTATGGCACTGGGGGCAGAGAGCTGCTGAGGGGGCTCTGGGCTGCAGGACCAAGCACTATGATGTGCTGTGGGACACCCCTGTCCTTTTCTTCACCGGTGGCTTCTTTCTTTCAGCCTCCAGCTGCTGTGGATCCCGGCCAAGCAGCCGCTGCCTCTGAGCTGTCGGTGAGTGCCCGCACTGCAGACGTGCCCCCACCGCCCAGCCAAGCCTCGGCTCCTGAGCCAGCTAGGGCGTCGGAGGCCAGGGCAGAACCCAGGCGGCCTGAGAGGCCTGCTGTGCCCAGAGAGCAACTGAGCAAGAGGGAGAGGCACAGAGGGGAGAGGCCAGGCTCCAGAGGCCAGGGCAGGCAGCTGTGCAGTGGCTCGCAGGAACCAGGAGAGGAAGCCTGTCATCCACTCCATGGCTCTGGGGGGCCCAGGGTCTTCAGCCAGAGACCAGAGCGGAGACCTGCTGGACGGCACAGGCAGGAGTTTTCAAAGCCTCACAGTAGAAGCAGGGCTGCTCCCTTAGCTGACAGAAAGGAGTTGTGTCCTGAAGACCCCTCACCAGCAAGAGAGGCTGTGGACTTGAAAGAGGAGCACCATGACGTGGAGAAATGGAGCACAGAGCAGGGGACTGAGGCCCGGGGCAGGAAAAAGGAGAACCTGATGTTCAACCACAGTGACCACAAAGCTGCCCCCAACTGGCAGGGCCACCATAGGCCCTGGGATTGTGGAAGGTGGGAGAGGTCCAGAGTTCAGGAGCGTGGTTCCTACCCCAGAGCACCAAGAGGGCGGGGGGTGTTCAGGCCCAGTGGACATCGAGAAGCCCATCCTGAGAAGGAGAGTGGCTCCTAGCAGGAATGATGAGGGGCTGGGCTGGGGGAAAAAGGACTGTTTCTGGGGAGAACAATGAAGGCTCTGGTGAAGCAGTAGCAAGCAGATACTATACCCCTTGGAAGGGAGGAGGCAGATGGCACATGGGACAGCTCGGGACGGACAGTGTCGTCAGGGTATGTGCAGAGTAAAGCATCCTGGCGTGAGCAGCTGGCTGTCACCAGCATTGGAGAAGCGGAATCTTGACAGATCGTATCAGCTTTGGTCTCAGAGGACCCAGAAGACAGGGGTAGCTTTGGGGACGTGCAGCCATCGTCCCTATAGGTGAAATGCCAAGAAATATGTACACCTACAGAGGAAATGGACTGAGCCCAGCATGGTGCCATGGCAGAGCCAAAGTTGTGGCAAGACCTTCCCCAGAAGCCAGTGTCCCAGTGGAGCTGCGGTGGTGCCAAGTGATGGGACTGTGCCAGGGCAGTATATTGGAGCTCAGCTCCACTCAGACTGTCCCCAACTCCTTCTCAGAGCACCTTCTCAACTGCTGGAATTGGCCAGGCAAGTCCTTTTTACACAGGACATTCCCACTCCCAGCCAGGAGATCCAAGTTAAGGTTAAGTCAGTGCATTGGCAGGTCACGGCTGTCTGGTGGGTAAGGCCTCACCTTGGCTCCTGCTTCTCCAGGAAGCCCATATTTAGCTGGAGCTCCTGCCCTGTCTTTCAGCTGCTTTTGTGCAGGCTGAAGCTGATGGGGGGAACCTTGGAAGAGAGTACTCTGCTTTGTACAGAGATACACCTGTGTCTGTCAGAATCCCCCTCCAGGGCCAGGCTGTCTCTTGGCACTTCTGACAACCCGGAAGTGAAGACATCCCCCCAGTATTTTGGATACTGCTACCCTCCTGTAATCTTCAAGCTGATATTGCTTAAATGAGGATTTGATGTTTAAACTAACTTGGTGCAGTTACATCTACTGCTGCTCCACAGATTTAAATGGTGTCCCAATCCAAAGCCACAAAGAATGATCCCAAGCCTCTGAAGTGGGGCACTGCTATTAAATTAATTCATTGGGTCTTCTCCAGAGCCTGCTCCCTTTGTTTCCTCTGCCCTCTTGCTCCTGTTTGTTGCTTTTTGGAGGAAAAGGTGTTGATCCCTGGTATTTCTCAATTCCTTCCCTGTTCCCTACAACCAGGACTGAGGCAGAGACCTTTCCCTGGCACTCCTGAGTGGCCAGAGGGCTCTCTGCTTTGCCTGGCTTAGTGTAAGCTCTCTGCCTCACCTGGACAATACTG
The DNA here is from genome assembly GCA_013397775.1 of Eulacestoma nigropectus. Lineage (NCBI taxonomy): Eukaryota > Metazoa > Chordata > Aves > Passeriformes > Eulacestoma > Eulacestoma nigropectus. Next base: position 6,029,326 of record VZTE01004350.1, on the reverse strand, counting down.
ATTCCTTCACACTTTGTTTGTGCCTTGTCCCCCACCTCTTGTGCCCACACGTGGGTTGTTATTGTCTTCCTCCTTCTGTTAAGTGCAAAAATAGCAGTGCCACAATGGACTTGCTAGAACTTCATGTGAGATCCCCAAGAAACCAACGGCTGTGTGTGCCAGGAGGGCATTTGCCAGTGCACACATCTGTCTGTCTGATCTTTGGCACATGAAAGCTGCACTAACCCCATTCTTGACTGAGAACTCCTCATCGGCTGCCCTGCTTACTCCATACCTGGTCTTGACCTGAAGGGTTTGGTTTAACCTGCTGCCCAAGAACCTTCTGTGCTTAAATTTCCAACACTGGTCTATTTTCAACCCTAATGCTCTAAAATCATTCTTTTTTTTTCTCCTTCCTTGGCCTGAGCCTACACTACCTGTCCTGGGCTAGGTGATCTGAGAGCCAGATGTTGTGCCCTCCTGCAGATGAGGGCTGAGCAGTCGTGCCCTGAAGAGAGCCCTTATTTTTTTTCAGTGCTCCCTCTGTCCTTGTTCAGCTGTTTTCTGGCAGAATGGCCTGCCCACAGTTGGGTGAAAAGGCACAAACTTTACCTGACACTGGTGAAACTGCTGTGCTCCAAGAAAGCCATTTGATTGTGGCCTGAAAGAAACATGGAAGATCTCTGCTCCTCACAGCAGCTGAAGCTCCTTGGCTTTGTCTGGTGAACCAGGATTACTTTCAGCAGGAAAGTTGTTGTGCCATGTTTGGAACATGGAAATTCAGCCATGGAAATCAGACTGAGGACTTGGATAACTTCAATCAATGCCAGATATGTTAGTGGGAAGGGATTTTTCCCTGGGAATAGTGCTTTAGGAAGGGCCCTCTCACTCACTGCTGTCAGCCTGGAGCAGAGGGCACTTTGCAACAGTATGTGGAAATGAATTTGGGATAAACAAACCAAACCTCCAGGTCAGAGGGGAGGAAGAGAGCCTGCACACTGACCTGGGTCCCTTTCCTTGGTGTCCACCTGTGTCACTCACCTACTTCACAAGGCTGTTGTGAGGCTTAACTGGCAAAAGCCCTCGGGCCGGGCAGAAAGGCACCGGCAGCGTCTGTAGCATTAACACTATTAAAAGCAAGCAGTGAGAGATGTTGCGTGTGGTGGCATCGGGTCCCTCTGGCTCCCCCCCAAACACTCCCTGTTCTCTCAGACAGCTGTGGGACATTTGCCAGTCACTCACCGGCCAGTTTTGACCCCCAGCTTTGAGGCAAGAGGCTGGATCTGAGCAGCCAGCCTCTGTGGGATAGCCAAACACAGGATTTGAGATGCCAGTCAGCAGCATCCTGCTCTTTCACTTGCAAAAACATTTGTGCAAGTCTGGGGTTGCATTAAAGCAGTACCTGTTTGCACCAACATCCATCCAGGTGCCACTGGCTGCGCCCCTGTGTACTGCCGTGTGCTCTTGGCTATGCCTTTGGCCCCACAGGGCAGAGCCAAGAGGAGGGTAAGCAGTGACTTACAATTTGGGTTTGGCTTGGAACCCACTCCCCCAGCCCCAGAAAGGTGATGCAACCCCCCAAAACTGACCACATTAACACAGGGCTGGCTCTAGGGAAAACTGATTTTCAGGATTCTGAAAGAGGGGCTGGAAGGGGAGAGCTCTTGGGAAAATATGCTGTAACTGGCCAAAGCCTCTCATCTGCCGTCATATACCTCCAGGGCCCCACATCTCCTCTGGTGGGAAGGACAGTTATGCACACCTTGGAATAATATCCAAGCAGATCTGTGGCTTGGCAGCATAACTCAGCACAACCAGTGGCACCAGCCTGGAGCCCGAGGAACAATGAGTTGTCTCTTAGGAGCTGCTTTTTTTCAGAAACACTGGATTTGCAGTACTGGCCTTGCCAGGCCGTGGTCAGGAGGGCTCTGGACCAGCAGCTGGATAACGGGACAACTAATCGGAAAACGGACCAAAGGGACAAGAGCTGTGTTGTACACTTCACAGAGGATATTCACAAATGAGTGAGACCATTATCCTTTAAAAAAACAGATGCTTTCAGCAGTGCACAACCCCAGTGTCCTGCCCAAAGGAAGTGCCCTTCTGGGGCACCTCCAGGCTGACACACAAGGAAGGGGATTCACATCAGGAGCCTTGGTAGCTTACAGCAATCCCAACATGAGGCACACACTGGTGAGCAGGGCTGGTGCAGTAGCACCCAAGTCTGGGGAGCAGCAAGAGCCAGATTCCCTCCTTTGCTGCGAGGCTGGCAGCTCTGACACTCCAACACCAAGGCATCAGAGGGGTAGAAGTGAACAGACACCTGGCCTGTGCAGGTGGGCAGCTTCATGGCATCCCCAGGACAGTCACATCTTTGTCCCAGTCCTCTCAGTGTCGCAAGGGGGAAAGCTGGCCCCTGGTCACAGCAGGCTGGAGCTTATGTTTGAAGTGGCTCCTTCAGGGTCTGTCTTGTAAAGCATGAAGTGGCCTTGCACCTGGGCAGCGCTGATCTGTTTGGAGACTGCCAGTGCCTGCTCCGCGAACCGCTGGGCTGCAGCCGGGGGCTGCTCGGGGTAGAAGCGCTGGAACATGCAGGCGAGCTGCCAGCGGGAGCAATGGCCCACGTACTGCTTCAGATCCACACGGCCAGGACGCACCAGGGCTGGGTCCAGCCTGTCAAGAGACAAAGGGAGGGTCTGGAAAACCTGATCAAAGCATCTGTGCAGGGCAGGTCCTGCAGGAAGCCCCTGTCCACACTAGTACAACCCATGTCCTATCTGCCAAGTGCCATGCACTGTGAGATGGTAAAGGGGGAAAACAGTTTCATCCCTGGGGAGATTGAGGGGGGAAATCAACCCAAAAAGAAAGGAGAGAGCTGGAGAAGGACTGACTCCAAAGGGGGACAAGAATGTCCTGGGAAACAGCTCTGCCCATCTCTGTCCCATGAGCAACCTCTGAACAAACCCCTAGGCCAGCTCGGTCTGGAGTGAGCCAAGCCTGCCACAGCACAGCAGCTGTCCAGGCACCGTGAGCCCAGGCTGCATCCCACCAACCCAAGGAGCTGCACATGGGGCCAGCACTCCACTCACAGCATGGACACAACCCCCAAACTTGCAGCTCCCCACGGGCAGGAAGGTGGTAACACTCCTGAAGGGCACAACCATGTTCTGAACAGCAAGTAGGCATCTGAGGCTCCAGCAAAAGGGATCCTGATTAGCAGTCAAGGGATTTGCATCCCAAGGGAGGATGTGGGAAATCTGAATCCCCAGTCTTCATGCTGGAGGATTCAATAAATAAAGCCCAGCAAAAGGGAGCAAGGTTTTCCTGTGCTACCCACCCCACTCCCTCCCAGGGGCAGCTCTGACCTGTCCACATAGTTGGTGGTCATGAAGACAATCCTGGCTTCTGTGGAGGCCACGCCGTCCAGCGCATTGAGGAGACCACTGAAGGTCAGGCGCCCCATGCCTTGGTACACAGCCGGGTCTGGGAACAGAGGTGTCCGAGATTGTAGCTGTTGGCTTGCAGGCCACCTCCCTATCACCTGAGGCTTATGCCAAGCTCCCCACTCACTCCTTGCTTGGAGGCCGACCCTCTGCCTGGCTGGCAGTACATTCACCTCCCCTGCCTGCATGCACCCATGGGAACACAAATACAATGAGAGGGAAAGCCACCTTCTCCCTCATGCTGAAAGTAGCTGGGCAGGAGAAGGATCTTTGCCTGAGGATAAAGGATCGAAATTTCCTTTTACAGCCTAGCCAAAACTGGACAAGCTCCACTTTGGGCCCTGAGGCCTGAAAGAGTCCCACTCCTGGTCTCTGCTGGTGCAGTTGAGTAGCCCAGAGTCCAAACATTTTCCCGGTACAGCCAGGGAACCTCCCTCCTGCTGCTGACCCAGGAACAGGGGCAGTGCTCACTCTCAGCAGCAAGGTCCCGGCTGACGAAGGCAGCATCCACATCCTCCAGCAGGATGATGCTCTGCTGCGGTGCTACGCTCAGGAGGTGATTGAGCCGGTCGTCAGAGAGGCTGTGGTCGCTGAGGCTCAGCAGGCAGATACTGTACTCCAGTTCCCCAGCCAGGGCTGTGCTGGAAAGGACACAAACCACGAGGGTGAATCACAGTGGGAAAGCCCAGAGTCAAGGAAGAATCAGATTTCTCCACCCAGCAGTAGGGGAGAGCACAGAGGGGTCCTTTCCCAGCAGGGATCAGATCTGAGGGGCAGGCGGAAGCCCCTGCTCAGCCCACCCATGCCATGCCGCGCTGTGCAAAGCAAGGGCACAAAGGGCTTGTCACCCTCACCTGTCACGGTGCCAGCAATGCAAATGCTTACAATAGGCACCACACGTAAGGCACAACCCACTCCTGTATTCCAAACCCAAACTCATCCACACCCTCTCATCCAAGACTGCTGTGGCCCAGAGCAGGCAGGTGGTGGGTAAACTGCTGTCAGGCAGCTGGCAATACTCACATGAAGCTGCTTTTCCCACAGCCAGGAGGACCATACAGCAGGTAGCCTCTTCGGTAGGGGATCCCTAAAAAGACAGTGTTCTTTTAGGATAACCACCTAGATTGCTCTGTGCTCCCTCCCTCTGAGCTGTGGTACTGTGCTGAGCACACAAAGAGGATACACCTGGGGAAGGTAAGCAGCAGGGAAAATCTCTCCATGGCCAGTTCCAGAGAGGACCATGAGCATCCTGCACCACCCCACACGGTACAGAGCACACCACACCAGAGCCTTACCTCTTTCACTGTACCACTTGGGGTTGTTGATAAACTCCTTCACGTCCTGAACCAGCCTCTCTGACACGCCTTCCTCCAGCACCACGGAGTTGAGGGGCCGGCGGCGGCGGGGGAAGCCGAACTGACGCCACTCTGCTCCCACGGCCGTGTACATGATCGTCCTCCCCTCCTGCTGCTGCAGCGCCAGCTCCCGGGCTGCAGAGAGAGGCAGAGGGGACAGCTGCCAGGAAGAGGATCTCCCGTGAAGCCCTGGGCATCTCCAGGGAGTAGGCTGTTCCCAGCAGGACCCCACGCAGTTCCCCCACAGACCTTCCTGAAGGATATTGAAGAAGATCTCCCTGTCAGTGCCCAGTGCAGTGAAGGTGACAGACTCCCAGGGAGTCCCTGTGTTCAGGTCAATCATCTGCGTCTCCCGGCTGCGCTCGATGCGAATCCACTTCCTGCGATACCTGGGGCAGGAAGACAAGTGGGGGTACAGTGATCCAGCACTACTTGGCTGTGCCTCGCCTGGTTCATGCATCAAGAACACTCAGCTCAGGTAAGGAAATCATTTCACTGTTGGGTACAGGCTGCTCTTGCTACTCTTCATCTCCTGCCCTAACCCAGACCCAGAGAGGAGGCAGGATCCTCTCCACTGCCTCTACGGGCCCCCCAGTTTGCCAAAGTGAGGCTCAATCCCCAAACTGCTTTCTCCTACCCTCCCTTACCAGATGAAGTGATTCCCAAGGCTGGGGACAAAGTCGAACTTGGTGCTGACACGCCCACTTTCATGCTGCAGGTACGACGTCTCAACACTGAGGTGCTGCGTGTGCTTGGCGTGGTGGGAGACCCAGTTCAGCAGCCACTGGTAGCTCTTATCCTTGCTGGGCACCTCCAAGGTGATCATATAGTGGCGCCTGAAAGCCACCAGCCCAAACTGGGCCCCCTTACGGGCTGCTGCCAGGACTGTGCCCACCCCGACGAGGCCAAACCCAGCCCCGAAATATGGGTTGTCCTTCAGTGCTAAGAAAAAGTCAGAAAGGGGCATCGTGGGAGGTTAGGCAGCTCCTTTCCACAGCATGGTTTCTGCACTCCGGAAACAAACCTGTGAGGAAAGACTGAATGGTAGCAAGACACACAACAGATCATGCCACAGTTCCCTGGCCTTTATTGTGGCCAGTCCTCAAGGCGAAAGGCTGCCTGGCACATTTGGATTTCCCACATCTGTGCTTATTACCAAGTGTTCAGAGAGCTGCTGGCTACAGGAACCTCCTCCCTCTCTGCAGGCCACTGGGTGAGCCAAGCAGGAAGGCACCAGGAGGCTCCTGAAGAAACACAGGAGCATCTGTAGCTTCTTCAGTCAAGACAACAAGCCCAGAGTTTTAAAGGGTTTTATTCTTTACACAGCCAGAAATCATGAGCACTGCAATTATTTAAGATGTATCATTTGAAAAAGCTGAAGCACATCCCCAGGCTGAGCCAAGAGCCGGGTCTTTGCTGCTGAGAACGGGCACACGACGGTGGTAGAAGGCGCACCTCCATGTCTGGATTACAGCCGCATGGAGAAGCCTGAAGCTTCTCCACCTCCCTCAGAAGGTCTGTCACGTACTGGGAACGAGGGGGAGCCTTCCCCGCCAGACACACAGACACGCTCTGCTCCCTAAGGTGCAGAATTCCACCTCCACTAAAACAAGGCGTGACCTTCCTCCTTCCCAGGGCACAGCGGCCCGTGGGCAAGGTCCCGCAGCCTCCCCCGGCGGGAGCCCCACCGCCCCCTGCAAAAGACCCGGATGCACACCGACCTTCGCCACAGCGAAGGCCCAGCCCCGGCCGCTCCGCGGAAGACCCCGCGCCGCTCTCGCCCCCGCTCCACCCGGTGCCGCCGCCGCCGCCGCTCACCTGCGCCGCGCCGCTTCCGCTCTCGCCCGCGCCGCTTCCGGCCGCACCATAGAGCGGGGCCGGCCGGGCCGGGCAGAGCGGCTGCGCGAGAGGCACAAAGGGCGGCGCTCTCGCCGCCCGACACCACCACCGAGATGTGCCGGGGCAGGGGGACCCGGGGCGGCGGGGACAGCCCGGGCTGAGGGGACCCTGGCGACAGCCCAGGGTAAGGGGCGAGAGGCTGGGGGGTGCCGGGGACAGATCGGGGTGAGGAGCGAGGGGCTGGGAGGGCCGGGAACAGCTGGGATGAGGGGCTGGGGGGGCCGGGGACAGCCCGGGGTGAAGGGCGAGGGGCTGGGGGGCCTGGCCGGGCCGGACTCGTGGGGGCACCTGCTGGCTGGACACTGGGCATAGCTCCGAGGGTGGGCTCGGGGCTCGGCCCACTCGGACCCAGGGAGCAAGCGCGGGGCTCAGGGAGAGGGTACAGGTGTCCTTGCACTCTTGCCTGCCCCGTGACAGAGGGCTTGCCAGCGGTCTGCTTGGGGCACAGCAGAAAGGAGCCAGCATTGAGGTACCCTGCCTTGAGACTGGCACCACAGGCTGCTCCCTAAAATCCTTTTGGGCCTTGGGATGTCCCTCATTTAAGGTTCTTTCTTCTGTTTCAGACTGAGAGGTCATCCAGCCCAGCGCCAAGGCAGTGCCTGGTGGCAATGAGCGCAGCAGTGACTGTATCAGAGGGTGCCAGCAGGGAGATGGAGGCCCTGTGCTCGGAGCTGCTCCTGCCCACACCGGGAGAGGTGGGAGCCGTGGGAATCCCTGGTGTGGCCAGCACTGGTCTGGCTGGGACACCCCCACTGGCTGCCAGCCAGGACTTGCTGCTGGCAGAGGCATCGATGCCTGGGGACGGGGCTCACTCTGAAGGAAGCAATGTGGAAATATTCATCGAGGCAGTGGCTGGCAATGTGACACTGAGCAACGCGGCCAGTGCCACAGGTATGGGGTGCAGGGAGTGCAGAATGGGCCCCACTGCACTCAGCAGAGGGAGAGAGGTCTGGCCAGGGTCCCTGTCCCAGGTGCCCTCAGGTCTCTGACCCTGCATCATGAGTCTGGTGCCACCGCTGAGCACAGACCTGGCGCCAGCCGGGTGTGTGGACGGGGAGAGTGGCTGTGGGAGTTGCATGCTGCGTGAGGGGGTCGCTCCAAGCTGTCGGTAGAGACCAGGCAGAGATCTCCACCTGGACTGCTGCCCCCCAGCATGCTTCCCATGAGGGTCCGGTGTGGGCACATCCTAACAGGAATGAGGTCAGGCCAGCCTCTCATTTCTGTATGCTTCCAAGGTGCAAAGGGACAGAACTGGTTATCGTGGTCACCAGGGTGGTGGTATTCCCCTCTTATGGGAGATGTGGTTCCCAAAATGTAACTTGTGGCAGTAGGGGTTTATTGTCCTTGTCCAGACCTGGAACTGAACCATCCAAGCTCTGGGCCTGGCAAAAGCTCTTTCTAACGCTCACCCCTTGCTCTCTGCAGAGGTTCTGGTCAAAGTGGTGGAACTGTACTTCTGCGAGAGGTGTGGCCAGAGCTTCTCAGAGGCTTCCCTGCTGTCCCAGCACCAGTGCCTGCTGCTGCCCCCCCTAGAGCACATGGAACTCCCAGGGGCACTGTTGGCTTCTGCCAGCGAGGGCCAGAGTGACCCCGGGGGCTCAGAGCTGCCCAGAGCCAGCACACAGGAGTGCCTGCTGTGCCCTGTCTGCCGGGAGGCGTTTGTGCAGCCTGGCCAACTCAAGGAGCACTTCAAGACCCACCGTGCCCCGTCGGGGGCCCTGCCCTGTCCCGAGGGGGGCTGCCACTTCACCACAGAGGACCGCAAGCAGCTGCGCAGCCACTTGCGCCACCTGCACGGGGCCTCCCCCGTGTCCTGCGCCTGCCGGGCCTGTCCGCTGCTCTTCCCCAGCCGCCAGGCCATGGAGCAGCACCACCGGACACACTTCCCCTTCCACTGTGGCCACTGCGATTTCATCACGGCCAATGCTAAGCTCTTCTGGCAGCACAGGAAGGGTCACACCACGGAGTCCCCCTCTGAGATGTCCACAACAGGCGACCCCCTCAGTTCAGACCCCCACGGCCTTGACCAGTGCTGTGTCCTGCCATCAGGTATGGAGCCTGTGGGTGCTGCAGAGGCTAGCTGTGTCTGTGCATCCCAGTTACAGCTGGAGGAGTGGGAGGTGAAGCTGCAATGCTAGAGGGCTGGGAACCCTGCATTCCTGCCTCCCTGCAGCACAGTTTGTGCCCTCCATCTCAGCCAGGTGGATTTTCTGCATGTGTGTGGGTGTTTGGGGGTGGCTTCCTCTTGCCTGGAACATGATGATCTCTTGTCTTTCCCCCCTGAAGCACCATCAGAGGGGCAGGAGGAGGCAGGTAGTTGCCACCCTGGGTGGAAAGCCAGCGCAGCAGAAGCCAGGCCAGCAAAGCCTGCACGTACTGGGGACAGCTCCTTGAAGGGGCAGAAAGCATCAGCTGGAGAAGAGGACTCAGACAGCAGTGGGGATGAGTCACCAGAGGAGGATGGCGAGAGCCTCTGCGAAGCCGAGGCCAAAGAGGATGGGAAGGCAGCTCCCAAGAAAGCTGGAGTGCTACAGGCACAGCACTTGAAAGGTAGGATGTGGGGCCCTACCAGGAGCTGCTCAGGCTTTGTGAACAAGCACCACATCCTCAGGGCTGGCAGGGAAATATGGCCCAGGCTGGTGGGTGACCTCACATCTCCTGCATGTACCAGTGCACTTGTTCGTCCGACCTCTGCTCAAGCAAATACATCCTTTCTTTTCCTGTTCACGCATGCTGCCAGGTTTAGGCAAAGGTCTGCCTGTCTCTGGGGACCAGGGGCACGTGGGCAGGCCTGATGTAGGCTGCGCTTTGCCAGTGTTGAGCTGAAAAGAGCTGAGCCACTGCTGGTGGCTTGGGGTGGGGACAGTCCCTCTGAGTAGGTGGCGGCTGTGTGACTGCACATGTGTGTAAACCCTCACCCTGGCACAACTGGATCAGGGACAGAACATCTGCCTGTGCTCTCCATCTTTTCCCTATTGACTGCTCCCCCTTCTCTGTTCCCCCAGGGGATGTTGCAGGAGGCTCAGAGTACCTCTACAAAACCCACATGTGCCCCGAATGCAAGCGGTGTTTCAAGAAGCGGACACACCTGGTAGAGCACCTCCACCTGCACTTCCCTGACCCCAGCCTGCAGTGCCCCAACTGCCACAAGTACTTCACCAGCAAAAGCAAGCTGAAAATCCACATGATGCGGGAGACAGGCGAGAAGGCTCATCGCTGCCCACTCTGCCACTACAGCTCAGTGGAGAAGAACGCCCTCAACCGCCACATGGCCAGCATGCACGAGGACATCTCCAACTTCTACTCCGATGTTTACTCCTGCCCGGTCTGTGAGGAGAAGTTTCGGCTCAGCCAGGCCCTCAAGGAGCACTTGAAAACTCACAAAGCCGAACCCAAGAGGCTGAACTGCTTCCACGGGGACTGCGACTACTGTGCGGAGGACCGGAAGGAGTTTGTCCGTCACCTCAAGGATGCTCATGGCATCAAGGCGGTGGAGTGCAAGTACCATGCCTGCTCGCTGCTCTTCGGCACGGCTGAGGCCATGGAGGCTCACCGGAAAACCCACTACGCCTTCCACTGCCAGCAGTGTGATTTCATCTGCTCCAACAAGCACGTTTTCCGCAAGCACAAGAAGCAGGGGCACCCGGGCAGCGAGCAGCTCCAGTGCAGCTTCTGCCCCTACGCCACTTTCAACCCTGTGGAGTTTCACGACCACGTGGGCAAGATGCACGCCAATGAGAAGATCCACAAGTGCACTGAGTGTGCCTTCGCCACCGCGCACAAGCGGGTGCTCATCCGGCACATGCTGTTGCACACTGGTGGGTGTCCCCTGTAGGGGTCCCAAAAGCTGAACTGGGATGGGGAGGGTGTCTTGTCCTGGCCCTGGGTGGGCAGAAAGCGCTGGGTCAGGGCTCCTGGGTCCCACCACCAGCTTTGCCACCCCAGGATCACTTGGCTGAAGTTGTTACATGCTCCCTGCTGAGCTGGTTTCCCTGCCACACTGCTTTATCTGGTTGTCATGCTGAAGGCATTTGTGTGTTTCATGTAGGAGAGAAACCTCACAAGTGTGAGCTCTGCGACTTCACGTGCCGGGATGTGAGCTACCTGTCCAAGCACATGCTGACCCACTCCAATGACAAGAACTTCATGTGCACCGAGTGTGGGTACATCACCAAGTGGAAGCATTACCTGAACGTCCACATGCGCAAGCACACTGGAGATCTCCGGTAAGACCCCCTGCTCCACTGGCCTAGCAGCATAGTCAAGGCTCCCCAAATCCTGCTCCAGGGGTCTGCTTCTCCTGGCTACATTGTGTGCCAGACTTTCTTATGCCTGGCCTGCACTGTCTGGTGCATAAGAAATTTGGTCTTTGAACTTGCAGCATGGTGCTGTGGAGGCAAAGCTATTTTTGGTGTCTCTATGCCACCAAGGATGTGGTTTATTACCTCAGAGGTGCAACTCTGAGCTTGGGTTCATGGCTCTGCTGATGTTTATGGGTCAAGGCCTGTTCAGGACTGCCAGATTATCACTTCCTTTGGGTCTAGCCTGCCTCCAGGGATGCTGGAAGTGCTGTTGGTGTGCACATGTGAAAATGTGTGTGTCTGACATGGTCACTGTATTGATTACTCAGGGAATCTATCTCCAGTCCCCAGGCTGGGGGTGTAAAGCACCAGCAGTGCCAAGGGCTGCAGCAGGGAGGAATGGCCCATGGTAAGAGCTGTCTGGATGGCAAAGGTCAGATCTGGCAAACCGAGGAGTACCCCTTCCCCGTTTGTCTGGGATGGGGAAGAAGAGCTCAGCGTGCCTGAGGAAGCTCAGCCTGCCCCAGTTCCTCGCGCTGCCTGACCAGTTCTGCTTGTGTTCACAGGTACCAGTGTAACCAGTGCTCGTACCGGTGTCACCGTGCTGACCAGCTGAGCAGCCACAAGCTGCGGCACCAGGGTAAAAGTCTGATCTGCGAGGTGTGCGGCTTTGCCTGCAAGCGCAAGTACGAGCTGCAGAAGCACATGCAGGCGAAGCACTCGCAGAACTACCAGGTGCCTGTCTTCCAGTGCCAGTACTGCACCTACCAGACCAAGTACAAGCAGGCGCTGCTGAACCATGAGAACTGCAAGCACACCAAGCAGAAGGAGTTTCGCTGTGCCCTCTGTTCGTACTGCACCTTCAGTAACACCAGCCTCTTCTTCCACAAGCGCAAGATTCATGGCTACGTTCCTGGTGACAAGGACTGGCTGGAAAATTATGCCAGCAAGGAGCTGGAGATCAGCTCATCTGAGGCACTCTTTGGCTACGAGCTCGGTGCAGCCCTGCATGTGGATGCCAGTTCCTCCCTCACTGGCAAGGAGCACTGGATGAAGGAGAAGCCATCCCAAGTGGAGTCTCAGGGAGAAGAGGGCTACCAGCAAGTGTTTGTGGTGCCCCTCCTTGAGCAGGATGCCGCTCCACCAGAGAGCAGCAGCGAGGCAGAGAGAGGTGTGGGTGAGGGGGAGCAGAGCGGTCCTATTGCTGGCAATGCCCTGGAAGATGACTGCATGCAAGGAAATGCTGCCACAGGCTCTACTGAACTCACTGTTTCTGAAGATGTGGCAGAGAGCTGCACCTTGCACTTGGAGGCACTGAATGTCTCATCTGACCCTCTCCTGGAGAACTTGACTGGAGAAGCCTGTGTGACCCAGCCAGAGAGTGTGGAAATGCTGTCCTGCAAGGAGCCTCCTGCAACCTATGAGATGCTGACCTCCCAAGATGGCCTTGGCTTGGAGGACAGTGGCAATACGCTCGAAGACATCCCAGACTTTGAGGAAGAGGAGGTAGATGTGCAGGAAGACAAGGCAGTGAAGGGCAGTGTAGCGGCAGGAGACAACCAGGGAAAAGACACTCTAAAGGAGGACATAGGCCACCTTGAGGGATCATGCTCAGACCACCACAAGTTGGTGGCAGACATGGAGGTGAGAGAGACCAGCCAAGCCAAGCTGCCAGAGGCCTGGCTCAGCATGCTGAAGACACCTGAACAGGGCCACCTGCCTTTCCCAGAGGATGTGACCACCTCTGGTGACAATGCCAGGGGCGGCTCGGAGTCAGTGCTGAAGGCTCTGCGGAAGCAGGACAAGGAGCAGGCAGAGACACTGGTGCTGGAGGGCAGGGTGCAGATGCTGGTGGTGCAGTCGGAGAGCCAGGTCTTCAAGTGCGAGAAGTGCTCATACATCACGCGGAAGGAGAAATCCATGTCCCTGCACTCCAAAGCCAGCTGCCAGAGCCGCCGGGCCCCCCTCATGTGCCGCGAGTGTGGCGCCAGCTTTAAGCAGCAGAGGGGACTCAACACCCACCTCCTAAAGAAGTGCCCGGTTCTCCTGAAGAACAACAAGATCCTCAAACCAACCAGTCAGGAGGCACCTGGACTGTGCCAACCTGCTGACCAGCCTGGTGATAATGGTACAGAAACGGCAGAGAGCGAGAAGGGAGGCTCAGAGGAGTCTGGGCATGCTGAGAGCCCTTGGGAAGCTGAACTGCTGCCTGATAAAACACAAGCAGCAGGCAGTCCTTTGGCTGGGGCACAGACATTGGGCTGTCATGCCTCTGAGAAATCCCTGCTGGGTGACAACACAGAGATGGCAGAAGAGCTTCCCCAGCAAGAGGGTGGGACTGAGTCAGGTGGAGCTGCTGGTGCCTCCCAGCCTGGGAAACCCTCAGAGAAATACCGACTGGAGGGAGGGAAGTTGCACTGCAATGCCTGCTCCTTTGTGTGCTCTCGTGACACCACCATCACCTCCCACGTGGAGGATGGCTGCCGGAACCTGGAGCAGTTCTGGTGCTCCCTGTGCCCTGAGGCCTTCCGCTCCCGGCGGGCCCTCAAGAGCCACTGTGCTGAAAAGCACACCACGCATCCCAAGGAGGACAAACCCCAGAGGACCGAACTCCCTGAGGGGGACCCACCCAGTGTTGAGAAAGACCAGCCCAGCGAGCTCCCACTGGATGCAGCCCCACCAAAAGCCACCCTGCCCAAGAGGAGGCGTTTCTCCTGCCCCACTTGCCCCTTCACTTGCCACCAGGAACGGGCCATGAAGACGCACAAGAAGAGGGGCTGCGTGACCCTAGGCGAGTTTCGCTGCACCTCCTGCCCCTTCACTTCCAAGGTGGCCAAAGCCCTGCGGCTGCACCGCAGGCTGCACCGCAAGCACTACAGCAAGCGGCCACAGCTGCAGTGCCGCCAGTGCGAGTTCACCTGCAAGCAGGCCCGGTGCCTGCGGCAGCACATCCGCATCAAGCACGAGGGGGTGAAGCCGCACAAGTGCCGCTACTGCGAGTTCAGCACCACGCGACGCTACCGCCTGGAGGCCCACCAGTCCCTGCATACTGGCGTGGGGCGCATCTCCTGCGGCATCTGCAGCCAGACCTTCGGCACCAACTCCAAGCTACGCATCCACCGCCTGCGAGTGCATGAGAAGACACCCACCCACTTCTGTCCGCTCTGTGACTACAGCAGCTACCTGCAGAATGACATCACCCGCCACGTTAACAGCTGCCACCATGGCGAGCTCAACTTCGGCTGCTCCCGCTGTGAGGCTCGCTTCAGTTCCGAGACGGCCCTCAAGCAGCACGTCCTGCGGCGGCATGAGGAGAAGGTTTCCTACAGCTGCCCACGCTGCGACTTCGTGTGTCACAGCGAGGCCACGCTCAAGTGCCACGTGCAGAAGCAGCACCCGCATCTGGAGTGCAGCACATGCAAGGAGACCTTCACCACCCGGGAGGCACTGGAGGAGCACAAGACGCAGCATTTCAGCCACCGCTGTGAGCTATGCAGCTTTGCAGCCAAGGAGCGGCAGCAGCTGGTGCGGCATTACATGGAGAGCCACGAGCCGGCTGCCCCCCAGGACAAACCCCTGCGCTGCCCCTTCTGTGACTTTGCCTGCCGGCACCAGCTTGTGTTTGACCAGCACATGAAGGGCCATGGGGGCACCCGCGTGTACAAGTGCTCGGACTGTGAGTACACCACCAAGAACAGGCAAAAGATCACGTGGCACATCCGCATCCACACTGGCGAGAAGCCCTACAAGTGCCACCTCTGTAAATATGCCTGCGCCGACCCATCGCGTCTCAAGGTAAAAGCTCTGCTTGGGGATGTATCCTACTGCATCTACGTGGCTTGAGGGGTATCCAGCCACAGGGCTTTGGGGAAGAAGTTCCGAGGGGGAGGTTTTATCCTCTGTGTTCAGTGGCTCATACCGAACAGAAATAGGAGGCAAGCAGATAAAAGTCTATGTCAGTACAATACATTTCTTCTCTGCTGTTGCAGTTTAAGGGCAAGGGAGACTTTTAACAAAGCAAGAAGGTGGGCAGCAGTCTAAGTTCACTTCTTTTCCCGCTGACATCTCTGGCTTTCTCTGGGTGCAGCCTTGCACCATTCAAAGCCAAGTTTGGCTGCTTGCTCGCTTCAGCATGCTCTGTGGTGCCAGTTAGACACAGTGCAGGGAACCTCCAGCTTTCTTGCAAGCAGCGCATGACCCTGCCCTCATTGCTGTAGGTGATTAGCATCCTGATGTGTGGTAAAGGGCTTTTTCTGGAAAAGGAAATGCATGGGTGATGGAGGCATAGGGTAATGGAGGGAAAAATAGTCTGGTTTTGCTAAAAGAAGTATTGACTTTTTTAATGGCCAGGCTGAGCTGGAGCTCCCTGGGGCCACCTGGGTGAGGCTATGCAATGTGCTTAGCTCTGTTGGGCTGGGTTTTTAACCTGACTCTGCCTTACATTATCAAACTGGGGAACAAAGCCTGTGCCATCCACAGGCTGGGACAGAGCAGCTCAACAGTACAGGCATCTCATCCTGACCCTGCTCTGGATCCCCTTTGCCCATAGCCTGCCAAGCAAGCACACAGTCATCCTTGTCCCATGCAGCTGGAGATGTCAGAGCTGTCTTTGAGCCTCTCACTGCCACCCCAGAGCCCTGTATCTCCCCAGGGCAGGGGACATGGTCTCATCCTGACCCTATCCTCCTGCCCAGTATCACATGCGGATCCACAAGGAGGAGCGGAAATACCTCTGCCCTGACTGCGGCTACAAATGCAAGTGGGTGAACCAGCTCAAGTACCACATGACAAAGCACACGGGTGAGTGCTGCTCACTGAGGACAGGCTGTCGAGCACCAGGGAGGGCGTTGGGGCTGCTCCATGCTTCTATTGTCTGCCAGTGGCCCAACTGGAGATGGAGGAGGACATTTAGGGGGCAGGATATTATCCTAATGGGGTGGGGGCAGTGCTCTCAGGTGGGAAGGAAGTTTGGGTGGCAGAGACCCCAGGCACTGTTTGGTACCTTGGAAATGGGGATCTTGGTGTGCCTGCTAACAAAATGGGATGTGGGGGGAAGTCCCTGGGGACTGATGCTCTGTTATAGGGATGGTGAGACCCATGGACTGGAGAGCACTGTGCCCCCATCCCAGTGCCATCCCCTTCCCTGTCGCCACAGGCCTGAAGCCATACCGCTGCGATGAGTGCGAGTACTGCACCAACCGTGCGGACGCCCTGCGGGTGCACAAGGAGACGCGGCACCAGGAGGCCCGTTCCTTCATCTGTGAGCAGTGTGGCAAGGCCTTCAAGACCCGCTTTCTCCTCAAGACTCACCTGAAGAAGCACAGCGAGGAGAAGCCCTATGTGTGCAACGCCTGCGGGCGGGCTTTCCGCTGGGCAGCTGGCCTGCGCCACCACTACCTGACGCACACCAACGAGCACCCCTTCTTCTGCCGCTACTGCCCCTACAAGGCCAAGCAGAAGTTCCAGGTCATCAAACACATCCAGCGGCATCACCCTGAGCTCGGGGCTGTCGACCCTAGTCAGGGGGTGGGAAAGGACCCCAGCACGCAGACCGTCCACCTTCACACCGTGCAGAGGGAGAGCCAGGCCAAGGGGCCCCCCAGGATGGAGCAAGAAGGAGGGTGCCCTGCAGAGAAGGATGGCACGCCACAGTGATGCTGAATCCCCACTGCTTTAAGGCACCGGTGGCACAGGCCTGCTGCAGAGATGTATGTGTGTGTACAGGCATATATGTATATGGGTTGTAAAAAACGCAACTGTATAAAAGGAATTGCTCAGTTCTTTTTAATACCATTTCTTTGGGCTGCTTGGAACCCCTGTCTGAACAGTGGGCCAAGTGCCCACAGAGAAAGAGCACAAACCCAAGCTCAGCTCCCCATCTCTCCCCAGCACCGCTGCACCTAGACCCAAACCTGTTTGTCACTGAACAATTTATTAGGTTGCTTACAGAGAAAGGATGGGACAAGGGTTAGTTTGGGGCTCTGGGGGCCAAGGAATGTGATGGGGCTCTGCAGGGTTAGGGGGCAGTGAGGACCAACTCCACTCCCAGCTGTGCCCAGCCCTGGGGTTTGCTCAGCTCCAGCCTTGCTCCCCTGGCTGTGGGGGGGACCAGCCCCTGCAGCAGAGCTGGACCACACAACATCTCTCCTCCTTCCCACAGCCAAGCTGTGACTGTGGGCCAGGGCAGGGTGCCTGTGGAAGGTGCGGGGAGCTGCACTGGCATAGACCCCACACTCATGCATGGGCAGAAGCAACCTGAACCTGGAAAGGGGAGGTCAGTGCTTTTCCCAGCCCTTGGAGGCTACTGCAAAGGGAGTCACAGCAGCAACAATGACACAGGGATGACAGAAACAGCTCAACAAGAGGGCACGGTGGTTGGCTCTGTGGCCCCAGCTGCTCAGTGCTGGCTCTATGGCTTCCATTCAGGTGCTGCTCAACCCATGAGCTCAGTCCTGCTCAGGGCCAGGTGGCTCAGTGATGCGGATATGGACAAAGAGTGAAGAGGGTGGGATGCTGGTGCCATCCTTTGAGAGGAGATGGATGTGGCGATATCCTGCAGGAAGGACAGCAAGGTTCTGGCCAACTGGAGTCCTGCCCTCCTCTCTAGTACCCAGGTGAGCCCCAGACATGCTTGCAGGGCTGTCCTGGGCACCCAAAACCACTGGGCAGCAGCCACTCACCGGGTTTGATATTGGCAAAGGCTAGGGTGAACTGACCCACGAAATCATTCCTGGAAGTCTTGTCATAATCCTCCACCACGAAGCGGATGAGGGCCAGCTCTGGCACGTGGAGCTGAAACTGCAGTGTCTCGTCCCAGTGGGGGTTAAACCCTGGGAAGAGAGAGCAGGTGCTGAGAGAGTGAAGGACAGCAGGGACTGTGCCTTGGCACAGCAGGGTCCCTGGTACCACTGTGGGTCTCACCATTGTTCTCGATGTACTTGGTCTCCTGGTGCGCCTGGTCTGCGGGGACCCCGTAGATCTCCACACGCACCAGTGGGTCAATGATGGCTCCCTCCTTGCTGTTGGCCACTTTGGGCAGCTGCTGCCCACTGATTACCTGCAGGAAGGGCCATGAACCCCCTGAGCTGGGGAGCAGCCACGTCTATCTGTTGTGAGGCTACTTGGCTCCAGCATGCTGCCCAACAGTGTCTCCATCTGTCTGGGAGCAACAGAGCCCCAGGACACTGTTACAGCTTCCCCAGGGTCTCTCCACAACCCTGTACCTGGATTGTCAGGGTGATGGGGCTGGGGCCTTCCCGGCTCCTGGGGTCACTGGGGTTGAAGAGAGTCTCCTCATCCCTCATGAAGGGTGGTTTGAGCACGTAGCCACAGCAGCCGTTCTGGCTGAAGAGCCCGTCACACAGGTCCATCTCCGTGCCGGCTGTCTGGAAGTTCAAGGCCACTGGAGGGAGGTGGCAGGGAAAAGGGTTCAGAACAGCTTGGACACACCATGCCCTGCTTTGAGCTGGAAGCCAGCCTGTCCCCATAGCCAGAGAGATGTGGAGTTGCATAAGGGAATAAGGCACTAATGCCTGGACAGGCCCAGGGCAGAGCAAGAGCCGGCAACCCGACCTGGCTCCAGATGGGGTTGTAGCTGGCACTAATACAGATGTTGATGATGGCATTTGGCACGGGACTCTGGCATCTCCCCAGCCCACAGCCCTGCTGCACCCCAGCCGTACCAATCTGGCACCCCACGTTCCACATCTCCTGGGGGCTGTAGTTGGAGGAGTCAGTCCGCATCCCACTGGGGTAGATGCGTGTCAGCTGCCAGGCATTGTGGCGAACAAACTCATTTCCTAGGGATAGAGCATGAGGGCCACTTGTGGGTTCATTCTCTGGCTTGCACAGCCACCCACATGTACTGCCCATCCATCCATCCATCAATTCATCTATCCTTTCATCCATCTGTTTATCTATCCATCCATCCATCCATCCACCTGCACACCCACCCACCAATTCTTATCCCTCTCCCTGCTCAGGTATCCAGGTGTCCTGCCTTGTTTTCTAAGCCAATAGCCTCATCACCTACCAGAGCCAAACCCCACAGTACAGCCCCACTGGACCCTGTTTCCCCCAGACAGGGAGGGAACCCCAGTGTCTGGAGGCTTTGGCGCTATCCATGAAGAAGCCATCGATCGGCCCTCTCTACTCTGTCCCAGTCACCTGGTGCCACTGCCCCCTTCATCTCACCTTCATCCCGGATGAGCTTCCTGGCCTTGGCTTCAGAAAGGGAGGAGATCTCAGAGGGCCGGGAATGGCTGCGGGCCTCCTGGAAGCCCCGGAAGGGCACATTCTTGCAGTAGATGATACAGTCGGACAATGCTTGTGCCAGGCTCTCCTTGTCTTTCTGCAGGGCAGAGCCATGTTGGGTCCCTCCTGATGGGAGCACCACCCGCCAGCACTCACTCAGGCCAGGGGCTGTAGAGCCAGGGCAGACAAGAGCAGCCAGGAGTGTGCTGGTGGGTGGCAGCATCCCTACTATGAGCAGCCTTCCTGCCAGGAACAGGGCAAGCAGGGGACCTCCAATATGTTGCCAACACAACAAAGAGGGGGCTGGCATGGCCAGGGGCAGAAAGGGCTGTCCTCCCTGGCTGGTGATGTCTCTGCAGTCTCTGTCTCTCCTCTATGCAGGAGAATGTCACCACAGCTCATAGCTGTGCCCAGGGGGGCTCAGTGTTCCCAGCTGGTCCCCAGCCCAGGCCACTTACCTTTGCCCTCCGCCTCTCCTCCTCTGCCTCTGCCCCATTGTCATCATCAGACACATCGGGCGCCTCATCCCCTGGCCCATCTAGGGTGTCCTCTAGCCGCCCAATCTTCTTGCCCTTCAGCAAGATCTTGTGCTTCAGCTCCTGTGGGGTTGGGGATAGAGAAGTACCTTGGGCTACCCAGCGCCTCCATGGGCCCTGTCCCCTGGGATCCCGCACTGCTGGAGGCCAGCATGACCAGCTCCCTTCAGCACTCAGGAGGGGATGGAGTAGGAGGGTTTTGCCCTGCTGTCTGATTCTGCAGGGCATGGGGAGACTACCTTGGGGACAGCCTTGGCACCTCTGTGAACATGAGGACACCCACCCCCAGGGTCCTCAAATGCTCCAGTGGAGCAGAACAGTGCTGGAACAGGTTGGCCTATTCTCTGAACAGCAGATCCACCTCCTTACCCCGCTCTCAGGCAGGACAGAGATGCCCTGCACAGCTGTGCTCTGTCCCTACCTCTGGGGATGGGAGCTGGGTGGGGACGTGCCCATCAATGGTAGTGGTGAGGAGCTGTTCCCCCAGGATGTCCTTGAGCTGCTGGGCCAGGACCTCCTGCTGCTCCATGCTGCAGTGGTTCTCCAGGGACAAGATCACTGGGTAGTCCGAGGTCTGAGGAGCAACAAGCACAGCTGGAGATCAGCCTTGGTGGGACTGGTGAGCTCTCACAAGGGCTTCATCCAGGTGTGATCAGTGCCAGAATGGGGCCCCTTGTGTCTGTTTCTCCCCTGAGACCTTCATACCCCTCCAATCCCCCAGTATCCCCCACATCCCATCTCACCTCCGCACGCCCAACAGACGATGTCTGCATGAGCCCACACCCCCTGGCACAGCACAGTGCAGACTGTAGGTCAGACCCCCCAGGGCTGTCCCCCCGAAAGTGACACAGCCACCCTCCTCTCCCACAGTGTGACCAGTCCTGCTGCATCATCAGGTGTGTGAGGCTCAGCACCAGTCCCCCTCTAGGGACCCACCACTACCATATATCCTCACCCACCGAGGACCACCCACGACCACCAGCACCTGGGGAAGGGTGCCTTACCTTGAAGGCGTACTTCCCCAGGGTGCTCACCACCTCCCGGAAGGGGATCTTGGAGGTGAAGGTGTGGCCGTGGTACACCATGGGCTCCCCATTTGGCCCGTCCCAGCAATCCACCTCCAGGCACCGGCAGCCCCGTTTCAGAGCCCTGGGGGTGGGTTGTCACCCCTGGAACCCTGCACTCAGCCAGGGAACCAGCTCCCTGCCCTCCCCTCTGCCCATGGGTGTCACCCCTAAGGGACCAGGGGACACCCACCAAGGGTGGGGATGCTGCTGCATGCAGGACATAGCCAGAGGAGTGCTGGATCACAGAGGAGCAAAGGACCTTCTGGGGTTTATCCCATGGAGCTGCTCAGGACATAACACTGGGGTGGGAGGGTGTTGAAGGGCAGCTGGAAGGGAGCACTCCCTTTACCTGATGTAGCCTTCAATGCTGCTCTGGCCCCGGATCTGATCCTCTATCAGGTAGGTGTTGTGGGAGGAGGAGATGAAGTAGTGGCAGAGTGGCTGGCTCATGTCCTGCCACAGTGCCCGGTGCTGGGGGTTGAAGATGGAACCCTCCGGGGAGCAGAGGTACATGAGGAACCCGTCAGCACTCAGCACATGGCGAGCCCGGGCTGCAGGCACAGGGGGAGGCTCAGCAACAGCCAGGGACATGAAAGAGGCAGAAAGGAGGCAAAAAGGGCTGCTGGTGGCTCCTGGAATCCCCAAACTGATGGGCACAGCTGCTGCCAGAGTCCGGGGCACAGAAAGAGATGCTGCAGGGAAAGGTGGGCAGTGGACCCCAAAGCTGGAGCTTGCACACCATGGCTGGTCAACCTTCTACACCAAAATGGTCCAGGAACAGACCAAATAAAGGGGAACTGCACCCAGATCACACCTTGATGAGTCTTCCTCTTGTGCCCCCTCACAGCAGGACAGGGCTGGGAATGCTCCTGCCATGGGACTGAATCTGTGACCCCTCCTTGCCCCCATACAGAGCACAGCTGATGTCTGTGCCAGCTCTCACCTGTCTCTGATGGTTCGTACTTGTCAATGAGCTCCATGGCCAGCTCCTCTGTGCCCTCATCCTCCAGCTGCTCCTGCCGCAGGAAATCCACCAGCTCCAGCAGTGTCAGCTTCTTTCCATCCTCAGAGAATTCCTGGAAGAGGCTCAGCACCTCCTCACGCTGCGTGAGAGCCTTGTAGAAGAGTACAAATTCCTCCCCTTCCAGTGTCCCCGACTCTGACTTGTCGGCATCCTGCAAGGGAGCTCCCTCAGCACCCAGATGGGGCAAAACAGGCTGTCTTGGCCACCAAAGGTGCCATGGGGGGATTCTCCGACCCCAAACAGAGACCCCACGCCAGTGGCAGGCATCGATCAATGTGGGAATGGATGAATGGGCAGATGGAGGGCTGGTTGGGTGGGCTGATGGATGGATGGATGGGAGGGAGGGTTAAAAAAACAGATGGCTGATTAGCTTGGTATACAGATAAGCAGCTGGATGGACAAATGAATGGGAGGAAGGAAGAGCTGCCTTGGCTGGTTAGTTTAACAAATAAATGAACAAATGTGTGTTTGTGGGTAAATGTGTGGGTAAACAGGTAGTTGGCTGGCTGGCTGGCTGGCTGGCTGGCTGGATGGATGGATGGGTGGATGGGTGGATGGAAGAAGGTGTTGTACAAGGAGGTGTTTGCAAGGAGGTGTTGTACAGCTTGTTCCAGCCCTTCCAGTCTCTCTGCAGCTCCTCCAGCCTCTTGGGTGCAGTGCTTACCTGGAAGAGCCGCAGGGCATGATCCTCATTCATGTCCACATTCATCATCTTCAGGAGACGCTGCACCTCCTTGAAGTTCATGCGCCCATCCTTATTCTTGTCAGCTTTCTGGAACCAGTCACGAATCCATGTGCGAGAAACCAGGGCAAATGTTAAGGGAAAGGACCTTGGCTATGAGAAATGGGGCTGGGGAGTATCAGAAGGCATCTTTTCCTTTTCCTGTGCCCTGCACTGATGCAGATGGTGAGACCCAGAGTAGCTACACACATGTTAGGGCAAGGCTGAAGATGCAGGGCCTGGGGGATGATCAGCAATGGGTGCGGGGGGAAGAGTGATGCTCTCAGGAAGGATATTGGTCTATCTTCTCCCTTTGGTCCATGGTGGTGGCCACCTCGATGAGCTGACGCAGGCCCTGGACCCAGCACTGTGCCTCCTCCGCCGAGCCAGCGATGAGGTCCAGGTTGCCGCGCCGGCCGTAGAAGACAATGGTGAAGCAACGCTCAGGGGGGAACTCCTCAGCCACACTCTGCAGCACCTCCGACTGGTGCCCTTCCCGCACCGTCTCCACATCGCTGATGGAGACTGGGGCAGAGGGAGGGGAGGCCTGTCTGTACGGGACAAGGACCACAGAGCAAGGGGCACCGCCCACAGACATCTCTCCTTCCAGTCATCCCTTCCTCGACTCTATCTGTCCATCCATCCATCCATCCATCCATCCATCCATCCATCCATCCATCCATCCATCCATCCATCCATCCATCCATCCATCCATCCACCTGCTGAGCTAGTCTTCTATCCATTAACCATTGAGCTATCAAGCCAGCCAGTCATCCATCTGTCTTTTTACTCCTGCAGAGTTACTCCGCTGGCATTCCGGAGGTTCCATTTGTATCAGCTGCAATTTCTACTCAGCCCTTTTGACCCATGGATCCTGCTGGGGGCAGGATGTTTCATGGAGAGGTGTGGGTGACAAGAGATCACACATGCAGAGCCTTTCTTCAATGCCCCAGCACCCTTAGCAAGCATGGCCCAAGAATCTCCATACCTTCACATCCCTGTTCACTCTGAAACCTACTGACAGCCTCATGGCCAACACAGAGCAGCTGCTACTCACAGGCAGACTCAGTTTTGCCTGTCCTCTTGGACTGGTACCAGATGGTCATGCAGTCTTCTTGCAGCTTGAAGTAACGCTGCTTCTTCCAGCTCTTGGACTTCACTTTGCGCATCAGAGTCCCCTGCTGCATCTGCTCCAGCGTGTCTGTGAGCTGGATGCCTGGGGGCAGCATGGGCTGCATCACTGAGGGTGGGGGTATCCAGGCTCTGCGCCCTGGTACTTTGCTTTCTCTCACCTCTGGGATCCCACATGGTTCCTCAATCCATGAGGGAGGAGAGACGAATCAGAAACAAACTCCCTTCACCACAAGAGGTGCACAAGGTAATTCCCCATCAACCCTTCCCATCCACCCTTGGCGCTTCCAAGCCCAAATCCCAATGGCCATGGTGGGGTAGGTATGCTTCTGAGTGCAGCAAGGTGAGCTCAACCCAGAAGCCAGATTTGCCTCGGCATAAATCCAGATGGCCCAATGCCCTGCCCTGCACCCATCCTCCGCTGGGGCACTCACGGGCGTTGCACAGCAGCGATGCCATAGCTCTGCCTTCTCCACGCTGCCAGCTGCTGGGGAGGGAAGAGAGAGGGTGGCTGGGGGAAGCAAGGTCGGACCCTCATGCTGTGCCCAGGTGCCGCTGAGTGGGCTCCAGCCATACCCACGTGTGTGCGAGGTGTGTGTACCCCTGCCTGCATCTGAGCGCACCTGTGTCTCTCCTGCTGGGTCATTGCATTCCTTAAGTGTCGAGTTCACACCGCCATACTCATGAAATATTAATCTGTGTTACCGGGAAGCCGGAGCTCAAAAGGTGTTGGTGGAAAACAGAAAAACTTGCCAGCACTGACGCCCCACAGCCCAGTGAGTACCCTGCTGCTCCCAGGTTGCTGCTCCCTGGTAAGAAGCAGCCCCTGAAACCAGGAAAAACTGCTCTGGCAGTGTCCAAGAACAGCCTCTACCACCTAGGAAATGACCCCAACCAGCAAATTTGAAAGTAAGGGAGAGACACAGCTGTGATAGCAAGGAAGGGGAGACAGAGCAATGACCCTCAGCTCCCACAGCTTCTTCTCCCCAGGAAATACCAGCACCCCAGGCAGTGACTGCACCCGCAGCTGCACAGGGAGCATGCTGCAGCAAGTGGGACTATAAATACTACTGGACAATGAGACCTTGATTAGGCTGTTGAGACTTCAATTACGCTGACAGATCACTGGATGTGCCTGTCACCCAGGTGCTGGAGCTGGGCCCTCAAGGAGTGGATGCCACAGCTGGTGGGCTGGGATTTGGGTGCAGGAGGGGACCCAGGGTCCCTGGGAGCAAAGGGCTCTGTGCCAGGGTGCAGGGGTGGCAGCCGTACCCTAGGCCCCTGACTCAGCACAGGCACCGGTGATACAGGGCTGGGAATAGCCGGTGCTGTCAGCGTGCAGGCAGCTGCCAAGCCTGACTGCCAGACCCCTGCGGGCTCTCGGGCCAGACAGCAGCCATCCCCTGCTCAGTGTGGCTCAGCAGGGCAGAACAGCACTGGCCAGGGCTGTGGCCCTGCTCTTGGGAGACATCCTAGTCGAGGGGCAAGCTGTGGCTGTTTGGCTGTCCCCAGGCCACATAGGGACCACCTGTCCACTCATGGGGACCTCACATGTTGCTGGAGACATGGAGTAGCCGAGGTGCCATCCCAAATGCCTCCCAATAGTGCCCAGTGCTGGGGATGTGCCTTCCCAACACTGGTCCTTCTTGCAAGGCTCAGACTGCAAGGACTTGCTGCAGTGCCTGTATCCCTCCACATCCAACCCATGGGACACTGACCAACTGGCCCAGGTCAGTGGTCACTTGGAGTGCCCGCACCCAAAAATGGGGAGTAGCCTGGTGCTTCTCTTGTGCCCTGCAGAGTCAGTGTCCTGATGCTGGCGAGCACAGCTCCAGGAGTGCCCCACGTGCCCCCCCCCGCAGTGCGCTCTCAGCCCCTCCATCCCACGGCCCTCAGGGAACCAGGGAGGACAACCCCAGTCACCCATCCGCCTGCACTGTCCTGCTTTCCAGCAGCACCCAGCCTGGCACAGCCACTTCACAGGGCCATGGCTCTGGGTGCTCACCTGCCCTGCAGCCCCTGTGCCACAGCAGATCAGGGAGATGGGCATGTCTTAGGGAAGCTGGGGTGGAGGAAGAGGCACCAGAGCTGGAGAAGCGGGGAGAGATGCTGGACTGGGACAGAGATGGGCTCAGTGCCACCAACAGTTCTGTCCTCTTGGCACCCTGCCATGCATGTGTACAAGGCGGCAGTGTGCAAGGGAGCAGCTTGCACACTGAGCCCTTGGGCCCATAACCACGCTGGGGGTTTGAGCTAAGCTTCTCCCAGTGCCAGCCCTTCCAGGCTCCCAGCACGGCCCAAGCATGCCCAGTCCCAACCATGGAGCAGTGCCTTCCCCACAAATGCAGCAAAGAAGGGATGATCCCTTCCAGCCCAAGGAAGCACAAGGAAGGGCATGTGGATGCAAGGACACATCTGTTCTGCTCTGCCAGGAGCCCATCACAGCCTGGCCACATGCAGTCCCCCTTGCCCCAGTCTGAGTTACATTGTTGAGCCAAGCGGGATGACAGCCAGGGTGTGGAGAAACCCAACCCGAGAGTTTCCCGCAGGGCAGCTGCCTGCTGCCAGGATCAGCCGCAGCTACCCCAGCACACTCTGAGCCATCCCAGCGTCTCTCCTGGTGGTGACAGGCCCCAGCAGAGCTGGAGGGCCAGCGAGTGTGAGCAGTCCCCAGCCGTTCCAGTGCGGAGTCCCCCGGCAGAATAAAATTCCACCTTACGGATGACCGTGCCGGAACAGGGAGGGATGACCCCCCAGCCCCCTTCAGGCACCCCCAAACCTTGCTGCCCCCGTGTGCTTACAAACTGCCCGTGTGCTAGGGCTTTGCTCAGCCGGCAGCTGACGGGGGCAGAAGGGCTTGGAGGCGAGGCGTGGAACAGACAAGGGGCTCCGGGATCGGGCGGCAAACCCCAAGGGATTTGGGGCTCAGGGGGCAAATCACACCTTATGGCAAAGGAGACAAAATCGCCGGCACTTCTCCTCCTGCCCCGCGCCACCCCAACCGTGCAGCCCCTCCGGGGCAGTGCAGCCCGAGACAGGGGGTCCCAGAGCCTGGGGGTCCCAGAGCCTGAAGGTCGCAGCCCCGTACCCGTCGCCGCCCCCTCCCCTCCGCAGGACGCCCGGCTGCCCGCGGAGGACCGGACGCACAGCCCCTTACCCGCTCTCCGTTGCCGCTCCGCCGGTGCTCCACCGCCGGCGGCCGCACGGAGCCGGGGCTGCCCGCCCCTCGGCAGCGCTGGGCGGCGAGCCCTCCCTCGGCCCCCGCCCCCGCGGGAC
>VZTE01004350.1:5988327-6002181 GCA_013397775.1 Eulacestoma nigropectus | reverse complement strand
GGGGGGGCGGGTAAAGAAGGCGGTGGAGGGGCCGGCAGGGTTGGGAGCACCCTGCGGCTCCGCTCGTTTGGGGTCGAGCGCCCATTCCCATCCTCCGGTTGAGCCTGTTTGTCCCTAGACCCGCTTGCAGCCAGCACAGCCCAATCTTCCCATCCACAGAGTCCTCACTGTGTCCCTGTCCTTTCCAGGACGCTGTAGTCCACGGGCGCTCACGGAACCCCTTCAGCTGGGAGCGATGCGGGACCCAAAAAGCAGGGCACGGTTTGAGCATCCTGGGGCAAAACTCCCATGGGGATCCAAGCTGGGGCAGCCTTAGGGCAGGCCGAGCGGGGGGCAAGGACTGCGGGGCAGGGACTAAACTTTCGGGTGGGCGCTGCTCCAACAGACCCGGACGCCGGGGGAACGCGGCAGCGCTTGCAAAGACGCTGCGGGGAGGCAGCGAGTGCTCGCTCCCTGGCAGGCTCGCTACCTTCCTGCAAAGCAAAACGGAGCAGCATCTCCTCCATACTACCTGCCCCAGAAGAGATGAGGCGCCACAGGGACGTAGCCAGCTCCCACTGGGAAAGGCTACTCTTCCCAGCTCACATCCCCAGTACGGCACATCCCACCCTTCGTCCCACCTGCAATAAGCCCTCACTTCAGCCGCTTGCCCCCACCAGCCCCGAGAGACCAGACCAGGAGCAATCTGTGCTGGCTGGGGTTTTATTATTTATTAATCCGAATTTAAAAAAAAAAAAAAAAACAATCAACCAAACAGAAGCATTTTCACACCCTGGCAAGGTCAGGGTGAAAAGGAGGGAAAAGGCAATGGTTATAAAACAGGAACCCGAGGGCAAGGAAGAGGCTGTGCTCTGCCCTTGTTATGCAAGGCTGACGGGAGGAGGGAAGGGAAATTGTGGGATTTAAGACACTGTTGGCACGACACTGCAGATGATCAGCAAAATGGGCTGGTCGAAGAGGGGGGAGAAATTAAGTAGCTGCCCAGACCTGCCTGCAGCCAAGAACAGGCTTTGCTGCCGCAGAGCCTGGGAGCTCCTCCACAGCTTCCGAGAGCCCGCTGCGGCCGCATTAGCCCCTCGGCACAGGGGAGGCAGGTAAGTGGCTGCTGGTCCAGTTTAATTGCAGTGGGGCCATGGCAGATGCCAAGGCAGGTTTCAAAGCTGAAATGGATGCACCGCCTGGCAGAAGAGCGGGAGGAGGGGGAAGGGAGGGGACAGGACTGAGGAGCACCTGGCGGGCAGCAGCGGATGCAGAAGGCAGCATACCTGGAGCCTGCAGGCAGCAGGGGATCAGTCGGTGGCCTGCCCACCACCTCAAGGCAGGTGCCCTCACACTGAGCTCCATGGGATAAGCCAGCCGGCAGCCTTCCCAGGTCTAGATGAGAGGCCAGCACACATCAGCCTCTGGTCGCTGGTCAGCTGCGGGAGCGCACTATTTACAGCACAAGAGCCACAATCCTGCTGTCTTCTCCTTCCCCAGAGCCCTGGGAAGCAAGCTTATGACGCATGGGTTCATTGCAAGTAATTCACCCCTCCTCTTGGGGCAAGCACACAGCAGCCTGGCTCCAGCCACTTCCTCCACACCAAAGGAAAGGAAGAGAGAAGCTCACTGTACCAGCCGGATGCAGAGCCAGGAGCAAGGATGTGCTGGCAGGGAAAAAAGCTGTCCCCGGGCTACCTGCAGCTGAGTAGCAGTGTTAGGAGGGGATAAAACAACTGGATCAGCTTTTATTCAGTTCACTCATCTAAACAGACATGTAAACAAGAAGTGACAAGGAACTGGAGGGATGTGGCGCGCACACCTGGTGTCGTGCACCACTTGGGCGGAGGCTGAGCTTGCTGGAAGAGCGGACATCTGCACTACCACCTGACTGGAGGTGGGGGAAGAGATGCCACCCAAGCCTCCCGGAGAGACTGGGATCTATACAGATTGTTTTTATTGATTTTTTTTTGAAGCTGTAGTATCAGCATTTGCTGGTGTTGGGATCTCCGGAGGCTTGCTGCACTGCTACAGAGCAGCCCTTTGGCTGGGTGGGATGGTCCGACAGGCTGGCAGCCAGCTGGCGTGCCCAGTTTGTTGCAGAAGAGGTCACCTGTTCCTGGTTCTTTGTAAACCTGAGCTGTTTCTTCCCCAGTGCCCCACCTCCCCCAGCAGTCATTGCGGAGGAAGAGGGATGCCCCGTGGGTCAGTGACTTGACCCTCTTGCAGGTTCTTGACGAGCTGAGCCAGCCAGCGTTTTGTGGTGGTGTCATCCTTCAGGACCTGGGCGAAGGTGGTGTCCTTCAGCTGGTCAGGAAGGCACTGCCTGAGAGCTTCACGTGCCCTACATCAAGAGACAAGCAACGGGGCCCAACAAATAAACTCACAGGGGCAAGAGGGGAGCAAACCCCACTGGGGACACAGCATTCCTTTGCCTGGAGGTCTCCCTGGCAGAGACAGCCAAGGAAAGCACTGAGCAGCAGCACCACAGCAGGGGGCACTCAGCCAGCCAGCACAGCTCCCACCCCTCACACTAAACCCTGCCCAGCAGCCCCTGCATCCCAACACCCAGCAGCAAAGTGATGCGATGCCAGGAGAGACTGAGGCAACAAACACACACCTAGCAGCTTTGGGCAGAGCTACTGGTCAGCAGGAGATCAGTTTGTATTCTCTCAGCTGAATTTCATCTACTGCTAACAGCCTGTTTGAAGCAGAAGAGGGAGAGTATAGTGTACCTTCCACCTCAGGCCCTCCTTTGTATCTTGTTCAAGCTACATTTGAGCTCAGGCGGTAGTAACCTGCACAGCTGGAATTTGCACAAGTCCCCAACAGCCACTGTTTCTCTCATGTACCATAAAAGCTCCTGTGGCTAGCAATAAAAAAAATCAAAGCAAAAACCCCACCCATCTTCCACACTGAGCTGACAGACCAGGAACCTTGATTCCCCCCAGGGTGGGCACTGTGAAGAACCAAAGAACTGTGCTTCCAAGGGCACAGAAGCCCCTGCCCAAACCCCTAAAATGTTTACCTGGGGTTATCAGAAAGGCGAAGGTAGCAGCGGACAACATGTTTCAGCAGCCGTGCTGATGGCTCCTTGGAGAGCTGCAGGACCATTTTACCCTGTTTGACAGAGGCCAGTGACACCAGTTAAAGTCTTTAAAAGAACAGCTTCACAATCAGCAGAGACTGGGAAAGATCATTAAATCACTCACTCTGGCTTCTCGTGCAGCACAGCCCATTACCTTTTATCTGGATACCCCTGCATGGAGCCTGGTGCTACCTGCCAAGATGCCTGTGAGAAGAGCAGCTTGCCATGAGTTGGAAAGGATTCTCCCAGCAGCTCGAGGAAAGCTCATCTCATTTCTGTTTGGTTTTTACCTTCCTAGGACTGCTTAGCAACTCTTTGTGAGATTAAAGAGAACCTGGGGTTTCCCCCTCATGGAAGACAGACACATTCCAAACACTTTGATAAGCTCAGGCGGAGTCACTTCATGAGGTGTGTTCCCAAGCTCTATAACACCCTCTGTTCTCATATGCATTCCTTTCACTTCAACATCCTTTTAAGACAATAGCAATACCCTGAAAAGCCAGGCCACAGGACTGGGCGCACTCACATCACATGTAGCAAGCCTTATCTGGTCTTAGCATGCATCCAAGCAGTGTATTTTTTCTTTCTGCTATATCCCTCATGAAGCTGTTCCAGGGAAGCAAGGCACAGACAGACAGATCTTCCTGGCCCAGTCTCCGTTTCTCACACTAAGCAAGACTTTGCACATGGCTGCACCTTTGAACGTGCCCAGCTGAGCAAGCAGTGTGGAATGCCTTCGCACACCTACTCTGAAGAATTTAACAGACTGCTGGCTTGTATTTAGGAGTAAATCACATCTGCCCAACAAGTTGGGTTTTTTCCTGTAAACTATACTGGCTAGCACTAACCATTTTCCCTGTTAGCCAAATTCACCTGTATTTGGATATCCTGGCAGTTGGCCAATTAGCAAGTCCCCCTCATCTGCTCTTTTGCAAGCTTCCTGTTCTTAGCAATTCCCCAGGATACCAATATTTCTTCAAAATAAATAACCACAAGTTCCTCAGAGATCTCCTGGATGGAAAATACCAATTTGCTCTTTTAAAAGCATATAATACTTGTGTGACATCTTACTCAGTTACCAGCAGACATGGAAGTAAATCATCACCCTCATTAGACAGGAGTACACTATCCTGATTTTTGAAACAGACAACAAAAAAGTCTGTGAACATTTTCATCTTCCTCTCTTTCACTATGGAATGTTGATCCTGCCAGTGCTTCACCCAGTGGTGGGACTACACACGCTAACACAGCTTTACACACCCACATCCTTCTGTTTTCAAGGAAGAATTCATGTTTGGGAATGGCATGGTCTCCTTCCCTCCCCTACCTCAGAGTTTCTAAATGCATCCTTGACCTTGCCCCCGAGTGAGATGTACTTTCACCAAAGCTGATCTTCTTGAATGCAAAAATCACATCATATTGGATATTAGGGACACTAGCTCAAAATCATGCATATTTTGCTGTTTGTGGGTGAACAGGAGGCAATGTTTTGTTTACATTTGCAAAAACAGACAAGTAAATATCCCTAATGAAAATATTAACATTTAGTCAGAGAACCAGCATTGCTAAGTGCTTAACTTACTGCTGCATTTTGTTGTCCTGAGACCACCCTTTAAAAAGCAAACAAATGCACACAAAGAATGGCAATAACTATTTCAGGGTAGATTTGTATTCCCCTTGGCAAGCTCAAAGATAAAGCTCAAGTTGGGGCTATTACTCCTGGGTTGAACAAATTTTGAGTACCCAAACTTGTCCTTTACAGGGATCAGGGAATGGATAGAACTTGTTTGCTCTCTCTGTATTCCAATACAAAAATTAGAGCATATGCAGCAGCTAGTAGGAGCCAGATTCACAAAGGAAAAAAAATGAGGGGGGCATTCCAGGGAGCAAACAGGAAACTTGTGAAACTCCTTGGTCAAAGACAGAGTGGGTGCAAAATGTTTCGATAGGTTCAAGGGGTGGATGGGACAAACACTGGGGGTTACTACATAGAAACCCCACAAGTGGCCCCAGAAATCCAAAGCTGAAAGTAGCTAGCAGCTATGAGACTGTTATGAGGACAAACATCATATACACCTGCCCTGCTCTTTAAACATGTTGTGAGAGACAGGGATAGGACATAGATCCATGATCTGAACTGTGTGATCATTCTTACATAAAATTAAATCAATTCACATCCCACCAACAATTGGAAACATCCACTACTCCGGAAAATCTTTTTTTTCTCTGGAGAGGTTTACCTGTTTTGTCTTGGGGACTTAGTGTATCACAGCTAGTATGTGTTCTCTTGACTTGCAAACCAAAAGTATACAAAGGAAACATGGAAGCAGAGCTACAGTGCCACAAACAATCAGCTCAAGAACGATCTGCCTCCCTCATCCTGTGCTCCAGCCAGGCAGCAGTAGTTGCTGAAGAAGCTGGCTGCTACAGTGTAATGTTTTCTTTTTTAGATATAAATGCTTTAAAAACAAATAAACTTACCAGTATCATGGCAACATGGGAAAACCGCTCATAAGTCTGACAGATATATGCCAGCCCTGTGTCATCCAGGAGGATTTTCTGGAGAATAAACGTAGCAACCTAGAATGGGGAGAAAGCAGAAAACAAAGCATATAAACAACTTATCTACCCTGAAAAGAGACACCCTTTGTGTGGTGCTCTTTTCAAGTCAGCCCCAGAGTTGAAAAGCCTTCCAGCAGGCAGCAAATGCTTTACTCAGTGATAGTTAAAAGCCAAAAGAAAATGCAGGACAGTACACAATGCCTGGCATCTCTGGCTAAAGAAAAGAGATGGACACAAAGCAGAGTGTACAAGATGATTTGATGCAGGTTGCATAAGATGCCAACTACTGCCAGGCCACTCGGGCAGCCTCGGGTCTTGGTCTGCTTGGTATTTAAGGAGGTAAAAATTCCACCCAGACTTGTCCCAGCATTTGCAACAGCACAGAAGCCAACTCTGCAGGGTACTGGCTGCCTGGTCAGTCAGAGATGAACAACTATGTGTCTTTATTAAAACAAACAAAAAAAGGTACCGTTTTGGAGAGCTCACTGCCAGACTCCATAATGCGTAAGCACAGGGGGATAATTTCTGTTGTCAATAAGAAATTTATCACTTCTTGCTCGTCAGTTTTCACCAAGGCCCCTTGAAGTAAAAACAAAACCCAAAATCAGTAAATGATAAACTGTTTCAAAAAATCTCACCTTTCAAAGAGGGCCTGTGCTCTGCCCTCCCTGGAAACCATTCAGTCTGAATGGCAGGCAGAACAACTGTCATCCTAAACATGTTGCAGCACATGGCTGGGGAAGAAATCACTTTGGCCAGGTAAAAGTAATCAAGCTGGGTTTGGGGGTTGTTTATTTTTCAAAAAGGGGATGCACTCTGGACTGTCCCTCAGTAGGAACACAAACACAAGAGGATCACGGCACCCACAGCAACCTCTGGGAGGAAGAAATGCATTTTAAGACATTTTAAGACTCTCTATGCATTGAGAGAAAAATGATTTGGGCAGAAAGAAGGAAAAAAAAAACAAACAAGATAAGGGGAAGACAGGGAAAATAGACCCAAGTCAATCAATGACAGAAACCCAAAGAAAGCCCAGCCTGCACTCACCCATCCCAGTGTCCAGCTGGGAGGGCTGAGGATGAAGGTATAACAAGTCTGCAGGTGCTTGTACTCAAAGAAACATATTTTTGGCAAAGCATTTAGACTTCAGTGGGTTTTTTGTAAGTGAAAAGGAAGAGGAGCTTGCCTCCACAATGGAAAAGGAGCAGCTCCTCCTCTTTCTACTCCAGAACTTGGAAAATCCCAGTAACAAGAGACCTCTGATTTTGGTCATGCAGGTCCCTACACCCACAGCATCAACTGCTCTAACTCAGTAAGAGATCAGTGCTCCAGCATTAGTCTGGCTGCTCACCAATGACTCCAAGGCTCGTGAGCCGCAGGTACTCAAATGGACGGGTCTTGCTGACTGTGTGCAGGAAGGGGTACAGGAAGAGAGGAATATGAGCTGCCAGAAAGGCTGATCTGTATGAAAGAGAGACCACACAAAGTGAACAACAAGGGGAAAAAAAAGAGCACACAATCCAGCATTACCACACAAAGCCTCAGACTATTCCTGATGGACCCCACTGCTACTGCTCCTCAAAAGTGGATAACAGTTAATTCTCTGATGGAAAGGCACGAAGCAAATCCTGCACCGGGGCACAGCACAAAACCTAACACCTGATCTGCCAGTTACCTGCATTCCTGCTTCAGCTGACCAGGAACTGAGCACACCTTGTTGTTTTTATTACCTTCTCCTGCCACCCCGACCCTCTGTTTTGTAGATTGACTGCTGTATTTCACCCTGCAGGTTCCCAACAGCAAGGACAGTCAGCCACAATGCCTGTGCAAAGCCTCTGTCAGAAATACAGACTGGCTGAGCTTCAGGCATCACCAGAGTTTAAATGTGCAAAAACACCTTTCCCCTAGAGTCCTCACACTGTCTTCTGGAAGTAGTGAAAAATAGAGACTGCAGGTAGAATGCTGAAAGATTGCTCTGCTAACAGAGGGAAGCTCTCTTGCACAATCATCCAAAATACTTCTTCCATTTTCAGTTTTCAAACTTTAAATGTAAAGTGAGTCATGTAAAACTATTTCTTTGGATATCATCTCATGGAGGGTTGCTGTTTAACACTGCTTTGCAGCAGCTCAAAAACAACTTCAGCTATGCTGCTGCTCAGCAGTAACAGAAGCATGAGATTATGGACCTCTGGGTAGTTTCCTTCTGAGTTTCAGCTACCGATTTTGGCTGAACCAACATCATATTTTTCCCTACTGACATGGGCTGGGCACAGATTGAGAAAACATGAAGTCAGACACTGCCTGAGGACTCCAAAAATGGCTCTGCTATTGCTCCCTTGCCTCACACTTGTCTGGGAAGGACAGTCCTGTTCATTCCACCCTTTCAACAGTTGGTCTAAATAACTGTAAGCTGAAATTTAAGGAGTTCTTTTTTGATTTCACAGAATATTCTGAGTTGGAAGAGACCCACAAGGATCATGGAGTCCAGCTCTTAACTGAATGGCCCATACGGGGATAGAACCCACAACCTCGGCATTATTAACACCATGCTCTAACCAAGTTGCTTGTCTAAATAATTGTAAGCTCATTAAAACAAGCATCCTTGCACACAGCACTCAACACAAAGATACCCTTAGCTCTGGCTGACCTCCCAGAAGCTGCCACAACCCAATGTTTTGGGAATTTGCAAGATCTCAGGATGATCCATGGAATGCGATGCATTTAGAACCATAAAGCTGTCATCCTGATAATCCATGCAAACAAGTAAAAGCAGCAGGCAGCTGCCTATCTATCAGCTCTGTTGTCTGTTTCACTTCTCTTAAGTAAAAAAAGAGAAAGCAGCTAAAGTGCTTCTAAAGTCAAATACACAGGCTGAGCTGTCAATATCAACACCTCAGAAAACTCGCACAACTTGGAAACACTTACCTCGTTTCAGGGTGTGATCTTGGAAACACTTACCTCGTTTCAGGGTGTGATGCAACACACTGGAGTAGAGCTAAAGCATTGCAGACTCTGTTGGACTGATGGGCTGTCAA
The DNA here is from genome assembly GCA_013397775.1 of Eulacestoma nigropectus. Lineage (NCBI taxonomy): Eukaryota > Metazoa > Chordata > Aves > Passeriformes > Eulacestoma > Eulacestoma nigropectus. Next base: position 5,993,517 of record VZTE01004350.1, on the reverse strand, counting down.
AGTCGGAGGGTTGATTGATGGATAAATATTTACAATTTCCTAAAAATTAACAGAGAGTGGAAAGTTAAAGGAGAAAAATATCAGAAAGCTATACCAAAGCACTTGCCTGGCAAGGAAGTGCAGTGACAGCAGATAACAGTCTGCTTTCATCAAGCATCACTTTCAAGTTACATGGCAGCCACCATGCTGCCCAGGCAAGGGCAGAGCTGGGTCAGAGTCAATTTGACGAGTCACAGCAATGCATTCAAACCTTAATCTGCCCTCCTCACCACATGATCCAACAAAGATCATACTCCCAAGCAGTGGCAATAAGGGATCCCACCAGTTCCTTCCCAGATTCACCTCAAGGATGCATAAGCTCTGCAACATGCTGATACTGCACGATGGAATAAGGACACGGACAGCCTGACCCACCTGAAGGAGTGCTGCGATCGTGCCAAACGAGTGCCACAGCATCGGGGCGAGGTCAGGCACAGACTCGCGCTTCTTGCTCAGCTCCAGCAGTGCATTCTCCCGTGTCTCGGGGCTGGACAGCTCATTGATCCATTGGTAAATCTTTTCACGGTCAACTTGAGCCAGTGCTGTTGGCACAGGCTGGGAAGGAGACAGGAAATCTTCAGTCCAAACATTTTATCCAGTTCTCACCCAAACTGTTCCCACAATCTGCCAGAAAAAGAAACTCCCAACTGAGAGGACAGGACCTAAGGTTCCATTAAGATATTCTGGGTATGGATCCATCCCTTCCTTAGATTAGTTTTAGTATTTCACCTATTTGAAATGCAAAGGCTTTATTTGCTGGCCTGACTTGTTAAGACAGTCTCTCTTAATCCCCTTGTCAAGCATTATCTTTGTAACTTCATTCAGCAGTGAGAGCCAAGCTGCTGCCAGTCTGTGCCAGCAGAGCTCCTGGGGAGCGACACACACTTCAGCCAGCTATCCTTTGCTCCACCTGCATTTAGCACGCATTCGTGTCATGCTTCAAGGGCAAGATTCCACAGATTCAGAGTTAAGGCAGATGTTACCTTTTTCTCTCCAAAAACACCCATGACATTGGAAACTGCCAGTGAGATTCACCCAAGATACATGAGAAAAATATTCACACAAATACTAGAAAAATTTTCACTACTTCACCATCAGCATGACACTGGCCACAGCTAGTAACAGCTGCTGTTACCAATGGCTCCTATTCATACCAGGTACCTCGTTCACATGCATGGAGCTAAAAGGGAATTTTTCAAGAATGACTTTGTGCAAGATCTCAGGATGATTTGATTCCTGTTCAAAATAAACCCAGAGAAGGATAGATCTGTATTCCTAGCCAAGACACATTTTCTACTACTCAGGATTTCACTTTTGCCTCTCTTGAAACGTCAGGGAAAGAACAGTATACAAAATTTTGAGGAAGACAAACACCATCACTAAAACCTCCTGTGTGAACACTTCCAAAAGCCAGGTCAGAACCTTTTCCAACACTGCCGCAGTGGTCGTTATTGAAGCCAAGCACAGCCCTGTTGGTACTTGCTGCTCCTGAGCCAGCCCAACCAGCTCCGCATGCCGCTGTGCACAGTGATCCCGGCTGGGAACAGGACTGTATTTCCTTCTTTCTTTTTTAGCCCCGACTGAAACTCTTCATGTGCTCCCCATGACAGACGTGAGCAGAGCCCATACCGCACTAACAGCAACGCTGCCACCAAGCAGCTCATCACTGAGACACACAGGAGAATACAGGGGAGCTCAGGAACTGAAAGTGGCTGACATGAAACCTGAAGCCCCACAGCAGAGGCAGTCCCAGAAAGGATGCAGGAGGGATGGAGAGACTTCTAAACCTTTGGCAGAAACCAACAGCTTTCTTTCTCTATTTCTGCAAAGGTTTCCCTCCTCTGTTTATCCCCATTTTATATCCATAGTCACGCCCAAAGAGATTCTTCCCCAGCTGTGCGACTTCTCTCTCCTCCAGCCACTTTCATTGTATTATTTAACTTAAATGTTCATACATAAGCCAATGTAGTGTTATCAGTCCCTGTACTCTAGGGCTCAAATACATTTTAGCTGTTCATATTTCCTCCTATCCTCTTTTTTCTCACTGTCATGGTTTAGGGATGGTATTCTCCAATTTAGGGTTCCCACTGAAACCACTCCAAACCACTTGTCACTCACTCCCTCCCTCCTCCCCTTCCCAGTCCCCCTGCTCCTGGACGGAAAGGGGAATTGGAGGCACAAAGGGTAAAGATCACAGGTTGAGACAGGAACAATTTACTGGAAACAGCAATGAGATAAGAAAACCAACAGTAAAACAACAATATTAGCAACAGAGGGTACAAGAAAAGAAAAGTTATTGTTCTACTGTTCACCCCACGGACCGCCCGCCCCCCCCCGACAATACCCAACTGCTCCCTCTGCCACACTACCCCAAACCCAAAGCAAGCCCCTCCTCCTTCCCTGGAAAATGATGTTAGGTGGTATGGAATAATCTCTGGGTCCTAGCTATGCTCCCTCCTGTCTACTGCAAAAATTAACCCTGTTCTGGCCAGAACCAGGACACTCACCTACTCAATTCGTATTTTTTTTTCCCAAAAATCTCACACTAAATTAGTGATCCTGCCAAGTTTCTTGTGCCCCTACAACTGTGAGTGCAATTGCAATGCTAACTTCTACACTGAAGCTCAAAAAGAGAGGGAGAATGAACAGAGGTCATTTGTTTTTATTTGGGATGGTGGATTGACAAGCAGTGTAGCAATAATGTTTTTATAATAGTGTTATCTAAAGTTGCCATCTCTTTTTCTAGACTCACTGGAAGTTTCAGTTCCTGTAAGCTTAAATACATCGACCTCTTAAAAGCACAATCACGTGCTTGTGATCCCTAGAGAACACAAAGCAGATTTTCCACACCATTAAGTTTATGATGTCCAATATCTACCATAGCCAGAACAAACTGTTTTTCATAGGCTCTACAGTTGCTCCTTTTGTTTTAGTTTAAATGGAAAGACATTTTTTTTTCCTAATTCCCTACTTCATTATTGTTTCTTCTTCTCCCTCTAAGACCCAAAATTCTGGAGAACCCTGAGGGCCACACAAATCCTGCAAGCTCCAGGACAGAACCCTGTCAGGCAGACTTTCTTTTGCACACAGGAAAAGCAAAACTTACCAACAGTATTACATCACAAAAGATCTCGTAACACCTTTTCTCCTTCCTGGAGAAAAGACATCTCCAACAGTCACATAACAAATTGATTTAGGCAAATGGCTTTCTCTTCCTAATTGAGCAGTTGCTGCTATGCATGCTGAAAAATGTCCTGGTCAGCCAAAGCCGAACACTGACTAACTGGATAACATGTGCTTTTTAAACTAGTTTGATAGCCCATCTGCTCAAAAAACACCAAAAATTAACTCAGAACTTCCAAAGCAGTGAATTAGCTGAGTCAAGCAGGGCTTTCAATACCTTACAGCTAATTACAGCTACATTTATTGGTTTCAGCCTGTTCTCGAGCACTCTATGATGTCTTCAGGCCTGAAACATAAGTGTGAGCTCTGCACACATCAGCATCACTGTGTGAAGACCAATGCTCTGGCTCACCATAGCTCTATCAAAACAGTGTTCACAACACCCAAAGGGATTCCTGAGCCACTTCATGACCTTACTAAGAGGTGACTTAATTTACCACAGGCCCCAAGCACATCTCCAGAGCCAAACACCCTTCCCTGTCACCTCCAGTCTAAGCACACTAACTGTGGTAGGAAACAGTTCAATACAGAACTACCAGCTAGCATAAATTATGTATAAATTAAATATACATTCAAGTGAGTCCTAAAACAAAGTTGATCTCTGTTCTGAAATAAATTTTTTGGTTAAAATTGTCTTAAAAAAAGTGAGGTAACTAGAACACAGAGGATTAATGGGAGATACATATAATGGGAGTCCTTCATGCATTTCAACAAACACTTAGGAATTACAGTGCTATAAAAATGTAAATCCTGATTAAGAGAGTTTACCTGATCTTGCACACCCTTCCACGCTGTGGAGAACATTACTACAAATCAGAAGTATTTGACAGCACTCCAAGAACCAGTTAAAGTCACAAGCATTAAAAAAAGAGGAAAAACCTTAAAAGTTCTCTAACTTCCTTTCATCAGATCTTTACTCAACAGCTCGTTGGTCCAAGCAGACCCTTGATCTAAGTTCATTTGAAACAGCTCTAACTGCTGGTTTTGCAATACACCTCCCACACTCAGTACACGCAAGACTCAGTCAGCTCTAGGAAGTTTTACACGTGCCATGAATGTGCATTTGGAGAAGTGAAAACCAAAACACAAACCCAATCATGTAGGAGATACAAAGCAATAACCACATCCTTCAAACTCAGCTTCCATTTTTGAACCCAGCCAGGCCAAGGTACCATTCCACTCTTGCCAGCCTGAACATCAAGCACCATTATCCAACCTTGGCAGCTTCCTGAGGGGGACGAGGGCAAGCACCAGCTATGGACAGCGCTGCACGGGGCGGGGGGGGGAAAGGGAAGTAGGAACAGGCAGCATCTGCTGCCCTGAGGGGTTTTTCGCTATCTACTCTTTCTCTCTGCAGTCAAGGCCAGCAGTAAAACAGCTCCCCAGAGGGCAGAGGAGGTGGCTGGGCACGCAGGAAGTGTAGCAGATGAGTGTTTTAAGGTCACTTAAAGATCTACTCTGAACCTTGTGCCTCAACGGGAGGGTCTTCCTTATCCCTCGTTATCCTATCCTTATCCTTTTCTTCCCCACTCCGTCCCTCCCTGCGCCCCTCTCCCTCCACACACTCTGTGGATAATTTTTTGGGTTTATTTTGGTTGTAGATTAATTAATTTTAGACTCTTGTTTGCTTTTTCTCTATGTGCTTCTTCAGTAGTAGAGCAAACCCTATCAACGAACCTCGTCACGCTTCTGCTTTTGTATTAAACCTGCTTTTGCCGATACCTTTGCTAGTGATTCTTTAAGGGACCTTAAAACACAGATTCGCGACAGGAGGCACCCAGGCGCAGGGAGGGAGCACGGCAGGCAAGGCGGAAGGAAGGGAAGCCCTACGTGATGCACACGAGGCAGAGCCGGGTCACCCAGCAGGGAAACGCTCCGGGCCCTGGACGAGCCACGCCACAGCAGAGCCCGCCCGGCCGGCCCGGGCGGCACGGAGCAGCCCCGGGGGAGCAGCCGGAGTTAGGCAGC
>VZTE01004350.1:5943083-5987716 GCA_013397775.1 Eulacestoma nigropectus | reverse complement strand
GCCTTCTCCCCGCTCCCGCCGGCCGCGTGCCCCTCCCGCCGCGCGGCGACCGCCTCCCCTCAGAGCGGCCCGGCCCGGCCCGGGGCGGGCGGCGCTCCCCGTGCTCCCCGTGTCCCTGTATGGGCGGGCGGCGGGAAGGGAGCGGGGCCAGGCCCGGGAAGAGCGGGACCGTCGCCAGGCCGGGCCGGGAGCGGCGGCGCCTGAGCGCGGGATGCCTGGGGGAACCTCCCCGGCAGCGCCTCGGGCTGCGCGCAGGGGCCGCTCCATTCATTTCTTCTGGTTTTTATCGGGAATACGCTGCGCCGTGCTTTCCGGAACCCGTGGGGCTGTGTCTCTCGCTCCCGGGCCCGTGGCTTTCCCGGGCGGAGAGCAGCGGGGGAAGCCGGAGACCCCCGGCCGGGCCCTGCCAGGTGACCGCGGGTCCCGCGCGGTAAAAGACGAGCTCGTTTTCTTTCTTAGGCTTCCTCCAAAACTTTGGTTCCCATCTCATACCGGCTTTCCTCGGGCACTTTTTTCCCCCTTTCCTTAAATCCGTTGAAGTTAAGGGGTTTTGAGGATTTCTGTGTCTGGAGTTGTGTCTGCTCACCTTTCAGCAGTAAGGAATTGATGCGCTGCTGCTCAGACTGGGAGAGATTTTATTAGTCCGAGTTTCCTTTACTGCTCTCCAGCTCTTCTTCACTGTGTTTAAAAACGGTGAAACGGTTCTACCAAACTTCTACGGAAAGTTCAAGCCGTGTTTCCGTCTTCCTTTAGCCATTGTTTGGCCTGCCAAGTTATACGTTTCTCGTTTTTAACAGGTTTTTAAGGTGGAGCACACTTATTTGTGTTGGCTCTTTTCTGTGAGAAAGCATGGCTCTGTTAAAGGTGCACGGACCTGTCCGGATGCGCAGCATGCAGACTGGGATTACGAAATGGAAAGAAGGGAGCTTTGAAATTGTGGAGAAGGACAACAAAGTGAGTCTAGTAGTTCACTACAATGTTGGAGGAATTCCAACGACATTTCAGGTATGTCAGACATTAAGGCTTTTGTTTTAACAGTGCATGGATTGTGCTCTCTTGTGAACAGCTGTCCTCTTCAAGGCTATTAAGTGTCCTGCAGACTTCTCTTTGTCACTGTTTCTTGTTCCTCCTCGTTTCCTGAACACTAATCCCTTTGTATAACTCTCCAGTAAATTATTTACACGTATTGTTAAAGGATCTACCAAGGTTGGCATTGAGATACCACTTAATGGGAAGGACCAAAAAAGCAGAGAAAAGTTACAGAAGTATAGAGCATCGTGGTTCGTGTTTCGGATTTTTGGAAGCTGTAACCTTTCTGTTACTGGCACATTTGCATTTTCTAGAGGTGAAGATCGTGACCACTTTGTACTAGCTGTTTTCCCAGCTGAAGTGTAATGGTGTTAACACACCTGTAGCCTTTTGCAAGACTTTGCTGAACATTAGTTGTTACAGTTTTAGGTTTTAGATGCGGAAATATTCAGCCGAAATTTTTCTTATTCTGTAGTTGTTTTCAGGTCAGGCTTCTAGCTTTTGTGCAAAATGCCCCAAATCAAAAGCAGAGTGCTTTTTCTGTAAGAAATGCATATCTGTTTTAAAAATATCTAAAGGACGCGAGCAGTTGGAAGAAAAAAAATTCCATCTTATTTAGCAACTTTGCAACAGCCTAAACTGATTTTTATGTTGGCTTCTGCTTTTTCATGCCACTGTTGTTTTCCATCAGTAATGTTCACCTGTCTGTTCTCTGAGCCATTTGTTTCGGTGTGCAGATGCTATGAGAAAAAGTTCACTTTCTTTTTGAAAGATTAGGTTTTTGCTGCCTTAGTGTGCTGAAAAGTCTCAGCAAAGAATCTGGCAGCTGGTGTTGCCTTGAAATCAAGGTCGTGAGGAAGTCGTTAGCTGTGGATAGTTCCCACCTGTGTTACTGTAGACTTGAAAAGAATCTCTGCCTTGTCATGTGTGATGCTGTGGCTGCAGGTTTGGTTTAATCCACTGTTGGACCATGTTGCTCCTGAGGAGAGCAGTCTTGTCTTCCCCTCGTGCATTCCCTGGGTGCTTGTTCTCACACACTCCTTTCTGCCTGGGTGAGTGATGTGGTGTGACAGCAACTCGAAGGGAGGTTCTACAGGGAGGATGAGCCTACAGAACAGCTAACCATGGCCTAAAGGGGCAGGTTTTGTTCCCAGCCTCTCATGTCTGCTGTCTCTGGCACTTGTCAGATCTCTTTGTGAGCTCAGTGGAGGGTTTTCACAGGAATTTGATGAAAGGACTGAATGCAGGATCTAGTGGAGGGGGTGATAAACCACCATGCAGCTGAGACTGCAGCAGAGGAAGAGGAGCAGGCTTCTGCTGGAGTGTAGTTTGTGTGAGCCAGCCCCAGGCTGTCAGCATGTCACTTCAGGTGGGACAAATTCCTGATGATCTTGCTTTAGAAGTAGCATTCCCTGTTTTTTTGACAAGCTGCCCTCAGAAGACTGTGGGTGATTGATTTCCCTGCTGTTTTTTACTTTTCTGTCATGGAAGATCTGGATGGATCCAGGGTTATATTTCGTTCTACAGTGGCTGGTGTGTCATCAGATTTCTTCTGTCAGATGATATGTTCTAGTGATGTTTCAGAGCTTTCCACCAAGTTGTCCTAGATGCTATATGTGTATTAAGAGAAATACTTTGTTTCCCCGCACCTACCAAAACTTTGTGACACTGGCTGGGTCATAACAGGTGCATGGAGAGTATGGATGGAGTCTTCTCCTGACAGCATTTTGAGTTGAAATGGGTTGTTTTGCACGGAGATGGTGAAGTAACTCTAATCCCTTTGCACTGGGCTCAGTGTTTTAAGAGAGGATGAAAAACTTGGAGCCTATTATTAAATTCTTAGGCCTTTGAAGATATTTTTAGCTTATATTTAAAAAAAAAAATATCCCATCAGCCCACCAAAAAAACCAAACGCAAAACACAAGGATTGAGCACCAAGTGTTTCAGGAGTGTAGTGTTCCCATTAAAACAAGCCCTTAGATTCTGATTGAGGAGGTTTTCCAGCCCCTCTTACAAGCTGCTGTTGTGTCTAGGTTGGTTTTCCAAGAAGCTAGAGATCTTAATGGAATAAAAGAAATCTTGTTGGTGGACATGGAGTCTTTTACTCTCTGTCTTTTTGAGCTACCTTCAACCTTCATGCATAGTAGAACCTTTACCCAGCAGCCAGTTTTTGCAGGTGACTTAGCATGAAGTAACAATTAAGTAAGGTTATAATAAAGTAGCAACTGCATCATTAGGGAGCACAACTTTTTACTGAAATTGTAATTGTGCTCAGCCATAACCCTGAAAGTTTTGACACCACCTAATAGTTACAATGTTGCATATAGACGAAACATGTTTCTTACTGACTTGCTCCCTCAGCAGATTTTTTAAGCTATGTCCAAACCCGTCTTCTCTGGGAGCAAATTGTAAAGTTTGTATTTAATATTTGAAACTTTCCCCATCTTAAATTGTATTTCAAACTTGATGTGGAAGTTTTCACTAAATGGAACGTCATAAAGTTGTTATTCCTTTACATTTAGAAATGTCACACTCAGTAGGAAAGCAGATTTCAGAAAGCTTATCCAGGACTCTAGACAGTGTTGAGCCATAGTGATACTGTCCTTTCAGTTCTGTCAGATGCCGAGGTCACCGATTGTATTAATTCCATGATTGTATTCCATTCCATGTTTCCTTTAAGTGGAGCAAGAAGTATTTTGTTGGGAGTCTCTCTTATCCTGTCTATTTGAAATACTTGGTTTGAATTTGTAAGTACTTCGGCCTTTTAAAGTTGGATTTATGTTTATAGTCACTTTCTTGTTTTCAGCTAAGCCATAACATTAAAACTGTGACCTTACGACCAAATGGCAGAAAATTGTGCTGCCTGATGCTAACACTGAAGGATACCAGCTTCCTGACAATTGATAAGGTACCGTTTAAAGATGCAAATGAAATGCGGATGTATTTGGATGCAGTCCATCAAGACAGGGTTCACACTGGTAAGTGCAATTGTTGTAAATCATGTTGTAACATTACGGAGAGGTGTTGTGTTTTCTTTTTTTCCATCTTATCATGGTTTAACCATATCCAACAACAGCTAAACCCCAAGCATCTGCTCACTCGCTCTTCCCAGTGGGGTTGGGAAGACAAGGAGAAAAGTGAAAATGAGGAAACTTGTGGGTAGAGACAAAGACAGTTTAGTAAGTAAAACAAGAGCTGTGCACACAAGCAAAGCAAATGAGGAATTCATTCACCATTCCCCATGGGCAGGCAGGTGTTCAGCCATGTCCAAGAAAGCAGGACTCTACCATGTGCAACGGTGACTTGAGAAGGCAAACACCATCACTGTGCCTCCCTTACTTCTTCCCCAGCTTTATACACTGAGCGTGATGCCGCATGGTGTGGGATATCCCTGTGGTCACTTGGGGTCAGCTGTCCTGCCTGTGTCCCCTCCCAGCTTTCTGTGCACCCCCTGCTTCCTCAGGAGTTTAGTGAGCAGTAGAAAAGGCCTTGACTCTTTGTGAGCGCTGCTCAGCAATAGCTATAACATCTCTGTTATCAACGCTATTTCCAGCACAAATCCAAAACATAGCCCCATAGTCACTACTGTGAAGAGAATTAACTCTGTTCCAGCCAAAACCAGCACACATCTTCAGCACGTTTTGTCCTCCTTGTGTTCCTGGCTTTCTTTGCATTTCTGTAAATGCTTCTTTATGGCCTCAACCCCCCCCCTTTTTTTTTTTATACCTTTCTCACACTGAACAATAATTAGAGATTAACATACAGGATTTGTTTATGTTGTGTGTTGGGATTTGGAAGATTGTCTGTTTATTGCCCGTGCAGAGTCTCTTCATTTTTCATTTTACTTATTTTGTTCTTTTTAAGGATAGGAAGTTTGCTGCCAAGTGACTAAATGACCAGTAAGAGAGATATCCATAAACACGTGCTTGTGTCTGTGCACTCAGAATATAGTAGTCTGTTGGCAAGAAATCTAGCATGCCCTTTCCAAAATCAACTTCAGCTAAACATTTTGCAAATAAAAATCCCAGTCAGTTAAATGACAATCAAATCAAATTTGTGTATTTTTCCTGTCAGCTGGGAAACCCTCACAAGGATCTGGTAGCTTTGGAGGTGTGCTGGGCAGCAGGACCACACAGAAGGAAGCTAACAGGCAATTCTCTTATATAGAGAACCAGGTTTGTTAAATTGTTCAAATTTTTCCTCTCTAATTTTAGTCTATTCCTCTCTTGCTCTCATTCTCTTATTGTATGTTGTAATAGCACTGTAAATACTTTACATCCAAAGTGTTTATAATCTAGAGAGCTTGGAATAGATGTGTACAGGGTGGTTGGCAATGTTTTATCTTGTGAGGAGATGTATCTTCTGTATGAGTAAGAAAGGTCAGTGTCTGGCTATGGAAGTCAGACTGTGTCCTTCACATATGAGCTTTTAGGCAGAGAAGTAGAAATAGAAGGAAAGTACATGATGGAGACTTGCTTCTCTCATAGTTCTGAATCTCCCTTTGTTTTGTGCTGAACACCTTACACGTGTGCGACCGTGTTTTAGTCAGCGTAGGTCTTAATGAGTTTAGCAGACGTCAGCCAAATGTGTACATCAAAAAGAAGCTGATCTAGGTTTGTATCAGAATAAAGTTACTGGATTTGTGGCATTCTGCTCACATTTTTTGTATAAATTTCACAGACTTTTCCCCAGAAGTTTTCCTTCAAAATATTTTTGTTCTTCTTTTTCTCTCCAGATTTCATGGTGGCTTTAATTTACTTTATCTCTGTGAATATACTTGTATTACTGCCCTGAGGGAGACTATTTCTGACATTGTCTCAAAACAAATTCTACATGTTACTTAAAGGCAATCTCACAGTAAAAACTTTAGGCTATGTATACAGTGGTGAGATTAGACATGTTCAGTTTTCAAGTCTAAAATTGACCAACATTCCTTAGTCAACCAATTATTACCTCTTTCCATTGCATTACACGTGGGGCTTGCTTGGCCCAAGGCTGTCAGGGCACTGTTTTAATTATGTGGGTTTTAATACAACTTTTTAATATTTTTAATTGTAATACCACCCAGGATTGATCTGGGAATAGTTAGGAATCATGCCTTGGGTTTTTTAATATCAAAGCTTGTAAGGGAGATTTAAAAAACTTAATTTCAACTGACTTAGCATTGGAAAATGAGAAGGGAAAGTGGTTACTGCAGTAGAGTTTCATACTTACGATTTGTATGATTCAGTCAAAATTTTACATGTGTCTAATTAGTGTTTAACCTCCCTGAATCTGTTACAAGTAGCATCTCCCTGCTTCTGGGTGCTACGCTGTAGCAAGTGAAAAAGTGATGGAAATGATAGATAAGACTAAAGATGGTCCTGTTTTTACACTCTTGGGTTTTCTCCCTGACCCCCTCTGCTTGGGTTTTGCAGACTCCTCCCAAAAGAGTGACTGTGGAGAGTAAGGAAGAAAATACATTTCGCAAGGTGCTGGGTACCCCAGCGAGAGGGTCTGTTAAGAATTCTTCTGGAGCTGGAACACCGAGCAACAGGGTGAACATTTCAGCATCTCCTGCATCATCAGTCCCTCACAGGACAGGCTTGTTGGAGAATCGGTAGGAGGGTTTTCTTCTTACTATGATACTGTTAAAACTCAGCTTTTTATAGAGGAACAGGTGGAACTCAGTACACTGAGACCTAAGAAGAGAATATAAATCTTCCTCTAGTTTTCCTGTTCCTTTTAGCAGGATGTTAATACATGCTTTTATAGCTTATGACTGGTACTGGCAGTAGAGCTTTAAGTACAGCTTAAGAGTTGGGCAGACCAAATGCTTCTCTCTGTTATAAAAGTGGAGATTGCAGAAGATAGGTGCAAAATGCGTGGGAAGCATTGAGGAGTTCTGTTCGCTTGGAAGAGGGTCATTTACTAACCTTTCTGAAGGAATGACCACAAATCTTTCTGTTGTCAGTGAAAAGAGGAAAAGGACACAACCCCCTAGTTCAGAAATGAGTGAAGATTATCCCAAAGAGAATGATTCTTCAACGTAAGTAACAGTTGTTTCTGATTTTAAATTCCTTGTTCATTTGTAAAAGTGTATTTTTCTGAAAAGAGTGCTCTCATCCACATGGACCAGGCCAGTCAGCTTGTGAATGCATTGAGTGCTTGAAATGAGGTATGTGTTCAGGGATAATAAGGGAAATACAAACTACTCCAGCAGTTGATTTGCGTGAACTGGCACATGCAAATTTTGTGCCATCGTTCTTTTGTCAATTATGTCAGTCAGAATTGCATGTGTACTATGTGCTTTGACCCTTTTCAAAACAGAATTGATAAAGGGGAATTGCTGTTTGAAGAAGCTCCATGTGTTTGGAGTCAGATTTAATTGTAAGTAAGAGGGCTTGTTTAAATGAATTGGTTAAACTTGTATGTGAGTGAAGTTCTACTGTAGTCAAGTATTAAGGGTGATAGGAGAGAAATGCTTTAAAACAAGTTGTAAGTACTGAGCAGGAATATCCCGTATCTTCCATAACTGCACTGCCTTCCGCTCTCCTCTCTGTAGGAATAATAAAGCCTTGAGTGATCCAGCATGGAAGTACTTGAGCAGTAGCAGAGAGAAACAGTTGAACCTGAAGCAGGCTGAGGAGAATAGGACATCAGGTAAAAAAATAGATGCAAAGCCAAATGATACCTAGTCTTGACCAGTATGATTTTACCCCTTTGATACCAGTTTAGCAAGTTGCTGCAGAGGTGTCTTTTCCTGATCTACTTTCCCTATGCCACTAACTTCCTTGCTTCCTCCAGAGCTGTACATGAGATGCAAATAACTTACCTTCATTTTCAAAGCCTGTGCTGCTCTAGTGTGGCCTTGACCTTTATTCTTCGGTGCTGATGCCAGCCTATGAGCCTGCTTGTTTGAAAATTCCAACAAGCCGCTTCAAACTGTTCCAAGCTGCCCTTTCCCTTGGGAGGGGATTTCTTTAAACTCCTTTTTGCTTACTTTCTTATCTATTTTTAACACTTTCCTTTGCTATTCATGCCCATGTGAACTGTAGGCTTGTTTTTGTGATTAAAATGCATACTGTTTGCTTTTAGTTCTTTATCTCCTCCCCAGAATTTACAGGGGGAGCTCTTTGGGGCCAGGACTTTTGTCCTGTTTGTACCAAAGTTCTGTTGGATACTGTTGTGGGATAAGGCTTTATAGACAATACAGAAATACTGACTATATGTAGATAAGCTAGTAAGCAGCACTGTTCTTCAGTTTTATGGATAAATACTTAGCTTCTTTCCCCATAAAGAGGAATGCATTCAAGATCGTGTTTTTATGGGGAATGCTGGTGGAGGCATTCTGGTTTTAGTGCAGCTCTAATGGCACAAATGTGTTGCTGGAACAGCCAGTAAGGTGAATGTTTACCTCTGAATGGTAATCTGGTTTTGTCTTGAGAGTCAAAATTAGAGTCTGTGAGTGTATCCCTGCAAGTTCTGGTAACAGTATTGCAAACATCTTTCATATATCTGCATTTCTGAAAGTCGCATGGCTCAAACAACTTCAAGCTGGGAAAGAAGCAAATGGTTGTTCATTATTCAAACTAAGTTACACTGTGATTCACTGTAATTGGTGGGTTTTTGACTCTTGAGAGCTTTTTTTTTAATGTGACACCATCTGAGGCATTAGAGTCTCAGGATCTGTTACAGTGATACCATAGCAATGAAACAATCATATTAATATATGCAAGTATATAATAATTTACTGTGGAATTGGGAGTGGGAAGAGAAGCTTTTTTCACTTCTGTATATTTACCTTGAATTTTGAGAGCACTGCATTGGAAATCAGGAGTTTTCTGTACATGTGTCTTGTCTCTCTGAACAAGAGGTAGATATTTATTAACTTTCACATAGTTAAGATCACAACTTTTTAATATTTCATATTGCACTTTGAGTTTGATGGAGACTGAATTGAATACCTTAAACTCAATCATGCCTTTAATTACATATCATTAATACTTACATTAGTACTTCTAAGCATATGTATTAGTAGTCTCCCAACCAGTTCTAGAAAATAATGTTTGAGGATTTTTAAACCTTTTGACTAAATACTTTCGAACAAGTTGTTTATTGTATAAATAGCTGTGTAACCTGGAACAAAATGTCCTGCCTTTCTTTCTCTTTTAAAGGTGTTTTACCACTGCAGTCATCATCCTTTTATGGTAGTCGGTCCTCTTCAAAAGAGTACTCCACTGGCAGTTCCACCCTGGACAGGTAGGGCTGATTCACTAAGATGAACTGTAAATGGCAGTTGTTTCACAGGAATTGAGCTCTTCAGTTTCCTGTGTGTTGATCACATGGTGCTTAGATGCATAACGTGGGTTTTGTTGGTTTTTTCTTCCTTCAGCACAGTCTAGTTCTTCAGTGTGTCTTCAACTGCCCTGCTTACCTCTGCAAACTCTAGTCACTGCTTGCAATAGAAAGACTTTGTGAAATCACTCAAGTCTGTTACAGTTGTTGTGATTGACTCTAGATGGTTCAAATTCTATATAAACCCTGCAAGTTTAGTCTGAACCCTTGCTTCATTTTTCCCAAGTAGATAAATGGCATGCAATTCTATATTTTAATAACAGTATTTTAGCAAATACTAAATCCTGCTGAGCTTGAGATTCTTCTTTCTCAGGTGCTGGGCAGTCAGACTCTTGGTCTCTGCCCTAGATAGATGAGATACAAGATCAAGGGAGAAAAGAAGCATTGTCCATGCTTAAATGTTAATAATTGAGGTCCATAGTGATTAGGTTACAAGAAAAAGAGACTGAAAATGAAGACTCTGTCCCAGATGTGAATTTTAAACATATCTTGGGAGCAGTGGTCTTGTAATCATTCTTCCTCTCATTATATAGTGTGGAGAATTATTAAATGTTTGTAAGACCAAAGACTTGGTTACACTGCACGCACAGCAGTGGATGTAAGGAAATTTAACCAAGCTAAGTATTTAAGTGCTCTGGAAAGAAGTGTTCTCTGTCACACCTTTTTTTCACTGTGATACATTCCAGTTATCTTGTATGGTTTTACCAGTCCTTGTCTTCCATAATGCTGCAATTCCAGTGTCATGGACTATAACTCTTTTAGGCAGAACATTACAATGTTCTTCTTATGCTTTTATGTTTCTAGGTCTAGTGTATCCAGCCAGACACCTTCAGCCAAAAGAAGCCTGGGATTTCTTTCTCAGCCTGCCCCTCTTTCTGTTAAAAAAATGAGATCTAATCAAGATTACACAGGATGGAACAAACCCCGAGTGCCCCTTTCCACTCATCCTCAACAACAGTTGCAAGGGTAAATTTAATTTTCTTTATCTAGCATGCATACTTTGATCATCAGAACATGCACATTCTTGTTATAATTATTTAATTAAAAACATAATCCTGAAATTAATGAACACTGAGGCAGGGAACATTTTTCCTAGTTTGGAGGATATGTGTTCTTGAATTCACTTCCTGGGAATTTCAGAGACATAATAATTCCAGGTAATTCATGTTCCTTTAATGATGATACATTTCTCTGTCTTTATGTATGTGTGTGTGTATATATGCATTTTTTAAAAGTTTGATCATAGAAACTCAGGGGAATTTTCCTGATAAGTGCTGCCTCTCATGAGTTTTCAGTTTAGTCTGAAGGGCTGGGGAACAGCTCCAGTAAGAAACTGTGGGGAGTGGCTGGGGTGAATATCCTGTGGTTAATAGTGCTGTGTTTAACTCTGGCAGGTTTGCACTCTGACCATTAGACACAACATGTTCAGTTTCGGTTTTTTTTTTTTTCAGATTTTCAAACTTGGGAAACACCTGCTATATGAATGCCATTCTACAGTCTTTGTTTTCAATTCAGTCTTTTGCTAATGATTTGCTCAAACAGGGTATCCCATGGAAAAAAATTCCACTCAATGCACTCATCAGGTAAAATTCGCTTTCTGGGAAAGCTGTTTTCTCCTTCCTTACTGAGAAACTGGTTTGGTAATACTGAAGCATCTTTGTAGAGGGTCATTTGCCTGTATAGATAATAAAAGAAATCCTAGAGCTCTCTGTATTTTGGAGCTTTACTTTTGAAACAGGAAATAGGCTCTTAAAACAATACTGAGTTACAGGCATTATTTTACTGTATTTCTAGTGGCAGAGTGAAATGCTTCAGAAGAAAATGTAAGAAATTGCAAAATAAGTTAGATGCAGGAAAACTTCTTTTTAAAACTTTGCCAGGTAGAGTTTAAGCTGGTCACTAACTTCACCTGATATGTGGGGGCTTATGCCTTTTGTTTAGTAGCTGTGGAAAGTGTTCAAATTTTGCACACTTAATCTTTCTCTAGATTCAGACATTTGGGATTTTTATTATACTTTATCTTGTGCACCTCATTTCTTTTCTGTCACTAAGTAATATGCAGGATTATCAGAACAATTTGTGGTTTTGTTTCATCATTTTTTATATATTTTGAGGTAATTTTCTATTTTTCATGTGTCATCTTGAGCTCTTTCTACACTACTTGGGATCAGAGGTTGTTCCATGTGCCTTTTGAAATGTCCTTTCTCTAATTTTTGTTGAAAGACCTCTGAAGGTTGTGCTCCATATACCTAATAGGCAATGTGTGATCCTGTACAAGTCAGAGTTGATACTCAAAGCATCTGCTTTGTCTTCTTTTGGTTTGGCTATATCATCTACCCTGGTGACTGTTTTTCTGGTTGATCAGTGATTGCTTATCAGCTGTGCTGTGGTTTCCTAACATGCTTCACTGAGCAGCTGTAGAGGACTAGGACAGCACACACTGTCCTTGGAGTTCGGCAGAGCAGCAGAAACTTGCAAACTGCAATAAACTGATCAGATTCTTGGGGTAACTGAGTATTAGTTGTTGGGTTTGGGGTGCAAGAGGATTATACAGGTTTTCCCTGTCTTTGGGTTTGGGGGTTTTTGTGTCATGGAATGTGACATCTTCCTGTTGCCTTTCCGTCCATGTAGCATGACCGAAACCTGTGCTTGGAATATATTTGGTGTGTATGTCCTGTGAAATGTTGTAAAGCAGTTGTAAAAGATAACTAAATCACAGTAGCTGAGAGGCACAGGTAAAGTTAATTTCAAAAGTTTTGTAGCAAAGCTAACAGAAGCACTAGCTTGAACCAAGGAACTCCTCATGCCTGTTTTTGCTACAGCTTTTTTCTCTGTTACAATGTTTTCACTGCTGAAAGAGGTAAGGCTTGAAAATGAGTGGAAGTTTAAAAATAAAACATAAATAGAAACCATTCTGACCATTCAAGTTGAATTTAGTGATTTTGTGTTGCTTATTTTGGTGCTGTGTGATATCATATCTCTAATTAGTACAAATGGTTTCAAAAAGCATTATGAGGTTTTTTTTCTCATTGTAAAAGAGCAGAAGTAAGTTTTTAGAGCTTTATAAGGCTTTTCTCTTTACCTTAAAAGATTGTGGATTGTTTTTTTTGTTCATTTGAGTGCTGTTTGATGATGGCCTCAAATGAGATCTCAAAATACTTGAAATGGAAAAGGTTAATTATATATGGGATATTTTCATACAGAACCCCTGAACCACTTATCACAGGAGAGAAGCTTTTAGGAACTCTTAAAATAAGATGTCATGAGTTCTGTTTTGTTTCTCTAAAGTCCTGAAAAACCAACTAGTGTTTTATTGCCTTGACTTCTGCAGACGTTTTGCCCATCTACTTGCTAAAAAGGATGTCTGCAGCCCTGAGGTTAAGAAAGAGCTGCTCAAGAAGGTGAAAAGTGCCATTTCAGCTACTGCAGAGAGATTTTCTGGGTACATGCAGAATGTAAGTATCATATTGTCTGGAAACGGTGATGTGCAATTCAATGTTTGGACTGTGTTGAACACCTGTCAAGCTTCAGCTGTGTTTGACAGTGACTTTTGATTGAATGGCAGTGATTGTTAGAGCAGATCTGCCTCAGTATTACTGAATGCAATGAACTAAATGTAATTTCCCCAGTCTGTGTGTGTTTGAAAAATGCTGAATGAAGTTGTACGAAGACACTTTGTTGCATTTACCCTGTTTCTAGGATGCACATGAGTTCTTGAGCCAGTGTCTGGATCAGCTGAAGGAAGACATGGAAAAGTTAAACAAAACTTGGAAGAGTGAACCAGTACCTAATGAGGATAACTCACCAGGACGTGCTTCTGATGACCTCTCAGCCACCAAAGTTTATACATGTCCCGTTATCAGTAACTTAGAGTTTGAGGTTCAGCATTCTATCATTTGCAAAATGTAAGCGTGCCTGACAGCTTTTCTCACACTTACCTTAAAAGACTAAGAAGTGTTCCCCATCTGATGTGACTTCATCTGCAGGTTGTAACCAGAATTAAGAACTATGTTTTATCCAAAACGAGATATTTAGAAAAATACTCTCTTGTCTAGAAATGCTGTAAACCTCACACAATGCTGTCTGCTGCTGTAGGCCTTTAAACAGTTTCATACAGCCTAGTTCTTCATTACATGTCCAGTGGAAAGCCGTTGTGCTTTGTTCTTTGTGTACCAATTGTATGGGAATAGAGAGAAAAGGAGGTTTCAGCCAAGTAATGTTTCCTCTTAAAAAAAAAAAGGGGGAGAAGCCATGTTTCTAATTTGATGTTTCTAAGGACTTCAGGGAATAATGGCATTTTCTTCTGTCTCTCTACATTCTTGCAGAAAAAGATGTAAACTAGTATGTTTGAGCATTCACTGTGTGTGCAGAGCAGATTTCCATATGGGAATGCTTCATTCCACAGAGTTTTCATGAACACAGATATTTGGGAATATTAGTTTGTGTATATTTAATTAATTCCACAGAACAATTAAAAGTAAAGTGCATCCGGGTAATAATTATGGAAGACAAATGACTGTAGTAGGGCCTTTTTTTTTCCTGAGAAAAATGAACCATAAGAAAAATTAGAGGGTTTTGTTGGTTTTGGTTTTTTAGATGGACTCTACTATTTTGTTTCGAAGAACAGTTTGAAAGTATTTCTAGCTCTTCTGCTGGGCTGGGCTCACTTTCTTCTCCTAAGAATACTGAATGAAGATGCGTTCAGCTATAGCAGTCACTTTGATTTCCTGTATACCTGATCGTTTGCCTCTCCAAAGCAGTATCTGTATTTTTGTTCTTACCCTTAAACAAATGCTTCAACTTCTAAAGCATCAAACAGAAATTGCAAGATCCAACTTTGTCCTAAGCATCAAACAGTTCTGTTTTGATGAGTAAGACTAGGATGATCAAGAAATACATGTTTACTGGGAAGTCACTTCACCCTAAAACATGCAAATGTTCATTAATTTCAAGTTTATTTTCTATCAGACTTGCACAAGCATGTTTCTCTTCTAGGTGCGGTGAAACGGTCACTAAACGAGAACAGTTTAATGACCTCTCCATTGACCTTCCTCGAAGGAAGAAATTCCTTCCTTCCCGATCGATCCAGGATTCTCTTGACCTCTTTTTTCGGGTATGTACTTTGAGGGGGTTTTTTATGTGTTGTGGAGTATGTGTTGTGTGTAGGTTATAGGTACCATATAGAAATTCTGATTGTACAACTGATTATTAGTTTCTATGACAGTGGCTGCAGGCATGTGAGATAACGAACTTTGCATTTTTTTGAGGTTTGTCCATTAACAGCATATAAAAGTTTTTATTGTAAAGTGCTGTGCAGAAATTAACTGATGTAAAATAGGTAAACTTCGCAATTTTGTGGTGAAAGAGTTGAGGTATAAACAAATACAAAGGAGAGAATGTCAGATTGGGATAATCACTCAGGAATTGCTACCTCTCCTGGGCTAGGATGCTTCAACAGCTTGTGTACAAGCCTTAATTAGCATGGAGGAAAACGGTCATGCAGGTACAATAACTAAAAAAAAAGAAGCTGTAATATGCGGATGCTCACTTTGTAAGTAGAGCTTCAAGGTGAGGCTTCTGAAAGTTAAAAATGAGCTGTATGTCTATGAATTGGTGTTGTATTTTGTCATATCTTGAGACAAACCTTCTTTTTTCCTCCCTATATAGATAGTATTTTCAACAGAATAATTGATGTGCTTTTTCTTCTAAAAGCTGGTGGAGGTCTTAAATTTTAAAAAATTCCTAAAATCGTAATGTTGTTATTTGGCTTCACTTAAGGTAAAGGGCTGTAGGAATGTTTGATGGGCAGGTTATGTAATTTCAGGAAAGGGATGCTTCCCCTTTTCATGTCTGTTCAGAATTCTACTCTCATGTAGTATATCCTTGATAAGTTTAGATGAGGATAGCTTTTGAGGAACAAAGCAGAGCTTTTGAACAAGAGGGAGAAAATTTCATGACACCATCCTCCACCATAAGTTATTAGGAAAAAAACCCCAAACAAATCTTGTGTATGGGAGAGAAAGCTGTAAACCTCACAAGACTGTACCTTCCCTTTGGAAGCTAATTTGTCATAATGGTGGCTAATTCACTGGTCTCCAGTAGGCTTGCAGGAAAAAATCCACATGTATTAGTGGATATGATGTCAAATTTTAAGGTCTGCTGCCTGTCCTCTTATTGAATGCTGTCTTATTAGGTCAAGTTGAAGGTGATTATAATTTTAAGTGGTTACTGCTATTATGAATAGTTTGTGTGACAGATGTGATGTACTTCTGGTTGAGATCTGTTTGATGTCTCTTTTGTTCCACAAGTAATTTCTCTTCTCCCTTAAATAGGCAGAGGAGATTGAGTATTCCTGTGAGAAGTGCAATGGAAAGTCTGCTGTTGTCACACACAAGTTCAACAGGCTTCCCAGGTAAATGCTGACACCTGTTCCTCTTCCTCCTGGAATCGTATGTTACAAAAGTGCAAGCAAAAACCCCTTGAAGAGTAAAGCTGGGAAAATGAGGACAGCGTGTGAGAGAGGTGCACCTGCAGTCAGTCTTCATGCTGTTTTTCAGTTTCACTCTTGGAAACCCTCAGCAGTTCTTGTTTCTTCCTCCCTATTGCTACCCAAGGAGGACTGAGTTTTCCCCTTCCCCTTTTCTTGGGGTTCTGGGGTCTGGATGAAGCAGATAGAGTAAATATATTCTGGAATTTTAATATTGCACAAGTTGAGTGATGGACAGGGGCATAATTACCTGTGTCTTACAGATAAGAGATAGTCAGCATTTGCCTACCACCCAAGAGTATTAATCTGGTTTGGTCAGGTGAATGCCTTTGGAAAGAAGGGTTACTTGGATTTTGACTAGGTTTTCTCTGACTTCTGTTTTGAGATTAACACTTGTCCTTCTCTCATCTCTCTCAGGGTCCTGATTCTTCATCTGAAGCGATACAGCTTCAATGTAGCATTGTCTCTCAATCATAAAGTCGGGCAGCAGGTGGTTATTCCAAGATACTTAACCCTGCTTTCCCACTGTACGGAAAGCACCAGGCTGCCACTGACGCTGGGATGGAGCGTCCATTCTGCCATGTAAGTGTGCAACTTTAGTCCCTGCTGTGTTAATCATGTATGCCACAAGGTAGGCAGTTGTCAGATCTCCTCCAGAGGATGTCTGGGCAAGGAAACATTACAATTATGCAGCTTCAGATGTGTGCTAGTTTGCAATGATACTGTCATAAGAACAAGTATGGAAAGGAAGCATGATAGAAGCAGTAGGAAGAGATGGTTGGGCATTATCTAGGGAATATTTGGTAAGATAATATTCTTCACTGTCCTTGAAAATAACTTTATATTCTTCTTAAGAACGCTTCTGTTAGTAATTTTTAAAACATAGGCCTCTCAGTCCAAAGTAATCTAGATTACCTTTCCCTTCAGAGCACCCTAACTCTGGTTAGAAGTCAAAAACATCCTATCTTTTTCTGCTAGTTTCCACTTGCACCTCCTGTGCTGTCATTCATTTTTCATTGTCTTTCCTGTGCCACTGTAGTATCTAAGCCCTTTGCATGCTGAAAATACTCTCCTTTTCCCTGTGACAGTTATTTCTGTACAGCTGCCTGACCTGAGACACAGATTAAATGTGCCAGTTGTCACACAGGAAGCGTGTGGCAGAATAAGGAACAAGAAACCCTCAGGTCTCTTGTAGCCCCTGCCAAGTGACGTAGCCAGGGTATCCATAGTGAGCTAGGACACATCTGGTTTGTATGTTCAGCAGTGTGGCAGGTGGTGTGCCAAATGTTTAGTGTTGTTTGAGATGTAAGTGGATATTTCCCACAAATTTCCTTTAACAGTAGAAATCTCAAACACAATGAACAGTTTATGCTACCCAGAGCAGAAATACTTCAAAATAGGTTGGAAATGGCTTTCCGGTGTTTGGAGTTCTTTTCAATCATGGAAACCATTGTGATTGACCAGGGAGTGGAAGGGGAGCTAGGCTGGAGAGAAGCAGCCCTGGTTTAGGGGGAAGGTTAGAAAAGATTTCTGCAGTGGCTGCCATCTGTTTGATGGACATGTAGTGATAGTGATGGGCTTTGAGGAGCCCATGAAAGGATTAAATGGAGCAGGAAGTTTGTTTAGAAGAATCTAGGTGAGGGAGGAGAAATAAAGATGTGGGATATGCCAGAAAACCGGCTGATCCAGACAACAGCAAGAGACTGTGGTTTGGGAGCAGGAACTCAAGTGTTGGTGGGAATAAAAAATAAAGGAATGAGTTGTCTTGACATGGGAGCCAAGAGCCTTTAATTTGTGAGCTGGTCCCTAAGGGTGCATTGCCAAGAAGTGAATCAAGTTTAAAGGATTATATATGGTTTTGAACAACTGTTGTTTATTTATAGTGTGATGAAGTTATTACTGTAAATCTAAGCAATTAGCAAGTACATAATGGTATTCTGCTTGTTCTTTTGGTCATGGATTTGCATGCATAGCAGACAAGTAAACACTTACTTTTAAAGACTGTAACTACTGCAGTAAATACTTTGCTTTTTTAATAGTTCCCGTCCATTGAAAGCCTCCCAAATGGTGAATTCCTGTACTGTAAGCACTTCCACACCTTGTAGGTGAGTTATAGGTCTGAAATGTCCGTGTCCAGTGGCCTGGGGTTTTGTGGCATAGTTTCTAAGGCATTTTAAGATTTTCTAGTTCTTTTCTATTTTTTGTGTTGTAAATTATTTCAGCTACTGTCTTTTTTCATATCTGAGTTTTATTGGTGTTACATGCTAGCTGAAATTAACATCAATGGTGCAATTTGCCTAGTTCAAGAAGCAAAATGATTTCTACTTCTGCAATCTAGCTCTTTGTTCTGACTCTCTGGATCCAAAATGTGTTTTGGGAACAATTGGTTGATTGCTTAAGTTTATTTGCAAAGATGAAACAGCCAGTTCTTGATACTGTGAAAAATGTGATATCACACTGGATGGTTTTGCATTGAGAGATGCTTAAAGACCGGATTTACTAATAAAACAGAAATCATAACTTCCCCAGACTCCCTTGTCTTCTATTCTAAAGAAGCAAGAATTTATCTTAATGGAAGAGCAAACAGAAAAACTGAAAAATCTGTGCATTTTTGTACTTTTTATATCTGGTTAATGATGTGAGAAGTCCCGTGTCCAACTTAATAAACTCGAGAAGTCAAATGATTTATGCCAGATTCTGTGTTACTGTGGTCTTGCCTCAAATGAGTTCTGTCTGGGATTGCGAGGTAATAAAGTGCAGAATCCTTGGCTTTAAAAGTGAGAGCCACACACTTAGTAACTTTTAATGTTGTAAGCTATTATTGTAGGCTATCTATAGTAGATGTGTCAGTTAACCCAATAAAATAAACCTGTTCTGAAAACCCTGACTGCCATGTTAATAAATTGTCACTTTGCAGTTTGTTCCCCAGTTGAACAGCGTGAAAGCACTACTTCAGCAGTTACTTTGAAACGTGTTTGTATGATGCTACAATGCTGTGAAGTTTTATAGCCATATTTTTAATTTACAGAAAATACACTTTCAAGTCGAAGAGCTCTGCAGCACTCTATGTAGATTCTGACAGCGATGATGAGCCATTGAAACGCTCTGTTGCCCATAGCCAAAGGTTGTGTAACATACAGACTAGAGATCAGCAACAACTGCAAGAAGAGCCAGAAAAGGTAAGGGAAAAATCCACAAACTTTCATGTACTAGATCCTGTATGTGCTCATGTCTGCTGTGTGCTTTTTTTAGCATAAACTGAGTGAAATTGATGTCAGATGAGGGTTTTTTCCTTCTAATTAGCACTGCAGTGCCGGAAGGGAGTGCTTTGCTAATTGACCTCTCTCTACAGTTGTCTTGGGTTCCCACTGGGGACAGAGGTAATTGCATTGCAATTGAACTTGAATTTTCAGGTTATGTATACCAGCTGCTTAGCAGTTTGGTCAGTCCTTTGGGTAACTTTCACTAATAATGTTCCTGGGCTGAAGCATAATGTGCTGTCAATAATAAAAGTATGCAGCAAAGTCCTTGATTAAATTAGATCCAGTACAAGCTGGGCTAAGCAAAGAATTCAGTTGAGAGAATTTCATGCACATCCAATCTGTGTCCTCTTTCAAGTGTGGCTTTTAAAATGCTTTTAGAATCTGAAGCTAACTATTTGGAGGTGGACACACAGAAGTGTGGAGAGACCAAATTCATTGGTGTAATGGCACAGTTAATTTCGAATTGCCTTTGAGCTTTTCCTTGTGACTAGTGTTAATACTGCCAAGATGCTTTCTTTGCCTCTGTCAGGGCAGTGTATTAGCAGGTAGATGAGTTGTGTGGGAAGAAATGATGACCTAGGAGGTAATAGAAGCAGCTGAGAGGATTATCTTGCAGTAACACTTTCTTCTGTTAAGAGTGGTGCAGGCCTAGTGCTTAGGACAAGTTTCCTGCATCTCTGCTTCTATAAAGCTTTTGCTTCACTAAAGTTTTTGACAATGCTCATAGGGTTATTTTAATCAAGCAGAGACTTGCGGCCTTGATTATGGCATTAAGGGACAGGTGTGAATCTGGATGAATAGCATTAGGCAACAAGAGGAAGATATATACAGTTTCTGATCTGATGGGAAGATCAAACCAAGGGAGGATCCTGACTCAGTATTTAATAAATGATAGATACTGAGTATTAAATTTTTAGAAGATCCAGAGCTGTGAAGAGCTGCCAGTTTGATGAAGCTCAGAACTACAGATAGGAATGATCTTGACAAATCAGAGAAACTGCATAAAAATAGGAAGGGTTTTTAAGTAGGAACAGGCTAAAGGTGCTAATCTTATCAGGATTAATCAACTGTAAATGTGGGATGGGAACAGCTGGGAAAGCAGTGGGCCTTCAGAAAGGACATGAAAGGTGACAGTCAGGCAGGTTGAAAGTAGGAGTATCTAGACAGAACCACAGCCTGCACATTGTGTCACGTAACCCTCCTTTTTTCCTCAGCATTGAGCTTTAGCTGGAGTTCTTTATCCATCTTTTGGCTCTGGACTGAAAAGAGTTAGAGATTAACTGGAGGGGGGCCAGAGGAGAGGAACATGAATGGTCAGAGGTCTAGAAAGGAAGATTTTGAGAGAAAGAGCAGGCAAGTGGTCTTCAGTTTGGTCTTCAGTTTAAAGAGAAACTTAAGCAAGGCTTGTGTCTTCAAGGAAGGAGAAGTTAATATAAACACTTGAGCTGTTTTCTGTGCCTGTGGTGGATAGAACAAGAAGTAAGACTGAGTTGCAAACAGTAATTTTTAGATTGAATATTAGAGAACACTTCCTGATGGTCAGGATATGTAGGGATGGAATGGATTGCTGTGGGAAAACACAGAAAACGCTTTGCTGAAGGTCCTGAGGCTGCTGTCCTGCATGGCACATCTATGCCTGGCTGCAGCTGGGGGAAGGAAACAAGCTTGTCTTTGAAGTCCCTCTTATGTACAGAAAACGTATTTCAAACTGTCCTGAGTCTTCCTGGAGTTTTGTTTGTGAGGAAGAGTAGGTAGTTTCTACTGCACAAGTCCTGTAAGTGCAGAAATTGTGGGAATAAAGCATACTAATTTGAGTAACAAATTAATTACAGGCTTTACAGCCTGTTGTGGGAAAGAGACACTGGTGGTGATGATTCCACATAAATTATTTTATTCTGTGGCCATGCATATTGGCCACTCCTCAACCACAGGCCTGACCAACCGTCTGTTACCATTAACCAGGTTCTCTGACCTTCTCAGTGTTGCCCTGGGGAACCTGGTCCTGGTTTTTGAAAGTGGCAGCACTGCTGCTGCACCATTTCTCTTGGTATGATTCTCAAAACAGCTGTGGATGAGGTTGCATTAAGGGCTTGGCAGTCACTTCGTCTGACGAGTACATCCCTTGCCAGGTACTCCTTGCAAAATGTCCCTGCCCTGTGGGAGAACAGCTGGAAAAGCATCTGGATATGGCACTGGGCTGTAGGGGCAAGTAGCAGTTATCCAGCTAAACAGGGCAGAACTGCAATTCCTGTGATCTCTGCTTCTGCAGATGAAGTAGTTCTTGAAGGACTTCTTAAAAATGCTTACTTAAAGCAGCCTGTCTTAGAGCCTAAGCTATTTAAAATCTATGCAAATAATGTTTAATAGAAAAGTTATATTCAAATAATGCACAGATGTTGCCAAGTCTTTAAAGTCCAGCCCCTGAATTAGTGGTAGTTGTTGGCAGAGAGCCTGGAACTAGAGTTTGCTGAAGAGCTAAACCAGTTTTGATGTTGGTAGCCTACAGGTGCAGAGAGAGAAATCAGAAAGCTTAAAAAGCAGGTACTCTGCTTTACTTATTCAGTGCATAAATAGCTGTGAGGAGAGAGGTTTAAATTTGTCACTTCTAATTCTTGGAGGGCAATATGTCTAGAACAAGCAGTTTAGTTGGCTAATTCATTTGCTAATCTTGTTTGAAAAGACAGTTTTAATACAAAATGCTTGCTGTATTTGAGTAAAAAGCAGCAGTAAAATGTATTTTTGTTCATTTTAACAAAGTTCTGGGATCCATCCTAATGCAGTTTGGATTAAGACCTGGATAAGTACATTTTAATAGAAACTATCTTACCCCATTTTTAACATAATATAGGAAAAGAAATTCTAAGCATATGGTAAATAGTGTAATTGTGTCAACATGCCTACATGGAGTTTAACCTCCTGATTAACAGTTAGTATCAAAATGACTGAAATAACTTTATTATTTGCAAATCACTGTGGTGTAGGAGTTGATGAGCATCAGCTTTAGGAAAATGAACTATAAAAAGGAAAATTGAGATTAAGACTAAGGTGTTTTTTCTTTCTTCCAATTTAAAATCATTCTGTTCTCCTTGGGAAAGAATAATTCCCCCCTTTCCCTGTTAAACTGTTTCCTTACTTGATTTGCGGTCCTGCCCTCCTCCCTGTACCCACATCAAGATTTCATATGGCAAATCTGCAGCACAAAACCTAATTTTAATTGCACTTCATACCAGCTCAATTTCAGTTTCTATTCTTCCATCTCTATATTCAAGTTCAGTTACTCTCATGTTGCTGCTTCATCCTTTGTTAACAAGCTTGCAATTTCCCTGCTTGTATCTCAGCACTGACTTGCCAGGGGCTTGAGAATTCATCAGAACCTAAAGGGGAAACATTTGTTGAAGGAAAGGAAGGAGAAGGCAAGAGTTATCTTGTGTATGTTAATCCACAAGGCCTGTAAAAACTGGTTGTAATGTATATTTAAATATTATTCTGTGGAGTAAGTGTAGCTACAGAGGCTGTCTCTCCACTGAGTCTCACGTAACTATGTTGAATGTTGACAGTGCCAAGCTCCCACTCCCTGGGGTTAATAAAAATAAATCTCCACATAAATGTAAAGCTGATGATATATACCTGTTTATTCAAACACTTAATCATAACTCCATTCATCCCTAGGGTTCAAAAAGAAGTAAAATGGAGGGTGATAAACCTGAGCTGGGTAATGCTGGTTTTGATGGGATGAGCGAAGATGAGCTGCTAGCAGCTGTCTTAGAGATTAGCAAAAGGGAAGCTTCTCTGTCTCTGAGCCATGATGAAGATAAGCCCACAAGCAGCCCAGACACTGGTTTTGGAGATGATGAAATTCAGGACTTGCCAGAAAACCTGGAATCTATGGAGATGGAGAAACCCAAAACAATATTAGACTCAGGTAAGGCAAAGTAACCATCTTAATTGGACTCTAGCGGGCTAAAGCAGGTTACTGATAACATCAAGTTGGTAATGGCTGGTGGTAGGAACTAGATGCAAGTGCACTGCTGAAACTGCCTGACTTCCTGAGAGTTTTAGGAACTTAAACTTTATAATTTCCCTGTGTATAAAGCATTTAATTCATCAAACGGTGAAAATGTATTTTCTTGTAAGTCTGTCACCTCCATGATTCAAAGTTAATTCCATTTCTTTCCTTTTTTGATTAACACAAGCTTCCACAGGTTCCTGTGCCAGACAATTCAATTTCCTAATATTTGGCCATGTCTAGAACTGACTCTTCCATAAGCAGAAAGTATCTTCATTTCTGTAGCTGCTGTAGCCTGGGCAGCACAGTAGCAGTGTTCATGTGGCTGGTGTGCAAGGGGGCTGCATAAGATTAGAATGTTTTCATAAATGCAGCTGTTTTGTCACTAGTTACTAATGAATTTAACTATATCTCTGTAATTTTTTCTAAAGCTTTTTATGTGAGAGTAGACCTGTGAGCTTAAGGGACAAGTGATTTATGGCCTCTGGCAGAGAAACATGGTTGAGTACAAGGAGGAGTGTGTGTGATCTCAGTGTGGGGAAGTTGAGTCTTCCTTTAGCCAGCTGAAGGAAATATAAGTGGTTCATCATTTATTGTGTGCTACATGGATTTGGTCAGCTTTTTAATTCCACTAGCACGGAAAAGGAGACCAACAATACGCTCGTGTCCTCTAAGAGCCAGGAGGTTAATATAACAACAGAATACCCCACAGTTACCAAAAATTACACTTGTTTCAATGGACAACCCTTGACAGCCTCGATGGTGGGAGGTAGTGTATAAGAATAATACTATTTATGTGATCAGCGTGGTTTGTGCCCTCCTTTTTATGCAGTAATGTTGCTTATGGTGGTGTGAGAGGCAGCTGTGATAGAGTGCAGCCACATAAACGTATTTCTCTCCAGGTTTTCTTTGGAAAGTACAATGTAATTATTTGAAAGTTCTTTTGTGACTCTTAAGCAAAAATTATGTGTTTAATATAAGTTCTGTATTTCTTCTTACATTGGAAGTTTTCAAAGGTCATGTAATAAATTCTGGTTTGTTTTTCTCTTAAGAGGATTAGACAGATGGATTATGGTTCTGGTGCTGTTGGTCTTGTGTTTAAGGGTTCCCAGATACTGAGACTGCCTTGTATTATCCTTGTTAATAACTAATCAGCAGATATTGAAGTCTGCACAGGACAAAACCATGACGTTTCATATGCTGCTGCCCGATAGCTGTTGGAGCAGATCCTGACACTTTCTCAGTTGCAAGCAAGAGTCAAAGTGTCCTGCAACTGCAGGAGTCTGTGCAGTGGTTGAATGAATGTTCGTTCCAGATGTTTCATAAAGCACTTCTGCCATAGTGTTTACTTCAAAGGTGAACTAAAAAGTTATAATCTTCATGCACCTTTAAAGCTGTACATAGTGTTCACAAGATTGAGGCTCTTACCTGAAGCAAAAGGTGGCACATTTAAACAGTGCTTGAGATTTGTGCTTTTTTCCACGTTGCATATAGTTTGGCTTTAATTGTGGCTTCATCTGTAGTACTCCGAGGTATAATACGCAATGCAAATTTTTATAATCCATGGTTTCTTACAGACAAATTCAAGTGTCAGCTTCATGGCTGCAGAAACCTAGTGGTGTGTGGCTTCTGTAGTTTAAGTTGCTGTTTCTGAGTGAACATAAAAGGCTAAGAAGAGAACAGGTTCAGGTATTAATCAAATGGTTCATTGTGCACCAGTTAAAATGAGTATAAGACGGTACTTTGGAACTTTATCCATTTGACGCTTGTGTGGGTGTTTTATGGCGGGTGAGCTCCCTGTCAGTAGATGTCACTATGCTGCAAGGATTATGGTGATTTAAAGAGGACTTAGCTGGTAACAAACAGAAGACCCCGGAAAGTATAAACTGTACTTTGTGATTCCTCAGGTCCTGCCAATTTCACTGAGATAACTAAAGATTTTGATGAGAATAAGGAAAACAAAACTCCAGAAGGCTCCCAAGGGGAGGTTGACTGGCTGCAGCAGTACGATATGGAGAGAGAGAGGGAAGAACAAGAACTTCAGCAGGCACTGGCTCAAAGCCTTCAAGAGCAAGTAAGAAAAATAGTTTGCTTCCTTAAGTTATCTTCCCCAACAGTGGAAACTTGAAAGCTAAAGGAAAAGCTTGCATTCAGGCAGTAACTGCAAAGGGATTCTTCGGGGTTTTTTGAGATAACTAGATGGAAAAAAGTTTGGGTTTCTTCTAGCTCCAGTGTCAGTAGAGTGATGACACTGGATACATGTGGGCACATTTTGTATATGCTTTGAAAACTATTCATCACATCACAGACCCACAGATTTCTCAAAGCTCCTCACGCACTTTTGTACACTGGTTTGTCGCGTTATATTAAAAACGATGATAACCTGAACTAAACTCTTCCTCTCTGTCATCAAGAAGCCAGCCCACCTTTAGCTTCCCTGGCAGTTGCTTGCAGTGTGTCCTGTCAAGACTCAGTGAAAGAGGCAGGTTTCAAAGCCAAGGCTAAGAATGGCCATGTCAGGTCAGGTTAAAGATGTGTCTATCCCAGCTGTGTTTCTGGTGCTAGCGAGTAGGGGATGCTGCTTAGTGAAGAATATAGGAACTGAGCATTTATGTGATCCTTCCCTGTCAGTAAAGTGGAAAGAGGATCCCAAACAATTTAGTCTAAAACAAGTCCTCTAAATTAGGCTTGGAAAGAATGGGGTTCTTGAGTTGCGTGCCAACTATCTGTATTCCACTTGAATTACAAGACCTGTAACTGATTTCTACAAGTTTAACCAAGCTGCTGAGAATAAAGCAAGCACTTAGCCAGGTCTTTCTTTAAATAGGTGCCCTTGTCTGCTCTCTATTAATACCAAAGCTGTCGTGGTTTTCCTTATGAGATCTGATGTTTCCATGGCTCTTGGATTTTTCTCTCCCATTACTCATTATGAGGTGCTGGTTGGTATGTTCCATGCCAGATGTAGCTTTGATTCAGCAGTGCCGAGTAGTTTAACAAAGATTCCCAAATCCTTTAGAAATAGTGAGATAAAAGGCCTTATGCTAATAATGTAAAACTGCCCTTTGAGTGTGTTTCTGCTACAGTTCTGAAGCAAAAACCTGCTATTCTAATGATTTGGGCATGGAAATGCAGTAGCTGTGGTTATCTCGATTTGAAATACATAGTTGGGGTGCTGCATTCAGGTGTGCTGAAAGCACTCAAACCCTGAATTTAGAAGCCAGCTCATTAAATATTATTGTCTGGCTTGCTGTAGCTCTGGGCTTTCAAGAGTGGTGGGAGGAACAGGGGCAGAATATTATCCAAACATTAGAAGTGTTTGTTGACTTGAGGTTTCTTTGCTACTTGGTCATGGTAATGTTTTTAATACCTGGTTGTTTAGTGGTGTCTTTTTGCATCCTGCCTTTGTGGATTACACCTGTTACATAGAACCATTGGCTCTACTTTCAAGCGTCTTAAAAATAACAAAATCTGTCAGGATTTAATGACTGTGTCCTCAGCTGGCTTTGGTCAGAAGTAGACTAAATTTTGCCGAAGTGTGAGGAGCTGTGTAAGTGACAGCTTTCCTGAGCAAAGGGTTGCAAATTCATTCAGATGCTTTTCAAATTAATGATCCAGGGAAAGCATTCGGTGTTACTGGAAACTCGCTCTGCTGCATACCAAACTTCAGGAGCTTTGACAAGATTTAATGAAGGTTTGTCCCAGGTTCTGTTGCACAGGAACATTGGACTCTCGCTGGTTGCAAACATTCCTTCACACAGAACCTTTAATTTACAATGTCAAGTTTGTTGTAGAAACCAGAGCAGCACAGTTTCAATAGAAAAAGAGCACCACAAGAATTTTAAACAGTGAAATGTCTCAATGAGCTAAGTTTTGTTCTCTCCCCATTAGGAGGCACGAGAACAGAAAGAGGATGATGACCTCAAACGAGCCACGGAATTAAGTCTACAAGGTGAAACTTACTTAAGTTCTTCCAGTATGTTGCTTTTGAGAGAAAATTGATATGTGTGTATGAGTGCGGCTCCTGACTGTCAGTAAGACAGCTGGGATTCATGTTCTTTTGGTGTGTGCTTTGTTGTGTTTGGCTGCACTCAAGGTCAGTTTTTCTTGTTCTTCGTTGTGAAAGCAAATGCCAGGAAAAACTTA
This sequence comes from Eulacestoma nigropectus, assembly GCA_013397775.1. Lineage (NCBI taxonomy): Eukaryota > Metazoa > Chordata > Aves > Passeriformes > Eulacestoma > Eulacestoma nigropectus. The sequence continues at coordinate 5,960,451 of VZTE01004350.1, read as the reverse complement.
ATCTGAAAAATTACTTACTTCAGTCTCTTGAGTTTTTACTTAGATATAGAGATATATAGAGAGATATGCGTAATATACTATATGAACCACATATAATGTACATGAATGCATAATACTAATTTAGAGAAAACACAATGGATCTTTAAACTTTGCATTCCCTGCAAAAGCCAGCCTGCTCATCGCCCTAGTCAGAACATAAGGATTATTTGTTACTTGCATTGGTATTTTAGTGCTGATTAACTTTGCATTCCCTGCAAAAGCCAGCCTGCTCATCGCCCTAGTCAGAACATAAGGATTATTTGTTACTTGCATTGGTATTTTAGTGCTGATTAATAAATGCCCTGGCCTTGCCTGGAAAAGTGAATCAGCGCTGTATCTGCCTGATACGGGATGGGAGGCAGACAGACCTCACTGCAAGGTATAGCTGTTGGAGGTGAAGAAAGAAACCCAAAATATACTATCTGTCTCCTCCAAATCCAGACAGTGCTGTAGGCCTCCTCAGGCACTGTTTAATGATTGTGTGAGGCTGGCATGCAAGTGATTTCATACAATCTGGCAGAGCAAAGCATAACTGAGAGAAAATTCCTGCTCCAAAGAGGGAGAGGGAGGGATAATAAAGTATTGTGTTAAGATACTTGTAGTTGCTCAGGGCCTTTTAAAGGCCCTCAGTTGTTACTGGATGAACCTGTGTCAGCTTCTGGAGGGAAGTAAGTTGAATGCTGCTTAGGCATCCCTCACCCTGAGCTCTGGCAGATTGAGTGACCAGTCCCTCTTGGGTTTTCCTTGATTCATATCCAGGAAGAATTCAAGGCTAGAAATCCTTCATCCCCTTGATTTGCAGTTGCTTGACTTAAACATGAGCATTTCCTTGCTACTGTCTCGTTTGTAAGGCGTCAGGAAGCAGTTGTTCAAGGAGATGAACTTAAATCTTGAATGCAGAGCTGGTAGCATTTGTCTTATGAGGGATCCTAGTGATGCTGTAACCAAAGAACCAGCAGTCATCCTGGCACCATTGGTGAAGTGGCATTTAGCAATTCCTGTGGCAGGTGCTTCATGCAGAGACCTACCGAAGTGCCTGTGTGTCTAGGCTGTAGTCTACCTTACAGCCCAAATAAGTGTGGAAAGCAGCAGTAAAGGATTCCCAGTTCAGCAAGGGAGTCTTCTATAAACTTCCGAAGAAGATTATACTAATCCAGTGACTGATGATTTAACAGGACAAGCAGTGCGAGAATCTCTTCGGCAAAACATCTCCATCACAGCTGGCGTGATAGTCTCTTGAAAACAGACCAGAAAAAATTCCTGAGCAGTGTCCTGTTAATCTCAACTTCTCATCCACCCAGGACTCCATAGCTTTAATTTAACTGGTGAAAGCATAGCTCCTTCTCCTAATGAGTACTGTACAAAATCTTAAATTAGTTGGGTAGCTGCAGAACCCTGGGAAGTTTGGAACAGCGTGTACGGGGAGCAGTGCTGCCTTCCGGCTCTTTACAGAAAGCTGCGTGCATTTTGCTCAGCCAAGCAAACTGGAAGTTCCTGTGGTGAGCAGCCTTCTTACCATGGAAAACAATGAAAAGATGCCTGCTGCCAGCAGTAGCATTTTGATGCCAGTTTTTATTCAGAAATGCACTTTGTTAATGCAACTTATAGTTAAAACTGTAATTCATAGCTTCTTGTTGCAGGAACTCACAGTTCACTGACCAGACTGGCTGTCCTTTTGGTGTCTGTGCTGTCTGCAGCCCACTGGTGCTCCAGAGACAACTGAGTGTTAACTGCGGTTTTATCACCCAGCTGTCATTGCCATAGTGCCCTTTTGGAAGAGTATGAGGGAGATGGTACTAAAATTAATTCCAAGATATTTAACTGTTGCTCTGACAAGTTGGGAAAGGGAAAGAGCTTTTATTTGGAAATTCCAGTATCCCCTGTTTTCCTTGAAAATGAAGCTTGAAATTTTATTACACCTATTTATGCGGGTAGATATACCTCAGCCTGTTGTGAATTCCTGTGTGGTCCACAGCTTCTCACACAGTTATCATTGTTTCCTTACTATCTAGAGTTTAACAGCTCTCTCCTGGACAGCGTTGGCTCTGATGAAGACTCTGGGAATGAGGATGTTCTTGACATGGAGTATTCAGAAGCTGAAGCAGAAGAGCTGAAAAGAAATGCTGAGGTGTGATCCATGATTTCAAAAGCCAAACGAGAAATATAGCTATTCTTTTTAGTATTGAAGGTAGTTTTACAGAGCAGGTGTAGAGGCTAGAAAGGTCTTTTATATTCAGAAGTGAAAACATAGAAAAATTTCTATCTGTAAGTCTTACTGTGTTATTTTAATTACAAAAAAACCCCAACCCAAACCAAAGCAAACAAAACCCGAAACAAACAAAAAAAACCCCAAACAGCTGCAGAGACCTTCTGAGTTTCTCTAAGAAACTCTGTTTAAGAGTATTGTCAATGAATCCTATAAGTAACATTTCCTGGTCAAGAGAGGATTAAAAAATAAATTGTCAAAAGCCATTGAATAGATAGAGCATGTTTCCTGCATGCAAAGAGGGTGTTGTCCACTGACATTACAGGTGCAGGATAAGAGAATTTGGGCTACATATCTGGTATTAGCTGTTGAATCTGTGTACCATTATCAATGGTATGTCTTTGATATTTCAGAAGTAAGCATGGTGTTCCTTTTTGGCTTTTCTGTTTATTTGCTGGATTAATTCTGACATCAGTGGAAGTTGCTCAGGAAATGGCTGTTTAGAAAACTTTGCAATGTAGAGCTTGTGTCAGCATCTGTTCTGAGGTCAGAGAGGCTCCTTTGCATGTTCACTAGCTTGCTGATAGATTAAATACACATTTCCCACTTCTGGAAGGACTCCTTGTTTGGTGTGAACCAGGGTGTCTGTTTCTGTAATCCTTCATTGGGTTGCAGCTCTGAATACAGTAGCCAGAGTTGATATCACAGGTATAAATCATCTTGTCCATAAGCTATGTGGGGAAAAAAAGAATGCCTGAAAGCTTTAATTGTACTTTTTTTTTTTTTCCCCCAGACAGGAGAGCTTCCTCACTCCTATCGTCTCATCAGCATTGTCAGCCATATTGGAAGCACATCATCTTCAGGTAAAAGATGCCACATTTTATTCTTCATCTCTTACCTAGCTTGAAAAATCTGTAATACCGAACTACCATAGCAGAACTATTTATAGGGAAGAATTCAGGAAGCAAAGCAAGTCTTCTGTCATGACTTGCTGATAGGGGAGCAGGTTGAGAATGTCACGGTGCCTAACTACGGCACGTAGGAAACATACGGCTTATGGGCTCTGTAGAATTGCCTGTGCTTGTTACCAGCTGATTGAGGGACCAGGATCTTAAGGGTCTTTTAGCATTTAAATCTGACGTAAGTGGCTGGACCAGGGTACCTAGCTAACCAGCTCACTGCTCAAAGTGCAGCATTGAAAGGTGTGCAGAGAAGTTGTGGCTGCCCCATTCCCAGAAGTGTTCAAAGCCAGGTTGGATAGGGCTCTGGACAACCTGGAGTAGTGGAAGGTGTCCCCGCCCATGGCAGGCAGTTTGGAACAGGATGATCTCTGAGGTCCCTCCCAACCCAAACCATTCTGTGATTCTCTGTTGTTAAGGTCATTATATCAGTGATGTCTATGATATCAAGAAGCAGTCCTGGTTCACCTACAATGACCTGGAAGTGTCTAGAACTCTAGAGACCACCGTTCAGTGTGACAGAGACCGGAGTGGATACATCTTCTTCTACATGCACAAGTAGGTGTCTTGGGGAATTTTGGTGCTAAGAAATTACCTGCTGATTGTGAGGAAGTGGGTTTCTCTTCTTCCTCTGGTTCTCTGCTAGGATGAAAAATATCTCCAGAATGATAAAATTGAAGTGCTCTGAGTTCAGAGGTGTGGGATTGTATGTCAACAATACATAGTGTTTTAACAAATACATTAAATTGTATTTTAAGAATGGGATTCAGTGTCTCAGTGCATGTGTTGCATCAGGAATCATAATGGAGCTTGGATTTTTTCCTTAAGTGCTGTGATATTTGTAAATGCCCTTACCCCTGCTTTTAACAGTTGTGTTGTTGCAGCCACAGTCATCTAAGGACACAGACAAAATGAGGTTTGTAGGTAGAAATTACATATTTTCAGGCACACAGAACTGAGGAAGGTTTGTCCCCCCTCTTCTGTCTTTACTGGTGCGTGGAGATGTCAGATAAGACATCTCTCTTTGCCAGGATCTGTGACGCTTGAGTTTGTGGAGTAAATCCAGTTGCTGATTCCCTCAGGGCTGTCTTACGTAGTTGTTTGTTGTTGTACAAAAGTTTAACTGTTGGTCTTTCCGTCTGTTCTAGGGATATCTTCGATGAGTTACTAGAAACGGAAAAAAATGCACAGCCACTTAGCATGGAAGTAGGAAGATCAGTTCGTCAGCCTCTGTGAAGACTAAAACACCTTGTTCCTCCTGAGGAGCAAGGAAGATTCTGAACTTGTGCCAGACATGCAGGAGTAACAAACAGCTCAGGGCCAAAACATGAGACAAAAGGTAGAAATATGGGACGCTCAGTTTGTTGAACTATCTGTGCAAGTCCTGGGCCTGAACTACTTGTTTAAACCTTGACATCCAGAGAGATCCTCCTGTGGTGAAATTTTTAATGTTTCTCAAGTAATTTTGTCAGCATGGAGCCTTAAAGAGTTGTAACAAGCCACAAGACTACAGCTGCTCATAAACTGGTTTAAAAATAGTGCAAAAAGAGACTCGACTTTAAAAGACCATTCACCTGGGAGGCGTGAGTGGCGAAGATTTACATATCACTTGGCGCTTTTTTTCTTTTCTCCAAGAGCAATTTAAGCAATAGACTGTAACCTGGCGTGTGTTGTGTTAGTATTATTCACTGGAAAGCCAGATCACTGAGCAGGCTCTTGCCAGTCATCTGGCTCACAGGCATTTTGGAATCACTCAAGCTGATGCGTTGTGACATTCATGGGTCTGTAAGCGCTCCGCTATTTACGTGCGGTTCCAGGAAACAAACTGTCGGTGCTGTGGAATGTATTGATACCTGGTGGCAGCTCTGTTGTTTTTTTACACCATTCACTGTCATCCTCATTTAGACGTGAGATTATATATGTGATTTCTTTTGTTTTACAAGTTCTATTATTTGATTGCATTTTCTCCATGAGGAGGTTGCATCAGTGCCGTTTGGAGAGGCGAGGTCTCTCGTTGGGTGTGCCGTGTTTCACACTGGAGTTGTGTTGCTTAGGGCTGCTCCGATGTGGCTCTGGGATAGCTGAGTACCTGGAGCAAACAGAGCAGTGGCAGGAGGTGAGCACAGCCTCTTTGCATATTCTGGGAGGGAAAGAGTGTTCTGATGTTACCCCTCCTGTGCAGCACCTGTCACTTGAGCTGCTCTGTGATTGAACGGTGGTCTTGCCATGGTCTTGTGTTACCCCAGGGTAAGAGGCTTTGTACTGCAGCCATGCCTCCATTCTCCTCTCTGAGGAGTGTGGAGTGCTCAAACTGTGAAACTAAACCAGGTGGAAAGCTTTCAGAAGGCCCTTGTTCAGCATTAACAGAACGTGGTGAGGAAGAAGTGATGCTTTCTGCTGGGTTTAGAAGCATGATGCTCCTTTTATAGCTTGTTTCAGCAGTGGGGGGAGAAGCCTATTAAGCTCATTTTTTTTTCAGCACCTTTGCACTAATTTAGCAGGGGCAGATGTTTCCTTTCACTGACATTTACTCATTTCAGAGAAGTTGTTGCTGTAAGCAGAGTAGTTGCTCTTGTTTTGGCCTCTATTTCTGATTTTTGCAGCCTGAGTTTTAGAGGTGAAAGACTTCCTTAAGAAAAAAAAGAAGAAAATCACCATTTTTGCCCTTGAGATAGTTTCTGAGTTTTTTTAAACTATCATTAGGAGTTTCTCAGGAATAAATTGGCTGCAGCAAAGCAGAAAAAAACATCGATTTAAGAGACAGCAGGCACCTTTCACAGGCACTTCCACACTAGAGCTTATCCTGGCAGGCTGGCAGGGCATGCCACTGCCTCAGGGGCCTCTTCCCACGTGTGTGCGCAGCAGCAAGTGACAGCGTCGGCGTCCTCCCCGCCCCGAGCACTTGGGGGACCCTGGTGTGGTGAAGACTGACCTCCCTCCCAGTCCCCTGGTGTGGGACAAGCACAGGGGCCCTCATCACGGTGGCATCTTCCTGGTCTCTGCGCCAGGAGCAAAGGTTTGGTTGTAGACACGCCCAGAGCGTTTATCTGGTGAGATGCAGCCCGAGGGGCGTGTGTGTTAATTTATTACAAAGCATTATACTTTTCTATTGTCAGTACTAATTTTGGTCGAATTCTGGGCCATGGGAAGAGGTGGTGACGTGGGAGTTGTCCTTTGAACTGATCGCCCTGCGAGTGTGATGGACTGCTCCGTCCAGAGGGCAAACCTGTTTTCCCCAAGCACATCCTATGCTTGTGCTGTAAATAACTGGTATTCCTGTAGTATCAGAAGTCAGCTCTGCTTTTTTGGGTGGCAAGGTTGTTTTTACAAGGCGCTGCACTCCAGTTAGTTTATAATAAAAGCAAACATTGCCTGATTTTTCAGTGCAGTAACTTTTGTTTAAAACCAGTTTTGTTTGGATCAAGGTGCAAAAGCTGATGCTTGAATCCAGTGTTCCTTGTTTTATGAAAAGCTCTTGCTTGTTATTCTGATCATTAAGAATTTGCAGACACATACTATAATTTCAGCTTTTTTGTTTGGCATAGAGCAGCTCAGTTGCACCTTCCCCTGGGCAGGAGTGTCCACAGAGCCCCTTCCTTGCAGAAGCCAGCTTTTTCCCTGCCCAAGAGCAGTGGGGAGGATGACAGGTGTGTAATCCTCAAGAGATGTGCTGCCCACCAGTTGTGCCATTCCCACTGCTCACGCTGTTGCAGCAGAAAGTTCAATAAGGTTGGCCCTTCCATGTGGGATACCTGTCCTTGGGTACAGGTAGGTGAAGCTTAGCTGTGGGCCCTGAACATGTACTAGCTCTTCCTCAGTTAAACATTTACCCACTTCTGAATCAAACCTAGTTTAGTACAAGTGTGATTCAGCACAGAAACTCAAGGAACTCCCATCCTTCTGTTCCTCTCGTCCCTTCGTTGTCTGACTGCAATAATTTGCTCTTGATTTACACCCCTAATCTGAGAGCGGCAGAGCTTTCGTGTCAGTGAACTGGAGCTTGTGGTGCGGATCCCTGGGGAGCTCTGGCCAGCAGGGCTGCACAGAGCCTTTGCAAAGCAAGGGCTGGTTTCCCACCCAGAGCAGCAGAGTGTGACTGACGGGAGGAGAGAGGGGAGCTCTGCAACACCTGTGGCCTCGGCCTCCTCTTCCCCCCTTGCTCTTGTGCAGCACAGATAAAATCGCCCATGCATCTTCCTTCCCATCCTGCATCCGAGGAAGGGCTGATCGCCAGCTCAGTGCTTCCTGCTGCGGTTCACCCTGGCACGAGGCACGCGGGGAACATCGTGCTCCAGGGAGGGGGCTGGGAATAACTCATCTGCTTTGTTTTTAATGGAGCTAATTATCCCTGTACTTGCCCGCCAAAGAGAGAAAAAGGGGTGCAGGACCCCTGGCAGCTGCTGTCCATGTGGTTTGCTGCCAGACTCCAGCCTTGCCTGCTGCTGGCTTCTGCCTGCACCCTGACTTTCTGGTTCTTTACACTGTTGGTGTGGAGCAGTGCTTTTCTCTGTGTTTTAGCAGACCTGTTCCTCTATTCTTTACAGTTTTTGCTCTTGGGTTCCCCCTGCCCATTTTTAAATGATGTGTAGATAGATTTTTGTGAAATTAAAACCTCTTTATTAACCCTCTATTGATCTGGAATCTTATTTCTGTTGGCTCTCAATGGGCACTGCACCTCCGCCTCCCCTTTTGCGTTGGGACGTTGCTCGGTTGCCTGGGAACATCCTGTGTGTGTTCAGTGCCCCTCAGCACACGTCCATCCTGGCTCCCCTGACAGCGATATGTCCCCATAGGGGACACCCCAGTGCCTCTCAGCATCCCTGTAGAGCCCAAGTAGAAGGGAGACGTCCTCCTCCCCTCCTGGGTCAAGGACAAGTGCTCCCTGGTGCCTGTCCCCACAGGCACGCTGTCCCCTCATTTACCTTTGGTACCACACGTATTTACTGCAGTTCAGGCGATAAGGGAGGGAGTGGCTCCAGCTGTATACTGGACCTTTAGCCCGGAGCTGCGGGTGCTGGGATGGGGTGGGATGGGAGAGTCCTGGCTCCCTGAGTGTGCGCAGCCTGTGCATCACCTCTGAGCACAGCAAGGACAAAGGAAGGCCTCACGGAAAAGGAGTTGAGGGTCTTTCCCTGTGGTGCTGGTTCCCAGTCAAGATCCGTGTCTCCCTGTGTGCCAGCTCTTTACCAAATAACCCCCACACCTGGGGCTGGGCCCTGGGGTTGGAGGGGAGAGACCACAGCCCTGTTCTCCAAATTAATTTTATTTACTAAAGAGCTGGGATTGTCTCTGTGCCCAGGCTCCTGCCCTAGAAGAGTCCTTTGTCCTTCTTGAGCTTCTGTTGTTTCCACAAGGGCAGGTTGCTGAAGGCAGAGCGGTTCATGCCAAAAGCAGCCTGGAAGTCCTCATCAGAGAGGTGGTCCTGGGGCCAGAGAAAGGAGGCTGAGCTGAAGAACTGGGGGGGCTTTCCCTGTCTCCCCCTCCAGCAGCCCCCTGGCCTCATCTTACCTCCTTCCTGCTGGGATCTACACCCTGGGGCAGGTCCTCAGCTGAGGTGTTCACCAGCACAGCCAAGGGGAAGGTCTCCAGTTTGGTGGGCACAAGGGTGGTGGAGGCAGTGAAGACCTCTTGCCTGGATGTGAGCACCTGAAGGGGGGTGCAGAGTCACGTTAGGGCCTGGCCCAGGGATGGAGGCACCAGGCTGGCTCCAGGTGCCTGCTCACTGGAGGATCTGTGCTTGCAGCTCCTCCTGGCACCTGCCAAGGGGTTGGGGGGGCTTTCTGAACCCCCACCCAGCCCAGCTGCCCTTCTCCTTGTGCCACTTACTGAGGTGAGCTCCCCAAGGCTGCTGTCATCGCCCAGCTCAGCTCTCAGCGTCTCATAGGATTTCTTGTCCTGGAAAGGAGACAAAAGTCCTCAGCCCCTTGGCACGGGCAGGGATCAGGCAAGCTGCTGCCCACACCCTGGAGATGCTCCTGGGGCCAAGCCCACATCTGGGCCCATTGGCAAAGAGACTCCCTGGTCTCTCAAACCCCCTCCATGACTCACGTCCCAGTTGAGAGGGTCCCAGGCCAGGAACCAGCCAGTGAAGGTGGGGGGCTCATAACCCTGCTTCACCACAATGATGGGGGTGTCAAGGTCACGCCCACTGGGGTGGCTCCGCAGGTACTCCTGTGCCATCACTGCTGCCGCCTCCTTCTCTGACTCATTGGCGCCTTTCCCAATCCAGAAAAAAACCTGCAATAAGGTTACCGTGTCCACCACTGGGGTGAGATGGAGCCCTCTGGGGCCATGGTTGGAGGCACATGGGCTCTGTCCCTGGGGAAGGACACTGGGAGTCCATCCTCAGCAGTCCCTGGAGCAAGAAGGCTGGAAAAAAACATCATGGGGCCACGTATAGGCGAGTTTCCAGCCTCCCATCCCACCAAGTGTGGCTGATGCAGGTCCTCCAACCCTGGGAACATCAGCTTGTGGGATCAAAGGTCTGTCCCCCACTCCATGGTCCCCCAGCTCACCTGGTCCCAGGTATCTAGTAGGTAAACATCATTCTCCTCCAGGTCATCCTGGGTGAAGTCTATGATCTCTGTGGCCAAGAAGGTGCCTGTCTTGTTGGAGCACTCAAAGAGTCGGGGGGACACAGAAGGGTTCTCCTCCTGCAGCCTGAGGGGTCAACGTGATGAGAATGAGGGTCACCCTGCTTGGGAACTGGTGGCCCATCTTACCCCTGGGTGTGGGTAGGGAAAAGACTGGTACCTCTTACTGCTGGCGTATTGGGACTTGCCTCCCAGGGCCAGCCAGAACTCAGGTGGCTCCTGTCCTTCTGCAATCACTGGCTTCTCCATCTTGGAGATTATGTCAGCCACAGTCTTGGCCATCTCACGTTCGTCCCCGCTGCAGCCCTGCCAAGCAAGCACAGCTGCTCTATCACTGGCCCAGGCCAAAGAGGAGGAAGAGGAGGTGGGGACACTTCTCTTGGGGGTGACAGCACCCACGCCAGTGCCCGGCAGTACCTACCTTCCCATACCAGAGGTAGCAGCAGCTGGGGGTTTTGAGCACAAAGACATCATTGGAGTTGAGGGAGGAGGTGCGGACGGGCACCTCGAAGGCCTTGGTGTTGTACTCGTTGGTGCCGTGCACTTGGAAGAGGCGGGTGGAGGGCGTGGGCTCCGTGCTGCCCGCCCGTGATGTGCCACCCTGGGGGACAGGGACAGGAGGTCACCACCGGTGCCACGGGCTCGCTCGCCTGCCCATGCCCCAGCAGCCCGGTGCTCACCGCATACACCACCATCTTGCCCTTGAAGATGGCCATCAGATGGGCCGGCTCCTTGCCCATGGTAACGCGGATCTGCACGGGCTCATTGTTGTACTTCTGGTCCAGGGCGACGGCGTGGTAGGCAGAGGCGGCCAGCTCATCCGTGCTGGCTTGGCGGCCCTGGGCAGGGCAGAGGGGGCTCAGCACCCATCACAGCCCCCCTTTCCCTCTTGGGAAGAGGCATCTCTCCTGCTGCTCCCAAGGAGCAGAGCACCCCCAGTCCAGGGAGGTACACCCCTGTCCCCCACCCACAGGGCAGTGACCTGGAGGTCTCACCTGCCAGAAGTAGATTATGCGGTTCACCTTGGGCCCCACAAGATAGGTGTAGAGCACCAGGTAGCAGTCCCCACCATAGAAATGGCCCAGCCACTTCTTCTCTACAGGCACCAGCTCATTGTTCTCCACACGCCAGACCTGGTGGGACAGGGATATACTGCTGTCAGGGCTGGGTGCATCCTCCTGCCCTGCAGACCCTGGACCCCACAGCATGCCCTGGTATAGCAAAGGAAGTGCCTGGGAGGGTCCCACATTCTTTCATGGCGACCCTACCTCCACTTCCCCAGATCCATCATCCACCATCTTCTGCTGGGCAGCCATCTGGGGCTTGGCGTGCAGCGTGGTGGCGTCAAACTTCACCTGCTCCACCTTGGCTGTGGGGAAAGGCAGAGGGGTGAGCCAAAGCCCTCTGGCCACAGGGGCACCCCACAGCCCACCCCTCCCAAGCCAAGAAGTCCTGCATGGGACATGGGAAGGAGACACTCACCAACTTTGCCCACAGTGTGGGTCTTGCCCAATCCACTGCTCTGGTTGGGGAGAGTCCATTTTTGGAAGAGCTGCCTGAAGATGGCTGACTCGGACCCATCATTCTCTGTTTCCACACTGGTGCTGTCTGGGTAGTTCTTGGCTTTGATGAAGCCCTGGTGAGATCCAAACACAGCGTGGGCACGGAGTGCCTGGCACCCCAGGGAGCAGCCAGGCTATCCCATAACAAGCCCCTAACCCAGCACCCACCAGCGCCCTGCTCATCGCCTGCTGCTTCTCCTCCTTGTTGGCATTCTTGCCCTTCCAGACGAAGATCCTGGTACCTCCTTGATCAAGGATGTAGCAGTCCTTGGAGAAGGTACAACAATAGAAATTAGGACTTTAGGTAAAGTCCACCAAATTTGGCTTTTGAAGGATTAAAGCTGCCGAAGAAATTGGGCACCCCCAAACATCCCATGGGTGACAGACCTCGTGTAGGAGCATGTCTTGAGTTAGGGGCCGAATTGCCACCTCCTGTATGACCAAGTTCCCGCTGGAGTCAGAGATGCTGATAGGAGAAAAAGAGAGGAAAAAAGGCTTAAAAACTGGGTTGGAAAACCCCATCCCCATTACAGGGTGGTAGAGTTTAGTGGGGGTGTCCCCTCCCCATCCCCATCCCCAGCCAGATCATGGCATAGGTGGTGCCTAGGGACTCTCTTGCTGTGCTATGGTGGCAACCTGGTTTGTAGCTTGCCCTGCCAGGCAGCTCAGTCATGGCCACAAGGAGGGACAGATGGGTGTCAGATGTTATGGGGCCACTGAGGGGCATTGCCACAGCATCTAAGGGTGATGCTTGCACAAGCATCTCTATTGGGTATCGATCCTCTTGGCACCAGGGATCCCTCTTGCTCCAGTGGCACCCAAAGGACCTATCCCCACGCCTGCTGTGGCCTTGACCCTTCTTGGTGTCTGTCCATGGGGCTGGGAGTTGTGTGACACAGCAGAGATGGCTGCTGGCTCCCTCTGGCACCATGGAAAATGCACCCATGGGTAACCCACCCCCAACAACTCACTGGTAGAGCTTGAGGGAGGACTTGAGAATCTGGTCCACTTTGTCATCAGGGATGGCTGGCTGGATGTCCCTCTTCTCACCCAGCACATGCGTAAGGACCTTCATGAGTCCGGGAGAAGCATCCTCATCCTCACCATCCACTACGCCCACCTTGGCACGGCCCCCACGTTCCCGGTCCCGGATATCCTTGGCCAGGGTCATCGCCTGCAGCCAGGGGAGAAGGGATAAGCCCAGATCAGGGAGGGGGTGGCTGGTGACCCCCCTTCCTCCAGGAGGGGACCTTGGGATGCCCTGGCCGTACCCTCAGCCTCTCGTTTCGGTTGCTCTCGGGGCCATTCCACTGGACGATGAGCTGGCCCAGGTCCAGCAGGAACACGTCCCCTCTGTTGAAGCTTTTCCAGCTCATCTCCACCTGAGGCAGGACGAGATTGGGAAGGCTGGGTGTCAAGCAGCAGAATGCTCATAGCTCTGCAGCCCCCCTCACTCAGAAATACAGGCCTCCAGCCTATATTCCTCTTCCCTACCCTTAAAGGGATATTTTGGGGAGCGGTTGCTCCTAAGGCAAGGCAGCATCATCCCACACCCACTCTGTGCCCTGCTTGAAGGCAGCTGTGTCTGTGGGAGCTCTGGCCTGATCCTGATCCAGACTCCACATATCCCACGACTCACCTCTCCTGCCACCACATTCTTCTTGCCCTTCACATGCAGTAGTCGCTGGACGTTGTAGGTGTTTGTCTCCACGTGCTTCATGCCTGAGGCCACCCCACCCTTCTTATAGCTGGGAGGGGACAGACACAGTGTCACCCCTGGGTTCCACTCCTCACACCACTGGGGTCTCCCTCCCACCTCTGTGCACAGGGAGGTGTTCGGGGACCCCCATCCACACACGTGGTAATAGATAGATGGAGCCCAGCTCCAGATCCTCCTCTTTCCTCCCCCACCTCACTGGGGACAGAGCTGTCCTCATCCCCACTGGGGATGTCTCCACAGGACCCCTCCCCACTGTCACCTGCCATGGGAGCAGGTCCCCAGGGGTGACCAACATACACGAGTCCATGCTTGAAGTAGGCGCGGAAGGTCTCGCTCTCGTGTCCCTGGACCTCGCGGTGCTGCACGGCCACTGAGCCCAGGTGATCGTCCATCTGGGTGGTGTAGATGGCGGCCGCCCCCTGCTCATCCTGGCTTGACTCCTTGCCCAGCCAGTAGTGGATGTCGTAGCTGAAGTTGCTCCCAGACTTGCGCGTCTGCAGGACACCGGTCCCCGCTAGAAGAGCCTCTGTGTCCCCAGGCGACACTGGCCACAGACACCCCTCCCTGCCCCCAGCCCCCTCAGGGCCAAGCCCGTTCCCAGTTCCCCGTGTGATCCCTGACTGCCCTACCGACAGCAGGACGTAGCAATCCCCCTCGTAGAAGTTGCCGTAGCTTTTGGTGGGCACTGGCACCATCTCCATGTTCTGCAGAAGGAAGGGAGACATCAGCCCTCGTGGGAAAGCCCCCACCCCAGCCCCATGCACCCCACTGCGCCCAGCACCAGGACCTGCTGGGTTTAACCCTGGATGCTGCACAAGACCCCCAAACCCAGGTACTGAGGACACAAAGGGAGGATCTTCCCCCACAGAGACCCCCCCAAGCAGCCCAGTGATGTGCCCCCGTGCCCACCTCGATTCGCCATATCTGGATGCCCGGCGTGGTCTTGTTCAGTGTCTTGGTGACTTTGGTGCTGAGCTCCACCATGGTGGCAGGTACCACAGGCAAGGGGACCTGCCGGCATCGGCAACACCCTCGTTAATGGCAGGCAGTGTCATTAAGAGCTGGGACACAGCCAACCTGCTGTGCCATCTGCTTCCCTGCTTGCTCTGCAGAGAGCCCAGCTGCAAACCCACCCCCCACCCCGTATGGAGCTGCACGGGGCAAGGCAACTCCAGCACCGCGGTGTCAGGTCTGTGGGCACACAGGTGGGGCTGCCATCCCCTCAGCTTGGCTGGCACTGCAGCTAACGCGTCCGTACCAGGGCCCAGGCTGGGCAGGCACGGGGTCCCGTAAGTGCCCCAGTGCCCCACCCGTCTCCAACCATGGGACAGGGCTGTACAGGGCACCCACAGCGCAGCAGCCGCAGCTGGGTGACTGCTGCGCTGTGGCCTGTTCCTCCCCAGGACCCTCAGGGACTGGCCCTGCTCAGCCTTGTCCTGGCATGAAGTGGAACAGCAGGACATGGCCACTGCTTACACACACAACACACACGGAGACACACACGCTGCCTGATTCAGCCCCCCTGCTTCCGGACCCCCCAGCAGATCCACGCCCCCCAGGGAGGGCACATCCTGGCCCCACAGCACCTCACAGGGGTGCTGAGAGTGCCAGTGCTGCCGAGGTTGTCCACAGCCATCTGTGCCAGGCTGACAGTGCTCCCCGCAAGCAGACAGAGGGCCCGGGCAGCCGGTGTCAGGCAGAGCCACCCTATGTGCCCCAGCTGGAGGCTGGCAAGGAGCACTGGCATTGCCCAGAGGGGAGGTCTCTGCTTCCCCAGCCCTGCAAAACCCCACCTGGCCCCACTGTGCTGCCCCAAAAGCACCCACATCCCATCCCTCAGACCCAGGGGGTAGCATCCCCCGCAGCACAGCCCCAGGGTGGGGCTCAGGTGGGTCCCCAAGCCCCATCCCCAGGCTACCCTGATGCCAGGAGTGATGGTGGCCATGGGATGTGTTGTCCACCCCATGCGCACCCTCTGCCCCCTCACCCTACCCCAACCCTCACCTTCCCTGCAGAGCTGGGCGCACAGGTGAGCGTACCTAGGTGGAGTGCTCAGGTGCCAGCACCCAGGAGACCTTTGTTCCCTCATGTCCCAGCCTTTGCTCACCATATAAGGGCAGGGACAGCCCAGAGTCAAGGTCCCCACAGCCCTCCAAGACTTTGTGGCACCTAAAAGCCCCGTTACTCATGGGGTGTTTCCCCCCCAGGTGTTACTGCACACTGCCCCCGGGCTGGCTGTGCCCAGGGTGGCTTCTCTGCCCTCCCCAGGCCTGTTCCCTTCTTGGCCCTTGGCATTGAGCCCATGATGATTTTTTTTTTTGCACCCTACCAAGAAGTTCCATAAAGTGACAGCAGTGGGCTGGACCAGGACACGTGGGCACCAGCCACAAACAGAGGTGTCCTGATGCCATGGGGATGGGCTTTGCCACTGTTCTTCACTCCCCAGAGCCTAAAATCCCCAAAATCTCCCAGACATGGAGCACTAAGACCACGAAAATGGGGGTTTTTTATTGCCTCCTCCCTCCTGAAAAGGTTCCATGAAGTGACAGCAATGCAGCACCATCTTCCTGGGGCATCTCCTTCCCACCCCCTAACTGGAACATCACTACCCTGCCCATGGGACTGTCCGCAGGCTGTTTCACACCCCAGCTGGAAGCCAGATCCCTGGTCACTCCTGGCTTTGCCTTCCTGCCTCGGGGGTCTCCGCAGCCCCAAGATCCTCTGAGGGATGGAAAGGGGGTACAGGGATGGGACATGGGGCTGGGGCTTGGGGGGACAGGACAGGACATAAAGTGGTGGCACAGCGAAGCCCTATGCCCTGTCCTGTGCCCCCACACCCCACTCCAAAGGGTCGGTATCTGATGATGCCCTTGATGTTGGCAGAGAGGAGAAGGGACTGAAGCGGCTCCCTGGCCCGAAGGTGGTTTTGGGGAATGACCACGGCGTTCATAAAAGTGGGAGGGGCAGGTGTCAGCAGCAGGCAGTTCCCCGGGCTTCCTGTCCCGCTCTTATCTCTTCCCCAGCCCTGCGGGATTGCCGCACCTTTATCTTGGCTGCCCTGCTGAGCCAGCAGTCCTGGCCACAAGCGCTGCGGGCATCCCGCAGTCCCGGCCTGGGCTGCAGGGAAGCCCAAATCCTGCCTGACGGTCCCCCCCTGCGAGGATCCCCGAAGTGATGACAACGGGCTGAACCAGAAGGGGGGTGTGTCAGCCACAAACAAGGGGGTATCCTGGTGCCACAGGGATGGGCTCTGCTCTGCCCTCCACTCCCTTGGCCCCCAAACCCTCCTAACCCTGCCACCCAGCTCCTACCTCCTGCACCCCACACGAGTGTCCCCGTGGGACCCTTACCTGGGTGCAGAACCCCCGGTGGGGCTGAGTTTTGGGTGGGGTGGAACAACCAGGTGGCCGCTCTCGCCCTTTGCTCAGTGGCCACGTCCCAGGGCTGAGGCCGGCAGTGTGGCACAGGGATAGGGGGACCCCACGCCGGCCCCAGCGGGCTCACCCCCTCCGCGGCCCCCCCAGCCGGGCCACTAATGAACTCAGTAATTAGTGCAGTCATCAGGGAGGACAGAGACTTCGTTAATGAGGAGAGGCACAGGACCAATGAGGGCACGGGGGAGGGGGGCAGCTAAGAGACATCCCCCCCCCAGGAACCCAGGGCCTGCATGTTGGCAGCAGACTGCCTGGGATGGGGGGGTCACAAGTGCCCCCCAGTCTGTATGGGGAAGGCCTGACACCTTCTTTGGAGCAAACTCATCTGAAGTCTCAAAGCTGGGAGGGAGGCACAGCCTACGCAGTAAATTTACCCCCTCCTTGTTAAGGGGCAGGATACCCATCCCCGTGGCACCAGGGACCTTTCCCCAGGAGGAGGGGGAGGTGTTAGGAAGGAGGTGCCAGCGCAGCCTGTGGGGGCTGTCGTCCAGCGTGACGGTGTCCCCTCGGCACCAGGCAAGGGGTGACACCTCAACCCTGCAACCCAGGGGTGCTCCCCCGGCACTGACCTGCAGCATCCCCCACTCCCGGGGGACTGGGGCGATCCCGGGGGCTCTGTGTCCCCCGCACTGTGCACAGCCACTAGTGACACACACGTGATATGTACCCATTCCCACGCATGCACACACTCGGGACTCCTCTTTCCAAGATGGTTTGACAGCTTTAATCACATGAAGGCACTTGGATCTGGTACCCCAGCCCTCCCCAGCCCCCCGATGCCGCCTCTGCACCCCCCCAGACCTCCCAAGGGTGCCCAGGGCGAGGGCCGTACTCCTCAGGTGCCACAGCACCCAC
>VZTE01004350.1:5924628-5934949 GCA_013397775.1 Eulacestoma nigropectus | reverse complement strand
GAAACGGGGCATCCGGGGCAGGGAGGGCACGGTGGGGCCCCCCACCGCCCCGCTCCCCCCGGGGAATGCAAAAAGCTGGTGGCGCTGAGCCCCCCGCGCCCCCACGGCCACGCGTTGGCAACCCCGCCCACTCCCCCGCCCGGGGCAAAGGGGCCGTCCCCGGGGTACGGGTGGGCCGAGGGGGTCCCCGCCCCGCACCGGGGCTACGCAGCAGCAGCGAGGCCGAGGCCAGGTTACAAACACGCCGTTTATCAGCCGCCCCCCTCCCCCCGAGTTTCGGAGCCCCCCGTGGGGATGGGGCCGGTCCCGGGGCTGGCCCCGCCGACGGCGGGCGGTGGTTAGCGGTCCCCGGCGGTAATTAGCGGTCCCCGGCGGTAATTAGCGGTCCCCGGCGGTGATTAGCGGTCCCGGGGGCCGGCGGTTCCTGGCAATAACGAGCAGGGGAAGGCTCCGACGCGGCTCATTCACTGAAGCGTCTGTGACGAGGGGTGGGAGCACCTCCCGCTGCTATCCCACTCCCCTCGTATCGAGCCTGGACCAGCACCCCGGAACTGGCGGGGGTTGGGGGTGGGAAGGAGCGCTGGGCTGTAAGATCTTGGGGGGAGGTCTGCCCGCCTGTTAACCCTTTCCTTGCTGGGTGCATCTCTGGCTAGAACATGCCCGGGCTCGGAGTGGCAGCAAATCGGTGTCCGGTGTAAGGAGGCCGCGCTGAGGAGGGATGTGGGGTTAATAACCAGGGATGGGATCTGTCACCGTGGCCCCGTCAGGTCGAGGGCGAGACCAAAATTGAACCGGCTATGGTGGCCCCGGGCCAGGAACCGGGCTCCATGTGCGATGCTGCATGTCCAGATCTGCAGGGGCAAAGAGGACAGGTCGATGGGCACCCACCAGGGACGCTATCCCGTCCCTCTCCCCCGGTGCCACCCGTACCAGGTAGGCGACGAAAGCCACGTAGGCAGCCAGCAGCAGGCTCAGGGGAATGTGGTACTCCAGGCCATGCAGCGTTGGCAAGAAGTCCACCACGAAGTAAATGTTGATGGCGCAGACCAGCCCCGTGATGAGGGTCATCAGCACCTTCCCTGGGCTGTGGGCAGGGCAGTGGGCATCAGTGCCAGGGCAGGGCCCCCACCCCGTGTGCCACTGGGCACAGAGGGCTGGGGGAACTGAGTTTGTAGGTGAACAAGACCCCAGCTGGGACATCTCTGCACCCCACAGCTGTATTTCACCCCATGGTGGGGCTCTTGGTGTGGACTTTGGCCACCCTCCAGGTCCAGGGCTGGCAGTGCCAGGAGGATGCTGAGGATCCAGGGGTGCCCAAGGAACCAGATATGTCACTGGGAGGAGGATGATGAGGGTAGTGATGGAGTCTGTTCCGCTCTGGCTGCCCTGGGCAGGTGGGAATGAACATACCCCTCCAATGTCCATACAGTAATTGCCCCATGGCATGGTTTGGGGGGGCAGGATGGACCAAAGGGAGAGTGCCTGCAGCCAGAGCTCCCCACTGTGCCCCCTCTGTGCCTCCCTGTTCACTCACAGGCTGTTGGTGAAATCCTGCATGAGTGGGTGCAGGCTGGTGAAGGTGAGGACAGGCAGGACAGCAAAGGGCAGCTGAAAGGAGAGGAGGATGAGGTGGTTATGGCTGCCAGGCTGGGGTGTTTGGGGGCAGGTGATGCCCTTCCACCCCCTTACCAGGATGCTCTGCAGGACATTGAGCAGGTCATTCATGCCTGTGAGGTGGCTGACATCCTTGAAAGCAGCCACGAAGACAGTGGGCAGGATGGCAAAGGAGCGGGTGAAGAGCACCCGGGCGAAGCGGGACCAGCGGAGCTGCAGGAAGCCCTGGAACACGGCAAAACCTGCACCCTCGCTGTGCCTGGGGCACCATGTCAGGGCGACCCCCCAGGCCCTGGCTGGGAGGAACTTGGGGGACATCTCCCCCTCCTTTGTGCCAGGGCACTGAGCGGGCTCTTGCAGGGCTGCCGGGCCGCAGTAGGTGTCAGCTCTGACTCATTAACAGAGGACCTAATTAGGGAAACATTGTGTGGGGCACCCACAGGATGCAGTGTGGGGGCACTATCTCCATCCCAGCTCCTGGGGAACGGGGACGCTGGTGCTAGCAAGCTGCCACCCACCAGCTCCCTGCAGGAATGGTGGGCAATTAGCTCTTCCAAATACTCCTGGGGGGAGTGTGCTGCCCATAGAACCCCGGCCATGGTCCACCTGTGATTTCCCTGCTCCCGGCCGCTCCCTGCGGGGGCAAGGGCCAGCATCCCTGTCTCTCACCTCCATGACGAACTGCCCTGCGTATGTCCCAGTCATTGTGGAGCTCTGTCCTGCTGCCAGGATCCCAATGCCCCAGATGTACAGTGCCACTGCCCCGAAGTAGCAGCCCAGAATGACGCCCTGTGTAGGGACACTCCAGTGGGCACCCTAAAGTGTCCCCTACCCCAGACATTCCCATCAGCTCCCAGCTTTCTAGTGGGGTTATAACAGCCCCCAGCCCCAGGGGTCAGTGGGGAGAATGATATATCCCCCAAATGGGAATGGTTGCTCACAGGACACAGCCTGGTGCCACTCACCCCCTGGTAGATATCCACAGAAACTGTCTTGTTGTTGGTGGGGAAGATGCTGGCGTAGTGACTGATGCTGCTGTTGAGGCACTTGTTGTGCTGCAAGGCATGGCAGGCACGAGTGTGACAGCCACCCAGCAGCTCCCACAGACATGGGGGGATCCCCACACATCATGTCTTAGGGAATGAGGACACGCACTCCCCAAGGGATTCTCGTCCTGTCCATGTCCACAGCTGGGCACAGCCATCATCTCCCTGTGGGCATGAGGTGACACTCACCACGTCCTCATTTCGCTGGTGGTAGAAAGCCTTGCCGAAGACAGCCATGACAAAGAGGTTGATGAGGAAGGAAACAAAGAGGGCCAGGCAGGACTCGGTCAGAAAATACATATTGGCCTCCCGCACTGCCTCCTTCTTGGACCGGTCGATCACCCGTGTCTGGGCATGGCCAGTGACATGGGTGTCACGGGGTCAGGTGAGCACCTCTGTCCCACAGCCAGGACCAGCTGGTCCCCACCAAGTGTACCCTGAGGCACCCTGGTGGAACAGTGCCCATGGCAGTGCCTTGATCTCACCTTGACCAAGGAGGAGTGGAGGAAGATGTTATGGGGCATAATGATGGCGCCAATGATGCCTACGGCCTGCAGCAGCTCCTTTCGCCCACAGCCCGGGCAGCTGGGCAGGAAAATGCCCTTCAGCACCTCCACCTGCCCCGGCCTCACCACCACGTACTGGGAAGCAGTGAGAAGGGGCACTGTGAGCTGCCACCCCCCTACCGCAGGCTGGTACCAGTGGGGACACCATGTGGGGGTCCCTTGCCAGCACTGCAGGAAAAGGGTTGTCCCCAGCTCCCCCCTTCACCTCGTAGCCAAAGGTCAGGACCATGATGGTGATGAGGAGGCCGAAGAAAGCCTCCAGTTTGCGGAGCCCTAGAGAGGTCAAGAGATGGGGTGGAACAGAGCAGGGGCACTGGTGCCACATGGGGGGCTGCCTGGCTGACAGTACCCCCAGCCCTCATCCTGGTACTCACCGTACTTATCGAGGAAGAGGAAGAAGAGGGTGTCCACGATGGTGATAAGGACTCCACCCCAGAGCGGGATGCTGCAGGATGGCCAGGGGTGGGATTAGATACATGGCCCTCCGTGGAGTAGGGCCATGGGGGAGGCTGGGGGTCCCTGTGGGGAGGCTCACCGGCCAGCCGAGAGCAGGCTGAAAGCAATGGCCGTCCCGATCACCTCCTGCATGTCAGAGCCGATGATGGCGATCTCAATCATGAGCCAGAGCAGCACGCGGGGCACCTGGAGGGGACAGGACACCATGAGGTGCCTGAGCCCACAGTGGCTCATACCTCTGGGCAAGCCGGCACAGCATCCTGGGTGCAAATCCCTGTCCCCACGCTGTAGCAGGCCACCAGAGCCGCATGGGGACCCCAGAAGACCCCTCTCAGCTTCTTGCACAACACAATCTCAGGATGAAAGATGGATGCTAAATCCGAGCCTGTCCCCCCTCCTCATCCCTGCCCCAGTGAGAGCTGAGGATAGGACCCGTCTCTCTAGATTTGCAGGGGTTGAGGGAGGCGGGGCAGAGGGATGCATCCAACCCTCCTTTTGGGGACTTGTCATTCAGCCAACATCTCCTTGCTCCCGCCCCCCATCAGGATCTTGACACTCAGACAGGACCCCTAACTCCCCCCCTCATGTGATCCCTCCTCTCGACCCCCCCCATCTTCCTGCCCCAACTCGCCCAGGCTTTCCCCACGTCTCGGCTTCGCGTTGCTGCCCCGACGCCTGGGCTCACTCCTGCGGGGGACGCTCTCGTGTGTCCCCAGGTCAGACCAGGATACTGAAGTAGCTGCTTGCCACCTCTCACCCTGGGCCCCTGTACTGCAGGGGTGTGGGTACTAGGTGGGGGGACACTGGGGCTTGGGGCCTTTGGGGAGCCCCTGGGAGAGGCAGATCTCTCACAGCATCTTCCTGGTCCTCTCCAGCCCTGCAAGTCCCTGCTAGGACTGTCACCAGCCCAAGCACAGGGTCTCCCCAGACTGTGACCCCCGGGGGCCGGCCTGTGGTTGCTCACCTTGGGGTAATAGAAGTAGCAAATCTCGCCCAGGTCCTTCCCGGTCACCACGCCTAGACGGATGGCCAGGCGCTGGCACAGCAGCCCCAGGATGGTGGCCCACAGCAGCACCCACAGCAGCTGGGGGGCAGGAGGGAGGGAGGCAGTAGGGACTCGGTACTGGGCAGGGTCCGGCCGCCCGGGGTTCCCCAGTTCAACCAGGGTTGCAGGGAAGAGAGGGGGTGCAGGGGCTCGCCCAGCCCGGTCAGAGGGGTGCCCTCTCCCTGTGCCGAGGGCCCCCGTGCCCTTCCTGCTCCCGGCTGGGGAAGCCAGCTGCCACGGGCAGCCGTTGGCGCTGGAGAGGTTACGAAACCCCTGCCGGCTTCCTGAGCCCGGAGCCGGGCTCACCTTGAATCCCGCCACTGCCCCGCACTGCAGGTCTGACTCCACGTTGCCCGGGTCCAGGTAGGCGATGCTCATGAGGAAGCCGGGACCGGTGAAAGCCCAGAGTTTCCTGAAGCTGAACCCAGGCTGGGACAAGGCAGCGGGTCAGAGCCAGGAGCTCCCGTTCAAAACCTGTGTCTCCTAATTGCGCATCCAGTCCCCTTTAGCCCAGTGCTGCCCACATGGATGCGTTTGGCACATGGAGGATATCTTCCTGACCGTTCTGGAGAGGGAGCTGCTGCCCCTAGCCTCTCTCTGTTGGCAGCAGTGCTGGAGGGGCAGTGAGCCCCCCGTCTCATCCGCTGGACAGTGATTTGCAGGGGAGTCCCAGGGCTGTCAGGCACCATTAATTGTATTCCATGGGATTCCACTGCTGACCTCTGCTTTTGCTACTCCTCCTAACTAGAGAACCCTATTCCTTCCCCTTCTCTGTTCCACTGCCCTGAGACCAGACAAGGATGGGGCGGCTGGTGGGCTGCAGGCAGCCTTGGGGAGCCCCCCATGGCTCATCCATGGGTGGCCCAGGAGGTGTGTGAGCAGTGGGGTGATCCTTGCAGCTGGGTAGCACCTTGCCCCATTGTCTCAGCTTCTCCATCTGGAAAACTTTAAGCGTGGAAACACTCAGCCTAGGGCTGTGACTTTGCCAGAGCTGGGTCTGGGGATGCTGAGGGCATGTCCCCACGGCATGACCAAGATGCATATTCCCCACTGCAGTGGCCCTTTGCCTCCCCACCTCCAGCTCCCTGCAGCACTGCCCCCCCTACCCCCTCTGCCCACCCTCAGACAGCCTTGCAGCACCTACCCCACTGCCCTTGGGGATGCTGATGAGCTCATCCAGGTAGGTCTGGTCCTGAGTGCCACGGTGCTGCGGGAGCATGGGGCTCTTGCCAGTGCTGTAACTCTGCTCTTGGCCCCTGTTCAGGGACTTGGTGAGGCCTGAGGGGGACAAGGAAGAGGAGGGGAGGTGGCAGCCTGCCAGGAGGACAGGGACACTGGTGGGCTGGCAGCCCTGGTACGAGCTTCCTCCAGTCCCACCTGACCCTGCCTGATGAGCCCCATGTGGGACAAGCACCAGTTTTCCAGGGGGGCCATAAGGATGGCTATATGGGATCTATCAACGGCTACCCAAAGGGGTCAGATGCCAGATGTCCCTAAAACCCCTGGTCTCAGCCCCGTCTTCACCAGTCCAAGAGCCAAGTGCATTTTTGGGCAGCGGGGACAGGAGGGGACCCTGCTCTAGCTCCTCCTGCTGGGTGGGCATAGAGTGAGGACAAGGGCTGGTACTGGTCCTAATCCCCCCTCTCCAGCCCACCTACATCCCGGGAATTGGTTGAATCACATTCCCAGGCTTGGGGGAACAGAGGATGGGGCAGGTGGGGAATCCAGGACAGGCTGGGGAGGAGGGTGCCCACTGAAAGATGGAGCACAGCCAGGGGTCCCAGGGTGGAGAGATGGGGTCTAGGGGAGGAAAGGAGGCACAAGGGGACCCAAGTGTTGTGAGGCTCACCTGGTTCCAGTGATGCCATAGGTGGACCCGATCCAGCTGGGGTGCTGAGGCTCCCTGATTTCAGCACTGAGTGCAGTGCCTGCCGCCCAGCTTTTAAAGGACCCCCCGGCAGTTACCACCCCCCACCCCGCCTTCAGGAGGATAGGAGGAGGAGGAAGTGCTCCTTCCCTACCCCTATGAACACCCAGTCTCAGTTCCCCCCTGTGCCAGGAGGTCCCTTCCCTCCCCTTTGCCTCACACACGTGCGAACACGCGGCACCCTCACCAGGGCGTGGGAGCATGTCTGTGTGTCACTCTCTGTCACATGCCAAGGGTTCTGCTTAGGTGGCTGGGGGGACAGGGGACAGTGTCCCACAGAGTGGGAAGGGAGGGCTGGCCCCACGGGAGTAGGGGAAATGCCATAGAAGTGGGAGTGAGGAGGAAGCAGGCACGTGTTGCATAAGGAGATCAAAATGCACCCTTAGCTGCTGGGGGAAGCACCCAGCCAGGCAGGCTCTGCGGCACGGGGTGCTCACATCACCCTCGGGTGCGGGGACTGTCACGTCGAAGATGGGGTGCCAGTGTTGCTGCAGTGTCAAGCTGTGCCAACAAAAGTGAGGCACCCCATCCCCAGGATCCTCATGGCTGTGGAGGTGGAAGGAGGAGCAGCTCAGGTGCTCCCATGGATGCCTGGTTAGGACCGGCTGTCCCTCTGGGCCCTTCTGCCAGCCAGGCTGTGTCCCACAGAGAGGTGGGCAAGGGGTGTCCCCCAGGAACACGTGGGGTGGCGGCAGGCGCAGGGGTGTAAACCTGGCCCTGCCCCAGGCACCCCCCACCTCCTAAGCAAGGGCTAGAACAGCTGGGAGGGGGCAGGGTCCCACCCAGGAGGCATGGTGGGGCTTTAGCACACAGCTCAGCTCCACTCGCCCTCCCTGAGCCTCAGTTTCCACAAAGCAAACAAGACTGGACAGGCAGCGCTGGCAGCTTTATTTGCTGTTAGCTGGAGGGGGGGAGTTGTGGAGGGGGCTGGCAGCCCCAGTGGAGGCAAAGGGGCTCCTGATGGGCCGCTGGTGGGCGAAGAATTCCGCAGCAAAGGAGATGGGGTCATGGGGCTGCTGGAAGAGCAACGCCTGGAGGAAGTCAGACAGCAGCGCCCGGACCTCGGGGTGCTGCTGGAGGTAGGCAGCATGCGATAATTGCAGCTCGTCCTGCAGTGGGGTGGGCGGGGTAGGTGAAGTGGGCATGGACACACATTTCCCCCCGGGCACTGTGCCAGGGTGAGGGGGATGGGAGCCTGGGTCCTTTCCCACACTTAAGAAAGCATGAGGAAGGATGCTGGCCAGCCTGCCCCCTCAACGTGCCTCCGGGGCAGCCCAGGGGAGACTCTGTTGGAGACTGGCACAGCCCCACGTCCCTTTGTCCTCACGTCCACCCATCTTACCTTCCTGTCCAGGAACCAGGAGTAAAGCTGGATGTCCTCCTCCCAGTCCAGGGGCTCTTTGGGGAAGGGGAGCTGGGGCTCGAACCTACCTGGCAGCAGAAAGGCAGGGCAGGGTGTTCCCCCTTGGCTTCCAGACAGCAGGCAGGGGCTGCCTGTGCTGGGGGGGCACAAGCCTCCCCTGCTCAGTACCTGACTTGCTGAGGATGGACTCATCTTGTAGAACCATCAGCACTGGGGAGCCAATCTGCATCAGCTGAGCCAAACGCCTGAGAGGGGAAGAGCCCTTGAGCTCCCCATCCTGGGTCCCAGCAGACTGGCAGGGCTGGGGTGCCTCTGACCGGACCCCTGCCCTTACCCGCTGGGGAGGAAGCTGCTGTGCCAGACAGTGGAGGCGCCGGTGCTGCTGTGCACGGCTCGCTCGATCACAAACACCTCTGTCTCTGCCGAGCCTGCTGCCTGCCGCTGGATGCCCAGGGCAGACTGGGGGCGGTACAGCCAGGGGTCAGCCTTGTCTCAGAGTCACCCCTGCCCCCAGGTGCCATCCCCATGTGTCCCCTCCATGCTGTCAACCACATTCTGCCCACTTCCGCTTCCCACATCCCACCCTGGTATCCCCAACCCAACGCAGACTCCCCCATCCCACAGGCCCTCCGGGCTGGCGGCTCACATAGCTGGAGGTGCAGAGGTCGCCCTTGCTGTCGATGGCTGGGAAGACAAGGTCGGGGGGCATTGTCTGCCGGCGTGCCAGCACCCGCAGCAGCAGGAGGCTGGCACCCTCCAGCAGCAGTCCCCGCAGCTTGGCCCGGCTGTAGCAGAAGCTCTGGCACTGTGGCTCTGCCTGCAGAGAGACTTGGCTACCTCCTGGGATAGCCACAGCTCCAGCATCCCCAGGGACAGAGCCTGGGGCACCCCTGGTGAGATGGGCCAGCTGTGCTGCCCCCTCCCAGGACGTGACCCTGCCCTCAACCTCACCTCTCCCTCCTGCAGGGTCTTCGTGACAGTCATCCCATGCTGGTGGCTTACAATGTGGGTCCTCTTCTCTGTGGGGTGTGGTCTGAGCTGCGGGAGGGGTGGGAGGCACGGGGTGGGGGTAGAGCCAGGGCACCCCTTCTCTGAGGTGGCACTCCCACCACCGCTATCAATTGGGGTACCATACCAGATGCATTGTGGGAAACTCCCTACCCCAGCTGCCACGCAGAGTAGGGGATGGGGACCAGGCTGGTGGGGCAGAGCTGGAGTCTAAGCATGACAAGGGCCACCAGACTACCCACAGTAGCCTTGCAGGGGGCACAGCCCCCAGGAAGGCACCACTGCAGGGTACTCCCCAGGGCAGCGGGTAAGACACAGGGAAGGGGACATGCCACCACCACGTCAGTCACCTCCAGGCACTCCTGCTCCTCCTGCTCCAAGGTCTCCAGCTGCCAGGTCACATAGGCTGGCAGAACAAAGCCATGCTCAACCAATCTCGTTGGCACTGTCCCCATTCCCAGTCCTGGGGCCTGGTGGACAGGGATGTTCCAGTCCTGGGGAGGAGAGAACCCCCCAAGCCACCCCTGGCTCACCTTTGAGGGTGCTGGAGACAGGCACACCATCCTGCTTGCCTCGGAACCTGGTTTGCACCAGGATGCAGCTCTGCACCGGCTCACCTTCCCCCTGGTAGGGTGCCCACTGGGCTGCCATCCACCACTGGCCCTCTGCCTTGTCCCTTGGCGGGGCCCCCACGGCCACCACTGCCAGCGTCTCAGCAAACAGGCACCACTCCAGCTCCTTCAACCCTGCACAGAGGGATGGTCACTCCTGCCCAGAGGGACGGTCACTCCTACACATAGGGATGGTGACCCAACACAGAGTGACAGTGACCCCGAGGAGATGGTCACTCCCTCCCGGAGTGACTGTTCCCCCTGCCCAGTGCCCCTCTCTGTCTCCATTCCCCCCGTGCAGGCTGGGCCGAACACCTCACCATTTATCCCGCTCAATCCCCCACTTTCCGTCCCCCTCCTGCCGGACCCGGTGCCCCCACCCCTTGCACCGGGCACGGTGTGGCGGGACAAGGGGTGGGGCTGGAGGCGACACGCACCGATGAGGCTCAGGAACTCGGCAGCAGTGTCCGCCATGGTCGGGGTCTCCTGTGGGCTCTCGGGAGGGGGCTCCATGCCTCGCCCGGGCGCTCCTGCTGCCGGACCCTCAGGTGAGGGGGCGGCGCGGCTCCCCCGAACCGCGGCACCCTCCACCCACGCGTGACGCTGGGGGGGAGTGACACCCACCCGCCCTGCAGCCCCCAGCTCCCCGGGTCGCCCCCAAGCCACCCCCCGGGCCCCCGCCCTG
>VZTE01004350.1:5893506-5912470 GCA_013397775.1 Eulacestoma nigropectus | reverse complement strand
CGGGGTGGGTCGGGTCGGCATGGAGCCCGGGGAGGGCCCGGGGGCGCTGGGCCTGCACGGCGACGAGGAAATCATCGAGGTGGTGGAGCTGGGTCCGCCCGGGCCGGGTGAGACGGGGTACTCTCCGCCGCGCACCGGGCAGGGCCTGCGGGGTCTCCGGCCTCCCGCCGGGGCACCGGGAGCGCTGCGGCCCCACCCCACTGCCAGGCCAGGCCGGCGCATCCCCGCGGCCCGCGGCCTCTCTCCCCGTCGTGCCCCGTTCCCCTGCGGTTTCCCTGCTCTGGGTCTCGTGGCCGCGGCGGCATCGCGCATCCCCCGCTGCCCCGTCCCGCAGGGACCCTCGCTGTCCCACCGAGCCCACAGCCACCCCGGGAGGGCCGAGCCGGGCAGGCCGCGAGCCGCGCCCTGACCTTCGCCCTCTGCAGATGACCTGGCCGAGGAGATGGAGGACGTTGACTTTGAGGATGAGGGGGCAGAAGAGCCCGATGCCGAGACTTGGGAGTCGGAGGATGACGAGGGTGTGGAGGACGGCATGGAGGCACAGGACGACAGTGAGGTCACGTTCTCCCTCCACTCGGGTGAGTGCTGGGCACGGGCAGCAGCAGCTGGGACCCCCCTCGGGACCTGGTCTCATCTTGGCTTTCTGCAGAGTCCAGGGGTGCGGAGGGTCTTGCCAGGCTGCTGTCTCCCAGCCTTCCTGGGACAGCCGTCAGGACTCAGAGCTGCCCTGGGTTTGTTTCTGCCTTATGCTCTGGCGGAGGAGCCCTTTGGGCCTCCCATCGTGGTAGCTGGCCCTAAGCTCAGCAGAAAGCCTGTGCTGCTTCTCCCCAGCGTGAAGAATTGATTCCCACTGGGCTGGGTTGGGAGTTCAGCTTGCTGACATCCCACCCGGTCCCAGCGCTGCGTGGGGTTTGGATCCCCTGGGAACGTCAGGTGAGGCGGGATCAGCACCGTAGTCACGTAGCCTCTCTTCACTCTTTTTTGAAGCTTCTGTCTTCTGTGTGAGCCTTGACCCCAAGACCAACACGCTGGCAGTGACAGGCGGGGAGGATGACAAGGCCTTTGTGTGGCGTGTGAGCGATGGGGAGCTCCTGTTTGAGTGCTCAGGTGAGGTGCACTGAACAGCTGTGTCCCCTCCCAGCTGTGTCTATCTGGACACATTTTTCTCCAGGTGATGCTGTGTTCCTGACCATCTTCCATAGCTTGGCCTGAGCAGTCTCTGTCCCCTGATGTTTTTAGGACACAAGGACTCCGTTACCTGTGCTGGCTTCAGTCACGACTCTGTGTTCGTGGCCACAGGTGACATGTCTGGGCTTATCAAAGTGTGGCGGGTGGATGCCAAGGAGGAAGTCTGGTCCTTCGAGGTGGGGGACTTGGAGGTGAGTGGTGGAACCCCTGGTGCTGTGGGGAGCTCCCCAGCCAGGAAGTGGGGTGACAGCACTTCTGTGACGCTGCCTGTCCCTCTCTCTGCCCAGTGGATGGAGTGGCACCCTCAAGCCCACGTACTTCTAGCAGGCACAGCTGATGGCAACACCTGGATGTGGAAGATCCCCAGTGGGGACTGCAAAACCTTTCAGGGTCCAGCATGCCCAGCCACATGTGGCAGGATCCTGCCTGATGGTGAGGCATGGGGCCTCTCTGGAGTGGGAAATGTCACCAGGTCTGTGTGGGCCATCTGCCCTCCTGCTTCTACCAGTCTGTGCTGAATGGGAGGTGGGGGGATGAGGGGGGGCCCTGTCTCTATTTGCTGTCTCTGTCTCACCCAGGGAAGCGAGCAGTGGTGGGGTATGAGGACGGGACCATGCGCATCTGGGACCTAAAGCAGGGAACCTCGCTGCATGTCCTGAAAGGTAAGGAAGAGGTTTATCACCTGGGCTACTCCCTAACTGGCAAACAGCCCCTTCTAGTGGGCTCTGACCTCTGCCTGGGTGGAGAGGAGGCATCCTCTGAGGGCAGGAGGCAGCCTGGCACTGGGTTTCTCTGTCCTCACTGGTGGCTGTTGCTTGCCGGGGTGCTGGCAGAGCCGGGCAGGGTGGAGGCTGCAGGAAGGTGTGTTTCAAGGCTCACTGGGTCTCCATGGGGAGGACACACAAAGCTCATACCTGCTGCTCACCCCCCAGGCCAGGATGGCCATCAGGACCCCTTGACGTGTGTGGCCAGTAACCAGGATGGCAGTTTGATCATGACGGGCTCCGTGGACTGTCAAGCCAAGCTGGTCAACTCTGCCACGGGCAAGGTGGGTCTGTGTGGGCAGGGCAGAGCCAGGAGCACTGGGGACCCCCCAAGCCCCGCATCCTGGGCCGGGGGCAGAGCCAGGAGCGCTGGGGACCCCCCAGGCCCCCTGTCCTGGGCCGGGGGCAGAGCCAGGAGCGCTGGGGACCCCCAAGCCCAGGGCCGATGTGCGGCCAGCGGCAGCCGGCAGGCGGCGCGCTCGCGCTGCGGGTGGAGCGCGGGCTGGGTGGTCCCGCCCGGCTCCTGGAAGGAAGTTCCCTCTTGTTCGCTCCCAGGAGCTGAGGATTTGGGGCCGGGCCTTGTTCTGATGAGGGTGCAGGCTCGGTACCGAGTAAGAACGGGACCTCTGTGCATCTGGGTCTCCTTCCCTCGGGGTACAGTCACCCTCCCTCTACCCAGGTGGTGTGTGTGTTCAAGATGGAGAGCATGACCCCCAAGGCACCCATCGGTGAGGGCGAGGAGGCAGAGTCCAACTCAGTGGAGTCGCTGGGCTTCTGTAATGTGTGAGTGTTGGGACAGCCCCTCTTCAGTGCTAGATCTCACAGGGCTTGTCACACAGATCCATCTGCAATCTGCTGCATTTCTCTTGCCTCCATCCTCCCCGGCTGGGTCTGGAGATCCCAGACCACTTGGGTGTGAGGCCAAGGGACACCAGCTGCTCAGTCCTCCCTGCAACTGTTGGGATTCTGGGCTAGCCTGATGGACCACTGTTTGGCTGGGATACTCTCCAGACAGCTGTTTTCCTGCCAGGACATTGTCATCTTCTTCACAAACCATGGGCTGATTGCTGACTTGCTGTACTGTTGGGTTTCCCAAGCAGGGTGTTTGATGGCTCCAGCCAGTGGGTTCTCCCTCATTTTCTCAATACACTGCAGCCTTCAGCATAGGGTTTGCCTTTTACCTGGAGCCTTTACGTGTTTCCATCCCTGCTTCCCCATGTCCCATGCAATGCTTGTTCCCCTCTCTGCAGGATGCCACTGGCTGCTGTGGGCTACCTGGACGGCACACTGGCTATTTATGACCTTTCCACACAGAGCCTGAGGCATAAGTGCCAACACGAGGTACTGCCCTACCCCCTCTCTCTAGGCCTGGGATGTGGGCTTTGGGCCTGTTGGAGATCTCCCTCAGAGCCCAGGGGCCAGTTCCCAGTTTGTACTTCTCCCTTAACCTTGGGCTTCCCCAAAGGGCAGCCGCAGTCTCTGCACAGCGGATGTGCTTGGCCCTGGGGTCTGGCTCTCCTGTGGGCATGGCAGACACCATGAGGGGGTGGGGGCACATGGGGAGCTAAGACTTGCTGGAGATCCTCACTGTGGTCTCCCCCTGCCCCAGTCAGGGATCGTGCAGCTGCTGTGGGAGGAGAGCTCAGCCGTGGTGTACACCTGCAGCCTGGACGGGGCCGTGCGGCTCTGGGACGCCCGCTCGGGGAAGATGATCAGCGAGTACCGAGGGCACTCAGCTGAAATCCTTGACTTTGCCGTCAACAAGTGAGCAGGCAACCCCGCGACCCCTTCCCTGCTGGGTGGAGGGAGCAGTGATGGCAGGGGCCTCCAGCCTAGGAGCTCGAATCACAAGCTGTCTCTCCTTTGAGTGCCCTTGGGGTCTGGTCCCAAGGTGGGGGACAGACCAAGGTCCATGCTGAGACTTGAGGGTTTCAAGGGCAGGTGCAGCACTTCAGAGCTGCGCCGGGGGTGATGGTCAGGGATACTGGAAGCCCCCAGCCCCACCTCTGAGCCCCATCTCCCTGCAGGGATGCCTCCATTGTGGTGACCACCTCTGGCGACCACCAAGCCAAAGTGTTCTGCGTCCAGCGCCCCGATCGCTAGAACTGTGTCAAGGGATGGCGTCCCGGTGCTGCCCTGCACCTTGTGTACAGAGGGACGAGGGACATGGTTTCACCACCCTTCTCCAGTGCGTGCTTTGTAATTTTCCAGCCTGCCCTGCTTTGCCCTCACCACCTAGGGGTCAAGCTGGGGGTTTTGTATGAAAATGTCTTTAATTATATAAATTATTTCACTTAACTGGATGCCATCTACTCTGCTTGTTTTGGGGAAGAGGACCTGGGGAGCTGTGCTCTCTCCTCAGGGATCTCCCCGGCATCCAACCATGGCCTGAGGATCAGTGGCAGAGACTCCCATCCTAGCTCTCCCTGCCGGGGGAATGAGGGGGTCAGGGTAGGAGGGAAGGGTGAAGGTTGCTAGCTGAAGGCAGGAGAATCCTGCTTTGTACAGTCCAGGAGTTCCCTAACAGAACAGGCTATTCCCAGATCTGGGTACTGCACCCCTAAGTTCACCAGAAGTCGTATGTTCCACAAGACAGGAATTATCTCCCTTGGGGCTGTGACTCCAAACACCCCTTCCAGGGCAAGGTCCCGTGCATTGACAAGCCAAAGCCCCACAGCCCTTTAAGATAGAAAGATCTTCTTTATTAATGAACCCCAACAGTATTTCTTCAGATACAGGAGTTTTGAACTCAAATACTCAGAAGAAAACAAGTTAATATTGCATTATTCTCATAAGAAATACTGCAACTTATTTCCGGTAACATATTGCAAAGCGAAACAGCTTGAAAAGAAAAAAAAAATTAAAAAAGAAAAGAAATTAAGTCAATCAAACTGGAATTAAAGTTTTGTTTCTTGGAACGATCGAGTCCTCGCAAGCACAGCTCGTTTCTGCAGATTACTCCCCCAACTGTCGTACAAACAGACCCCGATTGCTTGAATTCCTTATGAGCCCACAGAGGTGCAACATTAAAAGCTACGATTATCGGGTAGCAGTGCCCCAACCGTCGTCCTCCACAGCAGCCTCAGTGACCTGGCATTAACGGGTTGTGAACGTCTTCCCCCTGAAAGGATGCAGAGAGGGGTCAGCACAGCCCCAGGGGGCTGTGGGGCTTGTGGTGGGGCACAGGTAGCCGAGCTCTTGAAGCCAGGCAGACACTGCTGGGTTGGAGCTCACAGGGTCTGTGGCTGCAGAACCAAGTCATGGGGCTGTGGGGAGGGGCTAGCTTTTGTAGAGGGGACAACCCTCCTGCCCCAAAGCAGAATGCAAAGGGCACATGACAGCACAAAGAGAAAAAAAGGACACCAAGGGGCTCTGGGATAAGCAGAAGGTAAGGGACCTGAGCGAAACATGTTCACACAGCTGCTCTCCTCCATCCACTTCACTGTGGGCTGCTTGTTCACAAGAGGGAGCCAGCCAGTGTGGTGGCCTGGCCCCAACCATCACCTGGGCCAAGGGCAGTCAGTGACTGAGGAGCTGCAGGCACACTGGGCAGCAAGACCTGGTTCACAAACCCCAAGGAAGGACCTGGCTCCTCTCCCTGCCATAAGCTGGAGCTGCCCCAAGAGCTGGACAAGCCAGCTCTAATGTAACAGGGAAAAAGCCCCAGGAATGCCACCAAGGGCTGGGTGGGGCGAAAATGGAGACACCAGGGCTTGCAAGGCCATGTATGAGCCTTTTGCAAAGGACCTGCCAGCACAGGGTTTTACCTCTGACCCAGCTCCTCACAGGACAGTAAGCTGTGGGTCACCTCCATGGTGACCAACCTGCCCTGGACTTGCAGTATGCCAAACTGAGCAAGACCGAGCTTGTGGCTGGCAGAGAAGCCCAGAGAGCCAGGCCCTGCTTTGCTACTCACGTGATTGTTTTCATTTCTTTCTTCTCTGCATCTGGACGGGCACGGTTGAGCACCTTGAGGAAATCTGATGTTTTCGCCCTCATACGCGTGTGAATATAGGCCTGTGTTTCATTAGGACAAAATGGGGACACGTCAGGATCCTGTCTTCATAGCTGAGATTTCAGGACACATCAAAGCCAAGTCACTCTGAACAATTACCCTCACTTCTGTTCTCAGAAAGGAAACAAACCAGATCCAAAAGGGAAAAATCCTACTTCACTGCTACAATGGAAAGAAAACAGTCTTGTGTCCAAGAGCAGGGAGAAGGCAATGATGCGTCACTTGCTACCCCTGCATGACTGGGGAGGGCAGTGGCAGACCCTGAGTTCTCAAGGGGCACCCCTGTCCCCTGCTTCTCCCCTTCAGCACCCAGGTTAGATGGGCTGAAGCCACCCTGTGTCCCCT
Source organism: Eulacestoma nigropectus (assembly GCA_013397775.1). Lineage (NCBI taxonomy): Eukaryota > Metazoa > Chordata > Aves > Passeriformes > Eulacestoma > Eulacestoma nigropectus. The sequence continues at coordinate 5,906,158 of VZTE01004350.1, read as the reverse complement.
GGCCCTCATACCTTCGAGCACTTGATGTGATAGTGCAGGTAGTCCCGGAATGTGTGGATCAGGTTTATGGTGTTGTCTCTGGCTGCAGCATTGGTGTGACGGGGGAACAGCACTGAAAGAAGAGGCCGACAAAGACCATTAGTACCTCCTGGGGCTGCCCAAGGCCTTCAGGATCAGTGCTGGAGGCTTCGGGTGTGCTGTGTTGAATCCCTGCCTTGCTCTCTATAAAGAGCCCTTTACTCTTGACACATACCAAGATTAGGCAGCACTTGTGATTTTAAATACAAGGCTTAAGAGCACTTTTCCACGTTTCCCACAGCAGCCTGTGCACTCTGCAGGATGCAGGCAAGGCCAGGTGCCCAGGAACAATGGCACTGTAGGAAACTGCATGATGCTGTGTCGGTGCTTGGGAGATGCAATTAGAGGAGCAAGCTGGGAGGAAGCAGACCAGGGCACCCAGGCTACTCAATGAATTTAAAGATCCATTCTGCCCTGAGCTCTTGAAATTGATTATGGATCTTTGCCTGGCAGCTTGCCGACCCTGTAACCTGCTTGTATCCAAGACAGACTTGGATACAAGCAGGTAACTTGCTCTTTTCATAAGCTGGTGCTCTGCTAGGTGTCCCAGATCCAAGGGCTGAAAGAACGTTTTGTTTAGGTGATGATCTCACCGCAGACTGTCAGATCAGGTAACTGGGAAATTTAGTCTCAACAAGAACAAAGTATGTGCCATCCCAGACCTCTTCTTTCCATAGCTGACAGCTGCCCAGGCCTCAAGGCGCCATTCCCAGCACAGGAAGAGGGCAGTGTTACCTTCACCTTTCCCTGCAGTGTCTGTGCTCCATCTCTGAGCTCCAAATTACAGGAATGCTGGCCTAAGACACCCTAATAACACACCTAACCATCTGGAAGAGACCTATCCCTTTGAACAGGGCAGGGTTTGGACTCCTCAACACTGCAACCCAGGGGGAAGTCATGGCTCTGCTGGCCACCAGCTCTGCAGGCAGGGGAAAGTGGCTCATCAGTGTTTGGCCCAGAGCAAAGAGGCAGAGCTGGAGAAGCAGAACGCACTGCCCTGCTGCTGCTTTCTGACTGCCTCTGCTGATCAAGCACTGCACAGCTCCCTGCAGCTGGACAACCTACAAGTACAGCTGCATGAAAACTTTCACAAGAAACCTCCAGTTTCCACAATATCACAGCAAAGCCACTCTTCCCTTTGCTTCCAAATACTGAACTTATTTTGTAGGCAGACACTAAACAGCTCACTGTCCACTTCCACATCTTCTTGCCCGCAGCAGAGCTGAGGTGACCTGATACAGAAAAGGGACACTCCAAAGGGGGCGCACAAGACAGAATGCAACCCCAGAGTCCCTGCAGCCCTCAACAACCCACTTCAACACTCGGGGAAGGTGAATTCCTTTCTGTTTTTCATGCAGCAGCAGGAACCTCTCTCCTCCCCAAGCATCCCCGAGCCTCAGAGCTGCCTGCTTACCAAAGGTGATGTAGCCAATATTATCGCCAACGGCTGCGTCCGTGTCTTTCAGCTCCAAGGGTGGCTCCCTGTGGCTGAAGAGCACCTGTGGGGCTGTGTGACTGGCCCGGCGACCCTCCTTGAACTCCTGAACAAGACAAAGTGAAGGTGATTCCCACTGCGACCCTTCAGCAACACGCTGGGAAAGCAAATGGGGTTTCCACACTCCCAAAGGGCAATGAACAGAAGGTTGCCCAGGTTTCCCTGAATGGATCAAGTTCATCAGGCCAAACACACAGAAAGTGACCCTTTTTCCCAGCAAAACCAGCCCAAAATGCATGGCTGTCCTGGGTTTATACATGACTGTAGTGCAGCCCCTCAGCTGGGGTGGCTTTCAGTGTGTCACACCCCTGCCATGGGTGTTTTGTGGAAGGGACGCCTCAGTCTGAGCAAGCACACGGGACAGCACAGCTCCTGCTGGAGCTTCAATGCTTCCAGTGAAAGTGAGCAGTGCCCATCACCCCAGAGGAACAGAAATTCTCGGGAAGGGCTGCAAGGTCTCCATCACACCTAGTGTAAAGGTTCCGCCATTTGAGAAACCATCTCCCACCAGGAGTCTGCCCAGGCATCAAGAGGCATCTGGGGGTTTGAAGCTTGTATGTGAAGCCTGCTCCTCTTAACGCTTCCCTACACCTTGAAACGATACCTTCAGGCAGGGCGATCCCTTCCCCCACCTCTGACAGCAGCACAACCCCCACCTCACAGGAAATGTACTGGTTCTGCATTTCAGGAACTGTAAGGACCATCTCTGTGTGGGGCTGGGAATGTCCAGAGACCATTCTCCTGCCCCAAGGCAGGGCAGTCTTCCCTCTGCCTCACTGACCTCCATCCCAACCTACACACTATCAGCTACCCATGGCCTCTCCTCTGAGCACAGTTTCCCCTGTGAAAGGCAGGAGCATCCATGTCCCTTTTAGAGTAGATCACTGGGGTTTCTTTAATGAAATGCTTAGCTTGCACTTCTGCCTGCTTATGCCAGAGGGTGAAATGGTTCAAATGGCTTCACTGGTTAGTTAACGGTCACATTTTCTCCATGAGAGCCCAGATGAGCAGACACCATGCCCAGCTGTGTTATGCAAGAGCAATAGCTAGAGGGAAAGAGCCAGTGTGACTCAGAGTGGAAATTCCTGTGGCTGGGCAGAGGCAGGGTTTGCTGTTATAAAAACCAAGAATTCGGGACATGGAGACTCTGGGACAGCTGCTGCCTTGAAGCACTGCCATCTCCCCAGGAGCCTCACTAACCCCATTTTGTTCACATCATACCTCCCTTCCCATTTTAAAAGCTGAATTCCAGGCTGAGGGATATGCTCGGTGGGGGAAAACCTGAAAGCCAGAGCAGATGCGCCATCTGTAGCTAATGAACACAGCAAACAGAGCTGTGAAGTAAGACTTCCATTGCAACAGACCCTCTTCTGATGACACCCAACACAGGTAAACTGATCTGCAGCAAACTGGGCCAGTAACTTGCTGTCCATGAGCCTGTCAGCAGCATGGCCTAGCACCCTTGAACGGGTGGGTTAAAGCTCCCTGGAATACCCTGCAGGCCTTGCTCCATGGCCATGCCCACAAAGGAGGCTCCCCAGGAGCTTCAGCAGATGAGTGAGGTGGGCCAGTGGCACAGATGAACACAGGTACCAGCATGCACTGAGCCTCCCCAGCTGCACACAGACGTCTCATTCTCCACAGGCTGCACACAGTCGTTCACAGACATACAAAGTGTTTACTACAAGTCTCTCAATGCTTCCCAGCTAAACAGCAATTGCAAAAGGTAGCTGAGTCCATAACTTGGTGTTATGATTGGTTCGAGCCCCCAAATTCAGTATATTCATATCTCTAAAAAGCTCAAATTTGAGAGCTGTCACACTGAGCTGCTGAGTCTTTTTGCAGCATTTGAGCATTAACAGGAAGAAACTTCAAGGTGAAGACCACTCTCAGCTCCTCCTCAGGCATGGCATGACATTGTCTCACCCGTCCTCTCCCTTTACAGCCTCCTCAACATGCTCAGCTGGCTCCTCAGCTTTCTGGTGATCCCTACACCATAGCTATCCACACTACAGGGCCTCAGTGTGGGGACTGAAGTATTCACTGTGGTGTTTCTCATCTGTAACACCTAATACACTTGATTGTCCAAATGAGCAAGACTACGGATAATACAGATGCCGATGCAAGAGCCAGGAAAATACACTGTCTATGCCTATTAGCATGTTCTTCCATCCCAGTGCAGGGTGGAGCAAAGCATTTACATGTGTTAAACCACCTTTGTGCTCGCTTCTGCGGCTTATTTGGCAATGTTGCTTCAAGAAAGCAGGCATCTGAATTGAGGACCAGACCCTTTCCCTGTAATTCAGTTTCCATACCTGCATAAACACCTTTCCGATCACCACGTCATCGTCGTCCTTAAATACCGTGCTGAACACAACTGTGACACGGTCCTTCTTTGCCTCAACATACCTGCAGGTGGGAGAGAGAGAACCCAGCTGTGAACTACAGCTAAGAAGTTCAACTGGACGACGTAGCAACTGCGTGACAAGGTCAAGTAGATACAACAGCCATTCACAGGCCTGGCTGCTGAAAATCTCCCCTTCCTTTAGACAGCATTGACAGGGAGCAAAACATTTCTGTTGGGAGTGGCCAGTTCCTCTCCTGCATGCAGCCACAAGTGCTGCCACTAACAGAGACTCTTGTGTAACATCCCAGCAGCCCAAGGCATAAGCATTACCCTCATGGGATACTTGTGGCAGCCTAGGACAGGCCTTTATTACCCTGCCAAAGCATGGAGCAGTAGGATTTCCTGACTTTCCACCAAAACCTACAGCTGTGCACAGGAGCAGACTACTGACCACTGTCTGACCCCTGTGCTGTTTGAACACTTACATTGTCTCATCGTCCCTGTAGTGGATGACTGCTCTTTTTTCTCCTTCTTTGCCCTCTTCCTGGAATTTGAAATACTTCTCAAAAACTGAAGCAAAGCAGTTGCGCTTCAACATGCCGGCTTGGTGCACAATGGCATCCTTGTCTGCAGGAAGGTTCTCCAGGTCGTAGAGCAAAGAGACATTGTAACCTGGGAAGGGAGAGCCACTAACCTGAATAATCTACATAGAGCCTTAGTGAAAGCAGAGACATTTTCTTAAAAGAGACACCTCCAGTCCCACTTTTGCCTTAAATCCTCCCCAAAGCCCCAGGGGTGAGTTCTTCCCACTCCAAGCACTGCCAAAAGCCATGCCTGAACTCGGCGCGTGGCCATGGCAACGTTCCTGGGGCTCCTTCCCAAGCTCCCAGACGCACGTGCTGGCTGAACTGCTCCCAAGTTTTTGCAGTGAGTAGGAAGAGATGTTGTCACAGGTAACCATGGTTTTCCTGTGTCTCACAAAGCATCTTTAAGAAGAACAAAGACCCCAGCCGTGAGGAACAGAGACTTCCTGGAGGAGGACTGCATAAAGAATTACAGCTTGTGCTGCAAGCTACTTCATCCCTGATGTGTCTGAACCACCTTTTAAATTGGCAATTTCAAATTGCCATTCATTGCATAGAGAGCCTCAGATATCAAGCTCTTCAAGTGCAGCCTTCATATGAGCATTTCTCAGGTGACTTAAGTAATTTTGGAATTGCATTCACACACACACACAAGTGAATGTTATTGCAGGGTTACCTGATTCAGGATTTACCAAGTAGCTTCCATAGACTTTCTTCAATACCTAGAAGAGAAATTAAACATTGAGAGCACAAGCTATCAAGAGTTGTTTCCTCCTGCACAGCCTAGGCCATGTTTGGTCTTCTTTTAGAAGTATCAAATTACAGCAGCTGCCTCCCCTAGTCTAAGAGAACTTAGACAAATATTAAGTCATCAACTTCTAGTACTATTGGCTGTTCCTGCTCTGGGGAGGGCTCCCTGAAGTCCACTGACAGGGGGACAGACTGCAGGAGAGGACTCAAAAGTGGAACTTTTTCAAGTTCTTGCTAGTCGGATTTGTGTGGAGAAGAAGCCTTATAGCTCATACCTTCAAAGGAGAACTATCAGCAGAGCCTGACAAAACAGATCCGAGGGAAAACACTTTTCCTTCCATTCAAAGGCAGATGCAAAGTGTGCCCAGTCCCTCTCCTCACAGGATGGCAAGTTCAGAGCACACCATGGCCTGGTGATCACACACTGTCTCAGCCTATTGCACGGGCAGATGGGGAGCGAGAGGAGACTGCCAGGCAGCTTGGATGCCTCCCATAAGCAGAACCGCCTACAGCACAGCAAAAACCTTTCTTCAAACATAATCACTGCTGAATTTTACATCAATGGCAATTTCCAACTGAGCCATAGCTCTGTGTCAATGAGGGGGCCGGAAACAGGAGGTATTTCACAGAGAAGAACACAACACTGCTGTGGCAGAACTGGCCCTCCTGGGATGACACCCACTACCACGTGGAAAGGATACACAGGCTCTCTGCATGCCAAAACCTCCTCTCAGCAGAGAGCCTGCCTACAGTGGCACAGGAAGATGCCCTGTCTCAGAAGGAACCTCACTCTGCATTCCTCACAGTGGGGTTTCACCAAAGACAGAGCAGAAACAAGAAACATCGTCTGCAGGGAAGTACAGAAAGCAACGTTATGACAACTGGAGATTTAAAAATGTGATTTCTATTTAGTCAGCACTTCCAAGGCAGTCCTGCACAGATCCCATTTTCCTCTCAAAGTTTATAGGTTGCCTTCCACCACTACCACAATGGTTGCTGGTGCACAGTGCTGTCAGCCACTCACCCACCACAGGGGTTCTTTTGAGATCACACACTGCACTGATCCTCACTAAACATGCTGGGAAGGCTCCACCACTTAGGCTGCTTGACACTCCTCATGCCAGCAGCAGTGCCTTCAGTAGTGGGCAATGCTGCTCCTAGAAAGCTCTGCATTCAGGGAGCAGGAAAGCAGGACACTGAATCATATCTCTTCTGACTTAGGTGGGTCTTGTGGCATTTCACAGGAGTTCACTTTGGCTTCAAATAACTGTTTCTCACCAGACTTACAATAAACTGATGGAGCAGTTTCCTTGTTTTCTTCCAAGGACAGACACCCAGAGGCAAAAGCCTGCTGAAAAGCCCTGGGTGAACACCATTCGCTACCGTGAGATTTGAAAACTGACTCAGGAACTGAGTCACACTTCCTGTCTTGCCATCCAACCACAGCTCAGAGAGGCTCCTTCTTTCTACCATAAATGGCCCTCCCCAACCACAGGGCCCAGTCAACAGGAACCGAGCCTGCGACTTCACACAGCAGCAGTGAAAAGGGAATCAGTCTGCAAACCAAGGTCTGCACATGCAGCAGGAGCCCAGCACTTGCTCTCAAGCATGGTTAAGAACCAGAAGAGAGGCACCACAGATCTGTCTTGGTGCCTTCCTTCACTTGTAGGCTCAACACATCAGTCAGGGAAACTATTTCTACATGGTCAGGCTTTGCTTTGGACTTGCAAAATTAGTGGTGCCTTCTGCCTTTCAGGCTGCAGGGTCATACAAGATGAGTACTTTTTCATGAGAGAGCATGAACACACTTGCCCTTGTCTTTCAGCAAAGTGGGACTCCTGGTTGGCACGGGGCTGCTCCTTTGACCAGTGTGAGATGGGAGCACAGATGCTTCTCTAAGGGTCAGATGTTAGATCCATCAACATCACAAGGGCATTGCCAACACAGTATTTGTAGGCAGAAGGCCTAGAGATGCTTACTCACCTCATCAGCACCGTGTTCCTGGAGTTCCTTGTAGAATTTCAGAGAAATACTGACCATCACTTTTGTCTTGTCTCCATTGGGGTTTGAAATATGGTAAAGGACTCCATCAAAGTCTAAGAAGCAAGCAAGAGAAATGTGAGGGAACAGGAACCAGCTCTTATTTCTGAGGAAGGTTTTCCCTACATGTTCTAGTAACTGCATAAAGTGACACTGCTCCTCTTGTTCCAGCTCTCACATACACAGCAGGAGAGAAACCTGAAATTAAAGGAAGTGGCAATGTCATGTAGGGAGACCTGCTATCATTCACAAGGCTGAAACAATTTTGACACCTATCTATCACAGAAAGCTTTAGCCTAGTGTCATTTAGCATCCTTGGCAAATCCACTTGTGCTCAATGCACAAGGATACAAACAAGCAGAGACAGGAGCCTTCTGGATGCCCAGCACAGAAAGTGACTGACATGCCCACCAGGCCAGGGCTGCAGCCTGGGGGAGAAAACCTCTCTGCCAGCAAAGGCAGCTCAGCCGCTGCCTACTGTGATAGCTTCCACTTCACTGCAGAAAGGGCGGGGAGGGCAGGAGGCAGGGAAAGGCGACCCTCCAGCCACCTAGCAAGCTCCACTTCCCCACAGAGCTTTGCAGTTTTCACAGACTCCTGATAGAAGCAAAAAATCAGTTGCTGAATGAGTACTTGAACTTCCTTGGCATTTCTCTTCCTGGAGAGCAAACTTGAGGTGATGAATCCATTTTGCCTGTCACCCTAAGTCAGCCTCCTAACAACCCAAACCAGATGGTGCTAAAGACCTCATAACAAGTAGCACCAAGGGCAGGACTGGAGAACAGATGAGGTAAAAGAGAAGAGCTATGCAGCAGGCACACACCAAAGCACTACCACCACTGAACTCAATGCTCTAGGAAGTCCCAGAGAAGGCAGACAGACAGAGAAATAGTGGGGCAGCCAACAAAGCCCCAGCTCTGGGGATACTGCAGGGTCTCCACACCGCCCCTGCCCAGTGGTGTGGGCAGACTGTTCAAGCCAACCCTTGGTTCAGAGAAGTCAAGAGAGCTGTGGAGCTTACCTGCAAATGTTACTTCTACTGCCTCTGGTTTATTTCTAAAAAGCAAAGAAAACAAAGGAGGTAAATGAGAACTCAAACAGCAGCCTTCAAGCTGTGAAGGAAAGAGGATTAATTTCCAATGCCTTATTTCTCACAGGCAGCTCTTCCTCAAAACCCTTTTATTTCCTGTTGCTCAACTAGTAGTAACCTTTGACAAGAGATCTTAGACTTCTCCCCCTTCCTATAAGCACCAGCTTTAACCCAGATGACATAAATTAGACCTTGAAGCTGGCACAGATTGCTATTATTTGTAGTTTATTAATAGATTTTGACATCACTGATTTCCAGTTAGAAATGCCTAAGAAAGCTACTCCTTACTAAAAAGTCTGTTTTCACAAGCACACTCTCTGTACAGAACAGCCATGACACAGGTTTTGGGACAGAGGATCTTTTGTAAGGTCCTGCAATACCAGTTCATGGAAGGAGCTGAGTAATCCTTCCTGACACAGTGCCCCCTGTGTCATCAACACCAGCTCTGCATATGTATTGCTCTAACTTGCTTGCAGAGAAGACCCTTTTCCCAAGTCCAGTGTTAGGAGCAGAACAAAGAAGGAAACTTTCCAGATGTCCATTTCACCCTGTCCCCATTCCAAAACACTCCAACATTTTGCCAATAACCTCTGCAGAAAAACTGTAGCTCTGGGTGTGCTCTAACACTGTCCTGAGTGGTCTCTGGGACCCATGATCAGCAACAAAATGCCTTGCGAGCCAAAGGCACATCACATCTTGCACTCTGACTATGAAGACTAAACTGCTTAACAAACCTTAGTTTGACATTTGTCCATGAGCTGTAGAAGAGTAGGACTCCATGAAAGATGTAACTGGTTCTGGAAGGTCATTTCATTTGGATTGGCACTACATAACTGCTTTGACAGCTCCAAGGGGACTGGTATTAATAGGTCATTCTCCAGCAGGGAATGATGCAAAGGTATCTCTATTGCTGAAAGCAGGCGTAGAAAATGAGAACAGGATAAAAACGCCAGTCTGCTACTGCTGTTTCACACCGTATCTCCATTTATTTTTCAAAAGTGGATGATATTAGAGTACAGGCTAATGCTGCTGCTAACAGAAATCTAGTCTCTAACAGTCCATTTACACCTGTCTGAACCAACACACTGAAATAACTTCCCAGAGTAAAGTCAGTGGTCTCAACTATGCTGTTGCTGGCTGCCCAGAGACCAGCTTCAACCTTTCTGCTGAAACTTGCTCTTCCATACACTTGCATGCTGCTGAGTACTGGCTACGCCGTGGTACATACCCTGAGAAAGGTGGGAGGAAGTGATGACTCAATATCTACTTTCCCTCACCATATTCTGTAATGATTTAAATGATTTTATCTCAGCAGAAAGCACTGTTTTTCCACCAGCTTTTCTGCAGTCAGCCTCATTCCTGGAAGGCAGAAATGACCACAGTGTGCTAAAACTCAAGCTGGGCAATACAGGGAGACGAAGGCACTGCACTGCATTGATCCCAGACACTTACCAGGTCAACAACATTTTACTACAGTGGAAAGGGAGAAATTAACCCCCAGATGGAGATCCTAAGTGGAAATGAAGAGGTGTTCCTGCTTCTTCCAAGTGATTACCTGTGAAAGGCAACAGCTCTTTTTTTGTCTGAAGGCTGGGGAGCCTCTGTCTTTTGTGCCACATTACTGAAGATAAAAACCACACACTTGAAAGAAGCGGTTTGAGTGCACCCAAAGCAGATCCTTTAGTTTAAGAGCTGTGCCAGCTACCTGTGACCTCTCTTGCTTTCATCTCCCCTTCCCATCTGGGCCTGAGACGGGCTCAGCAGGCATCCCTGGCTGCATATTCAGCTTGGGCTCTTGGAAAGGGGAGCAATTCCCCAAGCCATGTCCAAGCCACTTCTGCTCACTAAGGATGGCTCAGAGCAGAGATGAAAGAAAATCCCAGAGATTCCACTCGGTCAGTTGATGCAGACGTGTTCTTCTTTTAGAGCACCACACTCAGACGTGGGAATCAGCTTGGATGGCAGTATAAATTTTTATAAAAAAAGAAACCTATGTAGGAAGCTTTAAAGATAGCACAGGCAGGCACATGAGAGCTAGGAATATTAAACAGGACGCATCCTTAAACCTCTGTTCCATCTTCTCAGAGTTACACCTTGCAAACCCCATTCCCCACACACACAGAGCTGACACCTCCCGGAGCCCCCGCTCCCAGCAGAGCCCTCCAAGCACAGCATCTCCCTCTGAGAAATGCAAGGAAGTGGCTGACAGCCAGCACACTGGAGTGGTTTTGCCGACGAAGGTCGCTGTGTACCCAGGGGATGGCAGGAAGATCACTCATCACATTATTAAAGAAGCCGAGCAAGACCACATACAGGAGCCAGTTGATGGCTCTGCATGAGAGCCTTTGTTCTGCACACAAAAGCTCACTGCTTACACAGCTGGGTTTGAGCCTGTTATTGTGCAAACGTCATTTTTTAGAGAAGTTATTTTAACGCTGATTTCCCAAGTGGCTAAGTTCCGGTACTTGGGGATGGTGAGAAGGGAGAGTATTTAAGAGAAAAGAAGGTAACCGGGCAGAACTTTGGGTGCTGAATATTCAACCACTTCCCGGCACAGCCTCAGTGATGCTCAGAGCTCATGTGAGCTGCATACAGAGCTCCTCGCAGCCACGCTGGCCCTCTCACCTACCGCACAGTGGGTTTTCTGCCTCACCAGGCACACACTTAAGCAACCCAGGCCTGGACTGGCCCAGGGGAGGAGAAGGAAGTGCATTGGAAGTGTGGCTGGGAGCAAAGTGAGCTCCCTTAGCCTTTCACAGTTCAGGAGCTTTACAATCACAATGTTTAAAGTGCTTCTATTTATTTCTCTGGCTCACCTCATCAAAACTACCCTGGCTACTTAAAATGTTTCTCCAACAGAAAAACCACCCCTTTTGCTACCCGGATTGTTGTTCCCGCATCAAGAACTCCCCAGGAAGAAGAGAGAGGAGCTCTCACCTCCAGCGTTCTGTAGTTTCTGGATGAGCAACAGTGCTGTAGGTCACACGCACATGTTCACTTCCCCTCGACCTTCCACTAACCCCATCTTCCACCACCAGAAATAGCCCTATGGAGGCACAACGTGTCCTTTCCGTGTTCAGTCCTTCCTGCTCTTGTGCGGGTGAAGGCTCAGTGCAGAGGATTCACAGCAGGCCTGGGATGGGGCTTGCACCACTGAGGGTGAGTACCAGTTACTGTCAGGTTACTGGCATGATCCCAAAGAGCTCTGCCTGGTCTAGTGTGCTCTGGTGTCCCCTGCCTCCATGAGGAGACCCTCCACACTCATAATGAGAACTGGCAGTTTAGCAGCTTGATGCTGAATGACTCTAAATCCCAGCCATCTCTAAATCCCAACTGGACTGTAAATCCCAACTGAGCAGCCAGGAGCTCCTTTGGGGTTCACTTCTACCCCAATCCAAATCTCTGAGAAACAGACTAAGCCTCGCTATACTCAAGAGGATTTCAAACAGGACAGCTCATCCATTCCCGGGGCAGAAAGCTGCTGTGACCCCTGCAAGCTCCTTACCACCAATGCTACCTGAACCACAGTGTCCCTCAGTGATCTTCCCTGTTTGCTACCCTCTGCCCTGAATGGACAATGAAACCAGCTCATACCAGGAATAATGGAGACGGCTTCTCTCTGCACTGAACACTGAATCCAGACCAGACCTTTCTGCAAACCCCTGCCTGAACTCCGACGCTAAAATGGCAGCTGTTCCCAGCACCAGACGGTTTTGTGATAACACTTATCAGGTCTGAAGTCAAATCCACACCAAATCCCATCTGCCCTCTGCTCGAAACAATAAAAGACCCTGACAGATTTTACATCTTCTTGCCTGTGTTCCTCCTATTCATCTCCAAATGGCTCCTACGCTCTACCTAATACAGAGCCAGCTCCAAATCAGATTTTTCACCCCGGCAGAACATTCATGAAGAGCCACAGTGCCCGTGGAGAGACACCACCGAGCACTTAAGAGCAAAAGCAAATCTTTTTTTCTGACAGCGTTTCCTCAATTTTAACCCGGACAACTTCCCAACTTCCCTGTTTCATTCTCAGGCCACAAAGGCTCTTAGTGGTATGTTACAACAAATTTAAGAACAGAAGAGCGAAGACTGTAATCATGCAGAACCTTCATCTTCTGTATTAAAATGACCTAACTGCTAACCTGGCTGACAACCATACTGAAGCATCTCCCACATCACAATTAAGCCTCTACCAAATAATGGAGAATGGCAATTATTTCAAAAGCTGCAGACATGCAGATACTCTAATCTCTTGCCCCATAGGG
>VZTE01004350.1:5869713-5888111 GCA_013397775.1 Eulacestoma nigropectus | reverse complement strand
TTGTCACCCTCCCCCGGCCCTCACCTTCCGCCTCTCTCAGCCCCATCCTGCCCCGGCACCACCCGCCAGGCTCTACCCTGTGCCCGGCCGCCTGGCACGGCCCGGGCCCCGCCAGCCACCGCCCCCTCGCCCCTCCCTCGGTCCGCGGACCCGTCCCCGCCCCGCCCTGGCTCCCCTGTTCCTACCCGGCGGCCGCGCCCTCGAACTTGAGCGTGAGGGTCTCCTCGATGATGCGGTTGTTGACCTCGAGCAGGATCATGTCGGTGCCGGGAGCGGCTCTGAGGGAGCCGAGCCCGCTGCGCGCACCGGGGACCCGCCCGAGCCTGCGCCGCCGCTTCCGCTCTCGCGCCCGCGCGTCACTTCCGCCTCGGCGCCGCCGCACGCGCAGCCCCCGCCCCGCCCCGCATTCGCCCCGCCCACCATGATGACGTCACAACCAGCCCCGCCCCTCGAGGAGGGCGGGGGGAGGGTAAGGGGGGGTGTCCCCTAAATGTGGGGGGACAGAGGCAGGGGCTGGGGGGTTCTCCTGGGACGGGCATCGCCTCCAGCTGGGGCGAGGCAGGGATATGGGGTGCGCTTGACGTATGGAAGTCCCCGAAAGTGTGAGGTGCCCCCTCGGTCATGGGGTACTCCCAGTGTATGGAGGTCCCCGAAACAGTGGGGTGGCCTTAGGATTATAGGGACGCTTCAGGAAGCGGCAGGTGTGCCCCAGTGTATGGGGCAAGAATTGGTGCTCCAGGGTAATGAGGGTGCTTGCAGGGGAAAATGGTGTCGTGCAAAATGGATAATATCAGAGCTACGGGGCCCCAAAACTGTGAGGTGACAGGGAGTGGGGATATCTTAGGGCGGCTGTAATGGTGCCCTGGAGCTGGGGGTTGCCCAAAACCTGGCAGGTGTTCCCAGAGAATAGGAGTGCCCTTGGGTCTGGGATGATACCCAAGGGACATGATGGTGGCACTTACCAGGTGCCCCCAGGGAAGAAAGGTGCCCCAAAAGCGTGGGGTACCCCTATGACTGACAAGCATGGAAAGCTGTGAGGATGGGGGTGCTCAAAGGGTTTGTGGGTGCCCCAGAGGAATGGGGGTGCATGGGGAATGCCCTCGTTTACAGGTTTCTCCTGAAGGCAATAGGGGTACTCAGAGCCACAGCATTCGCTAAGTCTGTGGGGCTGGCACAGGGGCACAGCTCTGTCTGATGGCATGGCACAGCCAGGGCAGGAGGGACATGGGTCTCTACTCTGAGGGGGTCCCCCACAACAACCCCCAACAGAGGACAAGCCAGCCTTGCAGTCCCTCTGTGCATCCCCCAAATGCTGACACCACCCTCACTCTATCAATGGGGAAACTGAGGCACAGAGCCCCGCATTGCTATCACCCACTGGCCATGGCCTCGGAGAGCAGCTGCTCTCCTGGAGGGACTGTGCTGCCTTGAAGGGGATCCCCACATCCACTGAGGGCCTAGGGAAAAAGTGGAGACCCCCAACTAGATGACCCAGTGGGGTGCATCACTGCAGGGATGACAATGAACCCCTGGGTGCACCCCCAGTGCAGCGTGGCCTGGGACATCCTAGGACAGGAGGGTGACGGGGCTGCGGGCTCCCCTCGGCCTGGGAAAGGCATCTGGGGGGACCAGGGAAGGGTCCCTTTGACTGCCACTTCCGCTTCATGCTGGGAGAAGATTTTGCAACGTTTCCTGCCCGGGCAGTATAAATTGGGCGGTGGAGGAAAGGGGCACTGGGAGGCAGCACGGCAGCAGGCGCAGGTGAGGGGTCCTCTGGCTGGTGAGACCCCTGGGTCTGGTGCTGCCCTGCATCCCACCCACTTCGTACCAGAGCCCTTTGGGGGTGACATCTGGAATTAAATCCGTGCTTGTGTGCTTCCCAGGCAGAAACAGCTCGGGATCGGGAGAAGACCCCGGATTTCAGGGGACGGCGACAGCAACAAGCAGTGAGTCCATGGGGTGCCCCACTGGAGATTGTGGCTTTCCTTGTGCTTTGACAGCCCCACAGCACCCATCTGAGCCCCTTCACATGTGGAGCAGGCTGGGGGCTTGGGTGGGCTGCTCCAGCTGCCCAAGAGGCTGCTTGGTGCAAGGGTAGAGGGATGTGGTGGGTGGGAGCACCCAGGGCTGTGCTGAGGGCTCATCTGGGGTGCAAACCCTCCATAGTCCCCAGGGATATCAGCCTTGGGTGCCACGGGGAAAAAGTGCCTACTCCCATTTCCTTGCACAGTGATGAGCTGGGAGGATGCTTCCCCATGGCATGTCCCTCTTTGCTCCCCCTGGGAGCCCCAGGGCCACCCCATTGGTCCCCAGCCCCTCCAGGGTCAGGAGGGGAAATGGAGTGCTGCTAGTTCCCCCCATCTGGGCCAGCTGTGTGTGCTATACCTGGGGAATACCCGGTTCTGGAGGAACCACCAGAATTTTGGAGTGGGGAGGCAGAAAGAAGCAGCCAGAAATAGACAGAGGGGAAGCACTGGTATCAGGCTCTGCCCCGTGCCCGTGGCAGCCCTGCTTGGGAGGACATTTCCCCTTCAGCAATGGCAGCATCCCTGGCTGCAGTCCTCCAGGTTGCTGATGCCTCAGCATCCCAGCATCACCACCCTGGGATCACCATCCCAAGATTTCCATCCCTGGATCACTGCAAGAGAGGGTACAGCAGAGCAAAGGAGGGATATTTTGGGCAGCGGCACCGGCCCAGCTGTGGCAGGGAATTCACATCAGGCAAAAGGGGAAAGTTGGTCCCAGGGATGGTTTGGGTTCAAAGAGGGCCAACTTGGGCCTGGGGACCCCACAGCACTGGGGGGACTCAGCACCCCAAGCAGTCCTGGCATCTCCAAGCCCTGGAGGGATTGGGGGCTCAGAAGTGGGGCAGAGGGGTGAAACTGGAGTGAAACAGGAGTCCAGATCCATTCTGGAAGAAGGCTGAAAGCCAGTACTCTTTGGGGAGGCAGAAACAGAGCAAGCTCACCATCTCCTCTGTGTGAGGAGACAGGAAAAGCGACCACCACCTGTGATTTCCCCATCGAGGCTGAGCACGGGGAGACACAGCAGTGCCCAGCTGAGCAACAGGAAAACCAGAGATGTAATATTTCCAAAGTTGCCTGCGAAGTGTGACATGTCTTTCCGTCCAGGGCTTGAAACCACTCCCACAGGAGCAAGACCAGGACGGGGAAGAAGGGCACAAAAACACCTTCAGACCTTCTTGAGTGCTGCCTGCCCTAGGCACTGTGACCACAGCCTTGCTGCTGGCTGAGGTGGCAGGAGGGACAGCTCCAGCAACAATGCTTGAGGGGGTGGAGAGGCTGGAGGGATACAGGGGTACTTGAAGAACTTCGGAGGTGCCTGAGGGGCTCTGAGATGCTCAAAGAGCTGAGAGGCTTTTGAAGGACCCATGGTAAGCAGGGGAGCCCAGGGTTTCTGGAGGAGCCAGGTGTCTCCTGGACGGATGTGATGCTACATTGATGAGGAAGCCCCTTGACCTGAGAAGAGGTGATCAGTCTATGGGGGAACCCCTTCTTCCACAGGAGTCAGGAAAGGGACAGGATTGGGGTGAAATGGAGGAGACTGAGGCATGCAGGGGGTGTTTTACAAGGGGGCATATGAGGAACAGTGTCTGCCTGCAGCACTGACCATCACCTGGCACAGTGTGGATGCAGTGGAGTGATGAAGGACAGCTGCCCACTGGCTGGGAGGGGAGCTGGGGGGCAATGGAAATGCCAGAGGACCCAGACATGCTATCACTCCTGGTCCACAACACTCTGCCACCATTCATGCCATTTTGTGCTCCACAGGCAAAATGGAGCCTCTATCCTTCAGTGGGGATTTCTCCAACATCTTCTTGCTTTACAACTACACCTATGACTACAGCACAGCCATGCCTGACACTGCTATCTCATCCTCTCCATGCCGGCCTGAAAGCTCTGTCCTCAACAAGTACCTGGTGGTGGTGATCTACTGCCTTGTCTTCATCCTCAGTGTGGTGGGGAACGGGCTAGTGGTGCTGGTGGTGACCTCCAGCCACACCAGCCGTTCTGTCACCGACGTCTACCTGCTCAACCTGGCTGTAGCAGACCTGCTCTTCGCTCTCAGCCTGCCGCTCTGGGCCGCCTACCGAGCCCACGAGTGGGTCTTTGGCACTGTGATGTGCAAAGCCATCTCCGTGCTGCAGGAAGCCAACTTCTACAGCGGCATCCTTCTGCTGGCCTGCATTAGCGTGGACCGCTACCTGGCCATCGTCTATGCCACACGGGCTGCCACTGAGAAGAGGCACTGGGTGAAGTTTGTCTGCTTGGGCATCTGGGTCTTCTCCACGCTGCTCTCCCTGCCCGTGCTGCTCTTCCGTGAGGCTTTCCGCTCACCCAACAATGGCACCGTGTGCTACGAGCGCATCAGTGGCGAGGACACGGCCAAGTGGCGGGTGGTGCTGCGGATCCTGCCGCAGACCTTCGGCTTTGCCTTGCCCCTCCTGGTGATGCTCTTCTGCTATGGCGTCACTATCCACACCCTCCTGCAGACCAAGAATTCTCAGAAGCAGCGGGCCATGAAGGTCATCTTTGCTGTGGTGCTGGTCTTCCTCATCTGCTGGCTGCCCTACAACATCACACTGGTGAGCGACACCCTCATGAGGACGCGGGCCATTGCCGAGACCTGTGAGAGGAGGAACCGCATCGACACAGCCCTCTCTGTCACGCAGGTCCTGGGCTTTGCCCACAGCTGCATCAACCCCATCATCTACGCCTTCATCGGTCAAAAGTTTCGCAACAGCTTCCTCAAGATCCTGGCACAGCGTGGGCTGATCAGCAAGGATGCTGTTGCCCGCTACGGCCGCACCTCCTATGCCTCCACCTCCGGCAATACATCTACCACACTCTGAGCCCTTCTGGGACCCAGCCCTTGTGGCTCCCAGCAGGTCCCGGCACCCCACATGCCTCAGCATCTTCATCCAACCCCCTGGAACATGGGTGGTGATGCCATGGGGATGGGCAGGGCCACCACTGGATGCTGGACCCCAACTGGAAGGGGGCTTGGGTGGCAAGGTGGTAGGTCAAGTGCCCACCCTCCCCTGTCTTTGGGACAAAGCCTGTGACCCTGGGGATTCTGTGAGCCTGCTGTGGGGATGGTGTTTTTACCTGATGACCATCCAGCAATAAAGGAGTTGGTGGGTTGGTCACCCATGTCTGGCTCCTCTTTGCCACGGGAAGGGAGATGGCAGGACACATCTCTGGGGACAGTGCCAAAACGGTGGTGCCAGCTGAGCCTGTCAGAGTGTGGGTAACCCTGCTTCCAGGACAGGGTTCGACATCCTGTGCATCCCCAGAGGGGACCCAAGCCCAGGCGTTGCTTCCTACAGCTCCCCAGACAGGTCCTGGCACTTCCCTGGTACAGAAGTCTCCATGTGGAGTCTATCCCACTTGGGAACAAAGTCATTCCCTTCCCAACCCCAATCTAAACCCCAGCAGAGCAGATCACTGAGCAGATCCCTGAGCAGCCCCTCACACCGGGCCAACCCTGTGACCCCTGCCTGAAGGGTGCCAGCACCCCAGGCATGCCCGCTCCCCCAGCCATGGTGTCAGGACATTGTTGTGCAAAGGGCTGGGAACCTGTCCCTTACACAACTGGGATGTTTCCGCCCTGGCTTGGGCAACTGGGGCTGACACTTGACTGGGGTCGAGGAGCTGAAGAAGGGACTGTGAGCCTGCTGGGGACTCTCCTGCCACTCTGTGTGCCAGGCCTCAGGATGCCTGCTCCAGCACTCCTAAGCATCTCTCCACTGGGGTCCCATACTGCTCCTCCATCGACCTTAATCCAGGTTCCTAGGGATCCATAACCGTGGAGGCATCAGTGGGTGTCACCCATGTGCTGGCTCATAGGTGGGTGCAGGGGGTCCCCCAGCACCCAGGTGTGAACCCTGGGGACTCAGGGCAGAGCACGGTCAGTGGGGGTGCTGAGCAAGGACAGCCCATCACCTTTGCATCTGAGAAACCTCTTGCCCAAGTGGTTCCTTGCAGTGTGGTAGGAAGCCAAGGCTGTTGGCCAAGAGCTGTCTACCCTCCCCAGTGTGGGATGGTTCAGGCAGTGGCTCATCCTGGCTGCAGCTGGGTCACCCTTTTTGGGGATGGTTTCCCCCCAGGAGGACTTGAACACCTCCACGCCAGCACTCCCCCACCCTACACCCAACCTGGATGTCAATCTGGCAGTGACCGATAGATGACACGGAAGCCACAGGGGTAGCAGAAATGAGTAGTTTTCCTCTTTGTGGACCAGCCGCAAGAAAGACACATCTCAAACCCAAAATGTTGGGCAGCAGGACCTGCATGCAGGCCCCGGACCCCTGGGTCCCCAGTAAGTCCAAGAGGGGGCAGCCAGGGCAGGAGGTGTCCCAGACACGGTGCCAGGGCTGCTGTCCCCGCTCATGTAGCCTGCGGGTGCCTTTGCTGGTAGCAAATCAGGCAGCAGCGGCCGTGCTTGCCCATGTCCATGGAGCACGTGTGGCACACCTTTCCCTGGCACAGCCTGCTGAGAGAGCAGGAGGTGAGAGCTGAGCCATCCCTGCGCTGTGCCAGCGCCACCCCCCATTCCCCCCATAGCCCACCTGCAGTTGTACCGCCGGGAGAGCAGGCGGAAATCCTTGTGGCAGCGGGCACACAACCCTGGGTCGCGGGGCACCGGGCTGGGCACCGGGGTGTCAATGCCCTCTGTCTTCTGCCACAGGGCATCCTTCTCCCTGCGGGAGGGGAGGGGTCAGCCCTGGATTTGCCTGGGCTCTGGTGCCCTCCTCTGGGCAAAGGGGTTTGGGTCCCCTTGCCCTTGCGCGGAGTCCCCGGGGCTCTCACCGCAGCAGCTCCAGCAGCCGCCCCTTCATGTCGCGGATGAGCTCCTGCTGCCGTGCCTGCTCGGCGCCGCGCGTGGCCTCCCGCTCCAGGGCCTCCCGCTGCGCCCGCTGCAGCGCCGATGCCCAGCGCTCACCGTCCTGCCGGGCCCTGGCGCGGGGCAGTGGCGACATGGTCCCCCTGTCTCCCAGATGGTCGTCTCTCCATCCCTCCATGCATGCGGATAAACCTCCTGCCGCTGGATCCTCTCTTGCTCCCTACCTCGCTCCCTTCCTTCTTTTCTCTGCTGTTGCCCATCCATCCTCAAGCTCTCTCCCCATCCTCACAGCCACCTTGCCATCTGCCACCCATCCGTTTCCCCACTGTTCATCCATCCTTCTCCACATCCGTACCCCTGGCCTTCTGCCCACCCACCCATCCATCTACTCACCCCAAATTCATCCCTCTCTCTCCATCTACTGTCCCATCTCCATCCCTTCATCCTGAAGTGATCTCTCCTTCTCTCCCTCTATCTACTAACGCCAAATCACTCCATCCCTCTGCCCACTTACCCCTCCACCTACCTATCAGTCCCAAATTGACGTCTCCCTCCAGTCCTCCCCCCTCAAATGCTTCCCTTCCTCCCTCTGCCAATCCCCAGCAGCTGTTCGGCTGTGTGCAAGCAGGACATCATTGGGGGTCCCAGGGGAAACCATGTGGCAGGTGGACACAGGAGGTCCCACTGTGGGGTGATGGGTGGTGGAAGTAGGGGTCCCTGCCCAACCTGCTGAGCTCCTCCTGCATCCGTGCCATCTCCTGTCGCTGGGCCTGGAGCTGCTGCCGGCTCTGCCAGGTCTCCTCCCGTGCTGTGGCAGCCAGGCTGGCCAAGCGCTGGGGGAGAGTGGGGGGTCAGTCCTGGACCCCAAACCCCTACCCCACCATGGGATCCCCTTGGACTTGCCCATACCATGGCCATGCTGGTGACCGTGCTAGGCCCCGCCTCTGCCTTGGCGTCTGGTGGGGGCTCCTGGGGACCACAGGCGAGCTCCAGTGCCTGTTGCAGCACCTTCTCCACGGCAGCCACCTCATTCGAGGCACCAGCGTCCTCCAGCATGTCCGTCCTTCCTGCCACCACCAGCGCTGCCTGGCATTCCTGCAGGCGCGAGGTCAGCGCCGCCACCTCTGCCAGCACCCCGGCCAGCTGGGTACCCCGCTCCTCTGCCACCTCTTGCCAGCTCTGTGCCTCCTCCTGTGCCCGTGCCAGTGCCCCTCGGTCCCCTGCTGCCACCACTGCCTCCAGAGCCCGCTCCAGGAAGGTGTTGGTTTCCCGCAGTGCCTCAGCCTCGCGTGCCCACAGCTCGGCCCGCCGGGCACTGCCCTCCTCCCGCCGCTGGTGCCGCAGTTCAGCCCGCGCCAGCCGCACCGCCAGCGCCTGTGCTGCCGCCTCACGCTGACCCAGCTCGGCCCTCAACTGGGACACCAGTGCCTGCAGGGATGCCTCTGTCCCACCCGGCTGCCGGGGCACCAGTGACAGGGAGCCCAGCATGCACCTTGTGCCAGTGGGCAGGGGGGACATGCCAGGCTCTCCGGCACCATCAGGCTGGAGTGCTTTGCCAGTGCCATGTGCGTCCTCCAGTTCCTCTACTTCTGCATCCTTCATCTCCTTCTCATCCTCCTCCAACTCTTCATCCTTCTCTTCCAAATCCTCCTCCATGTCCTTCTCCATGTCCACTTCCACATCCTTCACGTTCACCTCCCCTATAGCCTCAGTGTCATCCTTCTCCACCTCCTTTTCATCCTCTTCCATGTCCTTCTTCACCTCTACATCCTCCACATCTCCCTCTATATCTTCCATCTCTACACTCCCTGCCTGCAGGGCAGCCAGAGTGGGTGGGCACGGGTGGGCTGGTGCCTCACAGGGTGCCACAGTGGGATGGGCAATGCCATCAGGCCATCCATGCGCCACAGTGCCGGTACTGTCTGTCTGCACGGCTGTCTTTGCTGGGCTGCTCCTGATCACCGGGCTGGGCCGTACCAGTGTCCTAGAGGGGACACAGGGCTCAGGATTGCCAGGGCACTCCCAAGGTGAACAGGGCATCACCACCCTCCATTTGGCCTCCCTGGGCACAGCCAGCCTTTAGGAATTCAGGAGGCAGCAGGGCAGAGGATCAGGGCTGTTGGTGCCACCAGCCTGAGCACCGACAGAACAGGTGGCACCCAGTGACCCGCTGCCTGTGTGCTTGTGGCAGTGTGTGCACACGAGCGTGTGAGCAGCAGAACAGCTGTGAGTTTGCTGGAACAGCTGCATCCATGAGTCCTCCCCACAAGTGTGCCCGGGGGCAGTGGTGTGCAAACACACACACGTCCCCGTGTGTCAGGTGGCACAGTGTCATAGTGTTGCAGCAGGGATGTACTTGGCAGAGGACGGCTCTGTGTGTGTGTACACATGCATGTGGCATGTTTACAGTCACAGGCACGGTGTGCCAGTGACTGTGCCCTCCTGGGGCCACATATGGAGAGCTGGCATGTCTGGGGTGCCATGTGGGGTCTAGGGCAGTGGGGCAATGCCCACATGCTTCTCTGTGATGCTAAGCCCCAGGTGCCTCTGATGCCCCTGACACCCCCAGTGCTGCCAATGCCCCTGGTGCCCCCAGCGTCCCCAAGCTCACTCGGAGAACATGGGCCAGGCGGTGTCCAGGTCATCCCTGTGCAGGGCCAGGTGGAAGGCGACACAGTCCAGCTCATAGAGGCTGCCCAGGATCTCTGCCCGCTGTTTGGGGCTCAGGAAGGGGCTGCGGGCGTAGTACCACTCGCTGCAACCACAAAACAGGCTCATGCATCCCTCCATGCCCTGGACAGGCACACATGCCTGAAGCACCTCTGCTGACTGGGTGCTGCAGGGCACTGCCCACCCTGGCCACATCCTCCACCACCACGAGCATCCCCTCACTGTGCCCCTGCTCTCACCAGAGGCTCTCAGGGTCGAGGAGGCAGAGCTGCAGGGACTCTGCCAGCTGCCGGTGCACCAGGCAGTACCGCAGAAAGGCTCGGCCCTTGCCCACAGGGGTCTTCAGCTGCGGGGGAGAAGGGGTTATCAATCCCTGTCAGTCCAGTCCACTCCCCCCACACCTCCCCCCCAGCCCATGCAGGGGGAAAGAGGGTCCCCAGGGCTAGGGCTGGGGTGCAGTGGGAATCCCAGAGGGGAGAAAACCATTTATAGCACCAGTGGGCAAATCCTTGGTGCCCAAGTGAGTGTGTGCCTGTGCGCAAGTGCATGTGCACTCATAAGCAAGCAAAAGCCCGTGTGTGCACATAAATCCCTGGGTGTCCCACCAGCCCATGCCCACCTTGTCCAGGGAGGTGACGAAGTGAATGCCTTCATGCTCCTGCCGGCACCGTGCTAGGCCCTGGCACAAGAAGTCCCAATAGTCCTTGCGCTGCCCAAAGAAGCTCCTCTTCTCCTTGAGGTCAAACTGGCAGAGGTACAAGCTTGGACCTTGTTTTTTGGGAGTGTCCCCTGTCCCCCCCAGCCTGTCCCCTGTGGGGCTGGAATCCAGCCAGCTCCCCCAGCAGGGTTGATCTGGGTGTCCCTGGCTGTCCTCTCTTCACTGGCTCCGTACCTCAATTTCCCTTTTGCAGCACATGTAATTACACATGTGGACAAGGGAGAGCCTGGTCCAGATGGCTGGGGATGCCCAGGGCCAGACAATGCTGGGTGGAGTTATTCTACCCCCAGAATAGTTAACACAGGGTCCCCTATGCTCTCAGCTGTGCCTAAGGGGAAACTGAGGCAGGGAGCAGCAGGGACCGAGGAACAGCAGTACCTGGAGGAGGAACTCTAGCTGGGCACAGAGGCTGTGCAGCTCCCGGCTCCCGTCCGTCACCGGCAGGTTCTGCTCCTGGTAGCTGCGGGTCAGCTCGGCCACGGTCTCTGCGAGAGGGCAGGGCTGGGCTGGCATGGCACCCTCTCCCATCCTATCCCTCTCCCCACTGCCTCACAACTCCTGGCCTTGGGGATTTCTGATGGTGGGTAAAATCATAAAATCATGGAACTAAGTTGGAAAATACCTCCAAGATCGAGTCCAGTCATTAACCCAGCACTTCCAAATCCACCATTAAACCATGTACCCAATGCCACATCTACACATCTTTTAAATGTGCGTGAGTGGTGACTCCACTACTTCCCTGGGTAGCCAGTTCCAATGCTTGATAAACATTTCCGTGAAGAAATTTTTCCTAATATCCAATCTAAACCTCTCCTGGCACAACTTGAGGCCATTTCCTCTTGTCCTAACCCTTGTAACTGGGGAGAAGAGACTGACACCCTCCTGGCTACAACCTCATTTCAGGTAGCTGTAGAGAGTGATAAGATCCCCCCCCGAGCCTCCTTTTCTTCAAAGAGAAAGAGGAACTTGCCCTGGGATGAAGGAGGGGAGCAGGGGGAGCAAGGAGCACAGCCACCTCCTGGGCACTGCCGCTTCCCAGGGGCTGGCAGCGAGGATGGGAGCAGGCAGCAGTGGCAGGGTTGTCACGGGGATTCTCTGGAGCAGCCCTGGCAGTGACACCCCCCACTGCCCATGACTTGGGTGCAAGGAGGGATCTGGCACGGCCAGGGAGAGATGTGCCATGCAGGGAACGTGCTGGCAGGGGACTGGTTGGCACACTTACTCTGCAGGTCCTTGATGACACGGTTGAGCTCCCCTTCCCCTGCCATGACTGTTCACAGGGATCTGCAGAGGCAGGGGCAGTGATGAGAGGTTCTAGGCTGGCACTCCCCTGGCACCCCCAAACTCTCTGTCCCAGAGAGAGGGTCTGCCCCCCCGGCTCTACCCCAGAGCTGCCCGCTGTTAAGGTGAGAGGGGGTAGGTTTAGGCACCCCCTTACCCTGCCCATGTCCCCCCACTACATGGGCCAGAGCAGATGGGGTGGACAAAGGTGTCCCATCCTGCATCCCCTTAGTTATCCATGTGCCCTGCCCCTAAATGTCCTCAGCCTCTGCTGCCATACCTTGGGGAGTTCCTGGGGCTGAGTCCACCCTGTCCCTAGTATGTCCCTGTCCTTATCCCTGTCCCTGTTCGCCAGGATTCAGGATGTGTGTTTGGCGCAGGGGAAGTGCTGCTTTTGCTTCTGCTCTCGCTTCCCTCACTCGTATCATGAAGAATGCGGGGGCTTCTGGGTGGTTGAGCAAGGGGGCACACCATCCCTGACATGCAGCCCGCTAAGCTGAGTTCCCTAGGCAGAACCCTCTGACACAGCATGCTGCCTGCGTGGCTGGCATGGGGTTTGGGTGAGTTGTGGGCATGAGCTGGGGGGCCACAGTGATTTTCGGGTGGGTGGTAGGCTGGGGACAGGGTGAGGGAAATAGCCCATGGAGGTGGCAGGTCTGTGGCTTGTCACTGAGGGTGGTGTCTGGCTGATGTGGGGGAGCACGTGTGTGTGTGTGTTGGGTGCATGTGTGCTCACAGGAGTGGGTGCACAAGTGTGCCCAAACGTGCCCAAGCGTGTGAGTGCCCCGTGCCTTCTACCACGGCAGAGTGGGAGAGCAGAGCGCAGGTCTCGAGCTGCCTGCGTTCCCATTCCAGTGCCCTTGAGAGACCTTGGATGAGCCATCTTTGCATCTGCCCACCCTACTCGTACCTCAGTTTCCCCTGGGAAGAGAAGTCCCTTACCTGTGTCCAGGAGCTGTGGGGTGCCCCGAGGTGGTTGCTGAGTGCTGGGGGTGCGCTAGCATGTCCCCGTGCCCACGCTGTGCCTGCCTGCTTCTCCTTTTGTACCTTGGGCAGGAGGAAGTGTGGGAGGTCGGTGGGGCTGCAGAAACCACAGCCTGCCCGGCCCACATCACATCAGGCACTGCAGCATAGACCCCAGCACATGGCTCCCTGTTTTGGGGGGTGCCAGTTCTGGGGAAAGGGTCAGCAAGGCTGGTCTCCCTATGCAGCTTTTGCAGGGGCAGAGGAAGGACAGTGTCAGGCATGGGAGGACCCTGATGCTCTCCCATAGGAGTGGAAACTCGGAATGTTTTGAAGAACTTTCCCACAGTTTTTGTGAAGGGGGTCCAGGACCCATACTCAGCTAGAAGCAGCCAGCAGCAGCCCCTGGCACAGAGGCCACCCCCATACACAACAGCCCCTGGGCACTGAGACCCCTGCAGGAGCTGCAGCCCCACCCAGCGAGGACCACAACCCTCCCCTGGCATCTGGCCTCCACATGGGGGCTATACCCAGAGCCAGTGTGTAAACGTTTTCCAGAGCATTCTGGACAAGGCTCTGTCTCGTTAGGGAGCCCCCAGCCCAGCAGTGCCCCTCATCCACTGTGCCTGGACCCCTGTACTGTGTCAGCCCTGTCCTGTGGGCTCCTTCTGGACTGGGGACCGAAAAACTCCTGGGAGGGGATGTCAGAAGTGATGCCAGCCCATCCCACCAGTCCAGGCAGGGGGACCCACTGCCATCCCGCTCCCCACCACCATTTTTGTGGATGGCCACAGCAATGCCCATGCCCTATCCTCTGCTGTGCCCCTCCTTGTAGCACACGCTGCCCCTACCTGTGCCACCTGGGTGTCCAGGGGGGCACCCACGTCCCCCCGGCCGGGCCTCGCTCGGCACCAAAGTGAAAGTAGGAAGTGATGCTGAGTGGGAGCCTGGGCCTCCCAGCACCCTCCTGGCTCCCGGGTGGGTGTTGGCCTTTGGGGTGCAGCTGGGGAGCATAGGGGAGCCAGTGGCAGTACTCGGGGTGACCCCAGCCTCCTCAGCACCCCATTGCCCTGTGCCACCCCATATCGGATAGAGGTGTGGGCAGGGTGTCGGGTGGCGGTGGAGCATCAGCCTGCTGTGCTGGGGTCGTGTGTGTGTGTGTGTGTGTGTGTGTGTGTGTGTGTGTGTGTGCGTGCATGCATGTGCAGCCGTGTGTGACTGCACGTGTGTGCAGGCCGTGCGAGCACGGCTGCGTGGCTGCGTGTGTGGCTGCAAGCTGTGCACGTGTGGCTGGCGTGGGTGCGAGGCTGAGAGGGCGCCGTGTGTGCCCTTCGTTGCACCCATGGCCCGTGCCAGACACTGCACAGGCGAGACCCCAGCACCCGCAGGGGGGACGTGCCCCTGCCTGCCGTGCCACTGCGGCGGCCTGGCAGCGGGGTCCCCCGTCCCTGCCCCAGCCAAGGGCCAGGGCGGGGGTGCCGAGGCCGGGGGGGGGCGCAGAAGACTCTCACCCATCCTTGGCGTGGGTGCAATTCAATTAACGAGGCCTGGCCCTGGTTCAGCACAGCCAATAAAGCTAATGGCCCCGCACAGGCCTGGCGCTGCCCGCCCGGGAGGGGCGGGGGGGAGCCGGGGGCCATCTGCTAATTAAATGGGGGTGGGGGACCGTGGAGCCAGCGGTGATGTCACCCCCCTGAGGCTCACTGGCCCCCTCTGCCCGCCAGCCCTCTGCCCCCCCCAGGGTGCCAGACAGGGCTGTGGGGGACAGGCGTGAAGTGTGGGGGACCACCCAAACTCCCTGCACCCCACCCTGATGCTGCTGCTTGTTCGGAGCCTTCCCAAGGCAAATGCAATTAGTGCCCATGCCTGGCATGGCCACTGCCCACGCTTGGCACCAGCAGCTGCCCCGTGGGGATGGGTCCTTGCCCGGCATCATGGCAGCATCCAGGGGTGCTGCTGCCTGCTCCTCTTGGGGCTGCCCGGTGGGTGCATGGGGGATGTGTGGTGCCCAGGGGGGTGCACCCCGTTACTCTGTTCCCCTGCCCTGTGCAAGCCCCATGGCGAGGTGGAGGTGCCCGAGGCCGTTTGGAGCTGTCCTGCAGTGAGAGGTTCCCCATGGTATTTCTGTGCCCACAGCACGGTGCATCAGCCAGGCAGGCTTTGGGGAAGGGACCCCACTGGAAGGGGGCTGGGTGGGGAGTCCCTGATTGTGTCCTCAGGCTCCTGAGAGGAGCAGAGGCTTGGTGGGGTACGAGGGGGACTGGCAGAGGGAGAGGGAAGTCCCCCTCGCCCGTGTGTACGCACTGCCATTTAGGGCTAGGGGTGGGCAGGGGGTACTGTAAGGAAACTGAGGCAGCGTTCGGGCGAGGGTCGCGGACTGAGCTGCGCTCGAACCCACGGTGTGCGACCTCCTGCACCCCCAAAACTGACGGCGCTGGAGCGGGGGACCCTGCTAAGGTCTGGCATCCACCCCAGGGGATGCCGTGGCGGGAGGGCAGGCGGGTGAGCGCCGGAGGTTCCAAGCCTCGAGCCCCGCGTGCGGGCGGAGGAGAAGGAGGAGGAGGAGAAGGAGGAGGGGGAGGAGGGGGAGCGTGTCGGAGCTGGCTCCCACCCAAGCACTGCAGGACAGGGGCGGGCACGGTGCTCCCTGCCTGGCTGCCAGCGCGCAGGCGACGCTGGGGGACCGGCGGGGGGGACAGGGCCCGGTGGGACCGCAGCCCCCCAGCTCATCATTGTCGCACGGCCCCGTGCCCACCACCGGGCACTTCGGGGGCACTGCCCGGGCACCGGAGCTTGTTGCGGCCGGCGCCGGGGGAGGGACACGGCTGGGTTCGGCCGCCCCTCCGAGCGTGCCCTGGGCAGGGGTCGGCCCCTGCACCCTCCCCCCCGCCGGGTGAGCCCCGGGCAGAGGCACCATGACCCGGCTGAGCTGGTGCTTTGCCACCTTGGTTGGCTGGGGGAAGTCCTTGGTGTCCTGCCTCCTGCCCCTCCGCGCCCGCCGCCGCCGGGAGGTAAGCGGGCATCGCCGAGCACGGCGTTAGGGTTAGGGGCTGCGGGGGACACGGAGCTGGGGGGGCTCCGGGGGTGCGGGGAGCGGGGGTATGGGCTGCCGCTGGTCCTGCCTGCCCCGGGCAGCTGGGGGTTAAACCCTGCATATGCATGCCAGGGTGCAGGGCATGTCCTTTGTCCCTCCTTTTGCCCCCCCCAAAGCGTCTCACTGTGACCCTCTCTTCCCACACCCGAGGACCCCTGCAGTGCCTGACTGGAGAGAATCTGCTGTACAGCCTTTCATTCTAAGGGATCTGAGGGGATCCCTGTGTCCTTACAGAGAGACCGTAGAGGCAGGGGGTGTCCCTGTGTCATAGAACCCACAATGGGAACACTGTGCCCTGCATGAGGGGACCCCAGTGCCCATGAAACACCCACCACGAGAAATCCCTGTGCCCATAAAGTGGTCAGTGTGGTGCATCCCTGTACCTGTAAGCACCTTGGCATTGGGGAGCACCATGCCCATGAGGTACTCAGTCAGTGTGGGCTCCCTGTGCCCAGGAAACTGCCCAACATGAGGGACCCCTGTGGGGTCACCCTGTGTAGGGCACGTCTGTGTCCATCAGCATCTAGTGTGTGTGGGATCCATGTGCCAAAGGATTGCCCCACAGGGGATCCCCGTGCCCATGCAGCACCCGGTGTGGGGACTTACTCTTCTCTGCCACCCATGCTACGGAAACTGAGGCAGGGAGGGGGGGAAGCTGTTGGAGGGTGCTGGACTCCCACTGCGCCACCCTCGCTTGGTTCCTCAGCCTTTGGGAAGCTGCCCTGTGCCTGGCAGGATGGCATGGGACATTCCAGCTGCACCATGCCAGAAAAGCAGGTGCCAAAGCCACTGCTGGGCAGCGCCTGAGCAAGTCACTGCAGGCTGGTGACAGTTCAGTATATGCCAGGACAGGGACACAGCCTGGAGGAAGGAGAGGCCTCTGACTGCTTGGGGACCACAGCGTGTGCCGGGGACACAGGATCGTGAGCTAACAGGAGTACTAGGGGGTGTTCAGGGCTGTGGGTGGGTGGGTGGCACCGGTGAGATGTGGGTTGGTGGTTGTGCCGTCCCATGTCCACCACTGTGTCCGTGTGTTTCTGATGTGGGTGTGAGAACAGGGACTTGGGGGGGGGCTGTAACACACGTGTACTTGTGCAGGTGTGTTCATGGGCATGCAGATGGGGCTGAGGTGAGAGTGAACTGCAGCTCACACGATTATGGGTGCACAGGAGGTCTCTGGGGAGCTGCCATGGGATGCGTGTCCCCTAACACACGCGTGTGTGCTGGGGGCAGTAGCAGCAGGGCTTTGTGTTGGTGTGAGCTGTTAGAGGGGTGTCTCCCAGTCCTTCCCATGCCGACAGGCACCCATGTACATGGGGACCCACCCACCATGTGTGACATGGGCTATGCCTGTGGTGTACATGAGTGTGTCCTGGCATGCACACAGAGGGGACGTGTGTGATGTGTGCGTGTGCCCTGTGCACCCAAGAGCAGTGTGGGGACAGCTCTGCTGGAAGTGTGTGTGGGGGCCTTGGGGATGTGGTGACCCCAGGACACAAAGGAGTCCTGCCAAGGCTGGCCCTGCACTGGGAGTACCTGCCCACAGCAGTGGTACCCATGGTGGGGTCCGTGTGCTAACTGACCCTGTATGTGTCCCCCTGCTGAGAAAACGAGCCTTAAATGATGCTGATGGGCTGTGTCCCTGCGGCCACCCTGTCCCTGTCGCATGACCCTTGTCCCTGCCCTTCTGAGGAGCCTGGGATTGTCACGGCAGTGAATGGGAGGAGGTGATTTATGGGGAGGTGTGGACACTTCTCTCCACTGGGGCTTTCATTTGTGGGCAGTAATGAGGTTGATTAATGAGGGCTGTAATGATGGGGGGGGTGTGAGGGGGGTGGGCAGGGATGGCTCTTTGCTTGTTCGGTGCTATGAGCAGGATCAGTCCCCCCAGCCTCCCTCTGCCCCTGGATCTGGTTGGCATGGAGGGGTGGGAAGTGCTCTCCCCTTGTCCCCTGTCCCAGCTGGCACATCCCCACAGGGGTAACACTACTCTGGGCTGGGCGGGCACAGCATAGTGGTGGGGTGGAGGGCAATGGGACAGGGATATTTTGGGGAGGGGATGCTGCACTTTGGGGGGAATCAGATGCAACCCCAGTCTCTGGGAAGGGCAGCCCGTCCCACCTTGCCCTTCCTTTCTGGGCTGGCGGTTTTATGCCGAGTACAGATGGGAAACTGAGGCACGGAGAGGGGGGCATTACAGTGCCCACGTCCTCTCCCTGCCCAGGTTTCCATGCCAGCCGTGGCTTGTCCTGTCGGTGTGTCCTTCCCCCTGGCACGTCCCGCACCCTGACTCACACCCTCATGGTCACGGCCAACTGAGCACAAGTTTCCAGGCTGAAGCCGGAGTCAGCACTGGCGGAGAGAGGGGGAAACCGTGTGCCGCCCGGCCAAGCCCCCCAGGAGGGGCTGGAGCACCCCCCTTCCAAATCCATCCCCGTCAGGGCCGCAGGCTGCCAAGCCGCTCTCCCTCCCGCCTGGAGGTTGTCCCCCCTCGCTGAGGCCCCCCAGCTCCGCGCATGGATGTCCGCTGATCCCTCCCCGTCTCTCATCCCGGGACCACCCAGGGGACTCGGCTGGGGATGGGGGGGGTGCATCCCGCTGCAGGACCCGCTGGAGGCCGGAGGAGGGATGAGGGTGACGTGGGTGGCGGGTGTCCCCCGGTCAGCGGAGGAAATGGATCCCAAATGTGTGTGAGTGGGGAAGAGGGGGCCTGAGACACGCACAGCCCCACTCCGGGCCCCCACAGTCCCGCAGCCCCTCTGCAGGCGTTGGGGGGATGTCCCAGACGCCTCCGGGCCGACTCGA